>OW026523.1:95342303-95744803 GCA_932274085.1 Protocalliphora azurea
AAAATGCATTAAAAGATAACTGACGTTTTTCTATTACTAAAACCAAACTCTTCTTTGAGTGCATTTTTTTTTTACGTACACAAACACAATTACTTTTTAAATCATTGACATTCCTACCGCAGGGCAATATGAAAACCAAAGTATTGATTCGACTTTTGGATGTGTTGTTATATAATAAAAAGTGTTCATTTAATTTAACTTTATCGTTTTACGATAAATTAAGTTATTTTAACATTTATCATATAATATTTAAAAATTTCAATTATTTATTTTTGGCGGAAATTCCCGGAATGCCGTGAAATTTAAAAACCAATCCCGATTCCCCAGAAGCAGGAAAAGTCCGGGAAATGAAAAACTTTACTAGTAACGTGCACCGCTATATTACCAACACCGTTATGTTTAATTGAACAGGGTATATATATATACCGTATTTTTTGAACACCTGCGAAAGTTTTGCGACCAATTTTAACTTTTATAGTTCATGTATAAAATAAATAGTTCTTTTTTTTTATTTGATATTGCGTAGTTTTTTTAACTTTTGGGTACATGAGGTTTTCCCGGTCTGTATTATAAGACTGGGACTTTCCGGGGTGTTATTTTGAATAAATTATGTTCTCACCAATTTTCTTCTCATATTTTTAGAAGAAATATATGTTCCTACCGAATTTTGAATCGACTCAATGATATTAAAGATTCCCGGTTTGATAAATTTTTAGGTAATTTTTTTCCCCGAAGTGTTTTTTTTTACTCTGAACCTTTCTATTAATTGAAAATAATATTATCTGACTATATCGATCAATTTTTGTACTTAGATTTGTTTGGACCTTCGATTTTGTCCATATTCTTAAAGTCTTTAATCTACAGATCCTTTTTGATACGAATAGTTCTTGAAATTAAAGATCCTTATCTTCAGTTTTTAATTGTTAATATCGTTATAAAGTTTTAAAAGAAGTATAGTTTTGAAAAAGAATTTAAATAATTAAAAAAAAAGTTTTGATAAATTTTAAAAAAAGGACAATGTGCTTTTGAGACGATGTACCATTAATTAAACAATGTTAAAGGATATTATTTTTTATTGGTTTATATTTCAATGTATTCGCAATTATTAAACACTAAAAGTTTTATTGTTTTGAATAAAATTGAGACCCTATTTTTTTAGTCTATAACTGTATGTCGTTTTTTCAGCTTGTTTGTAGTAAATACATGAAATACAATTAGCAACTGATAAATTTTAAAAGCGTTAAAATATGTCAATTAATACTAAACTTGAATAAACAACTACTCGTTATTTGAAGAAGCTAACTTGTAAATATGATTCACCAATAACTACGCACAATTTTATCTATTATTTCGCCACTAAAGGTAAACAAACTTTTGGTCTAATTTTTTATTTAGCTAATAAATAGAGTGACAGAAATTTAAAGAAACAGAAGACGTTTTATTTTATATATCAGCTAAAAATTCACATACTTGATTTAAAACGGGGGGAAATAGTAAAGTATATTGTACATTTTTATCTTATTTGCCGAAAGATTAGATTATTTAGCAAATTTCATTTTTATTTTAAATTTTTCAGAACAGTATTAGTATTACGTGTTCAAAAAGATTAATATCATAAGAATTTGTAATGAGCGTTAGAAAAAAATTAATGATTAGAAAAATTGCAAGCAAATAATATACGGTGTAAACCATTGAGCGTTTTTTTTTTACTTAAATTTGGAAAATGTTTAGATTTTCAAAACTATTCAATTTAAAATTAGCGTAAAAATTATATTTCAAAAAAATAAATAAATAATAATAAATCCATAAATTTTAGAATAAAAAAATTATTGAAATTATTTGAAAGTAGAGTATGTTTTTGTTTTAAATTACGTATCTTTCAATATACAAATTATATATTTATTATAAGTCATTTTATTTTTAATCGCTTTTTTCTTTAATTATAATGGAATGATACTAATGATATTAGGAATAGATATTATATCTTTATAAAGATTGTATAGAGTTATTTTTGAAAAATTCGATAAGTATGAAAAAGAAATTTAGAAATCGTTAAAAAATTTAGTACTATATTTTATTAGATTTAATTTTTTTCTAGAGATGTGTTAAAGGAAATTTATCAGATAAGTATATATTTTTATCGTGTACTTTTTGGGAAGCAATTTGGATGCCACGTCCACTTTTTTTTGTCTACTAAAATCAACATTATCACAAAGTGCATATTTGTACTTTTTTTTTGGAAATTATTAAAAAAAATTTGGGTCAGTTAATAGTGCCTTAAGCCTTGTTCAGACCGGCGCGAAATTATGAAATATCATGCTGAAATTACGAATGAAATCTAGAGTGTTCATACTGGCTAGATGACGTTTGATGTAATTTCGTGAACAGCTGATACTTATTGTTTACATTTTAAATTGTTATAGGGGTAAATAAAGTATTTTGAAATGGAAACAAATAAGAAACAATTATTTACTAAATTGGAAATTATTAATTTGCAACAATTAAAAATGTAAAAAGAATTGTTTTCATTTTGCAAAATCACTTTAATAATTAATTTTAAGATTTATGTTTAAATTTAAGATCAGCTGTCAATTGTTTTTTTTTTCTTCTCACGGTTGAAACATGCAGTACATGGTTGGAAAAAAGTATTTTTTCCAATCATGTACAGAGTTGCACGGAACATAAAATTGTGTAATTTCGCAATTGTCAAAATGTATGGGAAATTACGTAATTTCAACATGATTTCGACCGAAATCACGAAAATACGTAATTTCGCGTCGGCCTGAATGCCCTATTAATGATTCCAATGCGAAATGAAAGTTTACCATGAACTTAATAAAATCTCCAAAGGGTTTTTCAATTTCGATTTTATGGATTCTTAATTTTTTAATGACATCGTATTAAAAATTATAAATAATAATATACAAGTCTGTATAAATATACAAATTAATTTTTAAATATTTATATGAAAATAATTTTATTGATTTTTGTTAACGTTGAATTTTAAGTTAATGTCTTTATTTATTTTATGTTTTCTATAAATAAATTTATAAAATTTCATGTTAATTGGTTAAATATATTTATTTTATTAAAAAAAAAACCTTAATTAGAAATTATATCCCAAATTAAAAAAATCCATTACATATAGAGAGGTATCGAGTACCCAAATGAAAGGTATTGACTAGTATCATCGTGTAGTAGAATTTGACAGCACTGATGAGAAGTCACATTATTCAACCGATATTTTGCACACATATGTATCGTTCATCATCCAAAAGGAAATATAGGATATAATATTAATAAAAATGCCCATTTTTTGTAAACAATTATTTAGCACATTGTATATCAATTATTTTGTAAGAAAAACTATGGGCTAAAATAATAGTTGGATGCCCCGTCCAGTTTTTAACCCAACCTCAGTAAAACTCAATTTTCTCAATTGGTACGCTTTCATTTTGCATTCGAAGTATCGAGGCAATTAAAAATATATTTTTTTTTGCAAAAAAAAAAAAATCAAAGTTATCGTCCCTACCACGCCCTTTTTATTCTTACTTTAGTTAACATTGTTTGCTATGTTTGCGTCGTTGTCATGTTAAAATTATTGAACCGATTTTGTATTAGTGTGCTTTCCTTTATGCCTTAGTTAGTTGATTCGCAACGTAGACACTGGTAGGGACGATAACTTCGATTTTCAATTTTTTTGTAGCGCAAAATTATTTATTAACTTCTTATGTCGCCAACTGAAATTTTTTTTGATCCAAAGTTTAACAACTGACCGGTACATTAGTCTCTCCATTACTCTACCGTAAACATAAATGTAACGAATCAACTTAACACGTTTTGGTTATCAGAGTTATGTTTATACGGGTACTCATAAACGTTAATGTAACGTACATAATTAAAATAGGTCGTTTTACGTTTTTATATTTTTACTAGGGCGGATCAATAAGTCCGTGACTTTTTGAACTTCCCTCGTAGTTATATGAAATGCAACACTATTCCCATCAAGTAACACCTGTTAATAGACTACTGTCAAATTTTGAGCAAGTGTTGTCATTTACTTTGCGTTTAACAGCTGTTCAAAACATACAACCTCGTGTATTTTTCTAAAAGTGGAAAGAAGTGAATTTCGAGTGCTCATTAAACATTACTTTTTGCGAAAAAAACCGTCAATCAAACCAAGGAAAAGGTCGATAAATACTATGGGGACTCTGCACCATCGATTTCAATGGTGAAAAAGCGGTTTACTGACTTTCGTTGTGGACGCACAAATACAAATGACTGAACGTTCTGGACGGCCAATTGAGATCAGTACACCCGAAAATGTAGAAAAAATCCACGATATGATGTTGGCCGACGGAAGAGTAAAAGTGCTTGAGATTGTTGATGCCATAGGCATTTCATATGGCAGTGTGGTTTCGATTTTAAATGATCAGCTGGGTTTAAGAAAGTTGTCTGCAAGAAGGGTGCCGCGTTTGCTCTCAATTGACCATAAACGTAAACGTGCGACAACTTCAAAGGATTGTTTGGAGTTGTTTAACCGCAATCCGGATGAGTTTTTGTGGTGTTTTGTAACGGTGGATGAAACATGGATCCATTACTGTACTCCGGAGACCAAGCAGCAATCTAAACATTGGGTTTCTCCGGGTTTTTCTGCTCCGAAGAAGGCCAAGGTAAGTTTGTCGGCCAATAAGTTAATGGCAACAGTTTTTTGGGATGCACGCGGAATAATCCACATCGATTCATCTTCAAAAAGGAAAAACAATAAACGGCGAATATTATTCCAACTTATTAGGCCGATTTAATGAGGATTTAAAAAGAAAACCACCCCATATGGCCAAGAAAAAAGTTCTTTTTCATCAAGATATTGCACGGGTGCACACGAATTGGTACCTCATCCGCCATATTCTCCGTATTTAGCCTCTAGAGACTACTTCATATTTCCAAAACTGAAGAAATGGCTCGGTGGAAAGAGATTCAGCTCCAACGATGAAATTATTGACCAAACAAATGCCTATTTTAAGGACCTCGAAAAATCCAATTTTTTTACGCGAAGTAAATGACGACACTTGCTCAAAAGTGTTGCATTTCATATAACTATGGGGAAAGTTCGAAAAGTCACGCACTTATTGATCCGCCCTCGTATGTTTACGGTAGATTTTTTTTTGGTCAAATAAAAAGTGGAGAAAGTTTTAAGGGTTAAAAATCATATGAGCGATAATATATGAGTTATAATTTCGGATGACGTTAAAGTTTAAAATATGAAATCTAGTTCAAATATTAAAAAATTCATGCTACCATTGTAGAATAAATACTACTTCTGTAAGACTTGAAATGATGAGGACTTGTAATAACGAGAATTTTATAATGAGAGCTCTGCATTTGCCTGGCTCTAGCAGACCTGAAATCCGAAATTTGAAATTTTTAAATCTGTAGTAGCTTACAAAAATATTCATACATTTTTAATTTTATCCTAAAAAGTAAAAATCAAGCAAAAGATATAAAAAAATATGTTGTCTTAAAATATGTGAAGAATTTTTGAAACAAACAAAAACATACAAAATGCGTGAAGTTAACGGTCAATTGCGTGGTTTACTTAAGAAACCAAATCGTCCGCCTCCTACACGTAAAAATCGTATCGTGTTTGATGAGATGCGTAATGAATTTTTCGAAGCCGATTATATTATTATGAAGAATTTTAGAAAATATTTAACAACTTTTTAAATTTTTAAGCGATTTTATATAGGGATATCTCATTTTATTTTAAACAAAATAAC
The DNA here is from genome assembly GCA_932274085.1 of Protocalliphora azurea. Taxonomy (NCBI): domain Eukaryota; kingdom Metazoa; phylum Arthropoda; class Insecta; order Diptera; family Calliphoridae; genus Protocalliphora; species Protocalliphora azurea. Next base: position 95,348,081 of record OW026523.1, read on the forward strand.
ATTTCAAACTTTGTAAACAAATATGTCTTTTAGAAAATAATCAAAAAAATGTACATCAAAGTCAAAATTTCCAAAAAGAAAAGGGAAATAATTGTAATTCCTTATTTAATTTGCTTTCAAAATCGATTAAAAATCTTAAATGGACTCGAAATTTATGAAGCTACTAGATTTATAGTGCAGAAACTACCCTAAAAACCGTCTTTTCGTAATATTTCAAAATTTAGGGAGTGTCTCGTTTTTATTTTTCTTTTTTTTTTTTAGATCGTTTTCCGAGTGAAAGTAATAAGTGCCATTTTGTAGCAGCGTGTTATTCATAAGTAGTTTTTTTTTAATTTATGTTTAAAATTTATAAATTGTACTAAATAAATCACTGGAGTACTGCAATGGGTTTTAAGAGCGAATTGTACCGGAAAAAAGTACAATTGTAATGAATTTATCATCCTTGGGGTGTGGAATAAAATCAAAATCAATTCTAACAAATGCAAAAATATTACTTTTTAAAATTGCATTCTTTAAATTCAAAGATATTTTAATTATCATTTTTTACCAAAAAGATATCATTCAGCAAAATTTTTGAAAAAAAGAAAAAAAATATATATATAAAGGTAAAATGTATGTAACTTTTTCCTTGTAGCTCACTTTATGGTTAACTTCATTTGACGATTCTCTCAATACATTAAAACTTAGCGCACCTGTTCATTACCTGTTCAAGACCTTAACCTTTTGTTTATAACCAAACAAACTATAAATTGTCTTGTAAACTTGTTTGGGGGAGCATAATCTTTTCAAAATAATTTAGATTCTTTTTCTTATAATCAAATGTCAAAACAAAATTATTTTAACAGAAAAAACAAGTTTATTTTCAAAGATGATTTAAGTAAATTTGGAATGAAATAAACTAAAACTAAAAAAATTGCGTGGGTATATTTAGAAGTTTATTTCGTTTCTTCTAGCTAACCATAATTAATTGAATCAAACAACTTAACATTATTAAAATACAATTTTCTTAAAAAGAGTAGGCCTTTAAGTTATGCCATAAAGGGTGACGAAAAATAAGTGGTAACTTCACACTCTACTAACGACACAAAAATCGCATTATAATCTCCATTTTCTAGTCATTATTATTTCTCTGGGGAAATTGAAATGTACACGGGTTTAATTTAAATTAATTACTTAAAACTAAGAAAAAAAAAAAACAAAACAATAACTTTAAGAAAAGAATTTGATAAAAATCTTTTCCAATCTTATCTTAAGTTTTATATAATCTTGAGACAGTTTTGTGTTTGTTTTGTCTATTTGTTACAAATTTTATTGTAATAAAGTTTTAGTTTTTATTTCTTTGATTCCCAGGGAAAATTTGTTTGGAAAATGTACTTTTATTACAATTCTTTTATAGTTTTTTGTTTTTTTTTTCTTATTTATTTCTTGAAGTAATTGTTGTTTGTGTTTTGTTTTCTTTCCCACTCGCTCTTTTCCACTTCCGTAATATTTAAGTTCAGTAAACCACATAATGATTGCTTAAACTAAATACTTGTACTGCTGTAATATCAGCAACATTTTATGTTTAAACAAACTGATTTTCCATCAACTGCATCAATTCTGCAGTTGTTTGGTAAATGTGTTTTGAGAACACATTATAAATCTTGAATGAATGAAGAAGAAATGCTTTAAGGCCTTTGAAAGCGCTTTGGGGGTTGAGTATGTTAAAAAAAAAAAAATATGGAGTTTGTTAATGGTAAATATGTGTAAGGGGAAGAAAACTTGTGTTGTTTGTATAAAAATATTATATTAAGTTTGAAGCAAAGTCTTTATAAAAGTTTTTTGTAAAAAGGTCATGAGCCTAACTCTGTAAATAATTGAATGCTTCTAACAGGCTGGCAAAATATTGGAATTTTAATTTTAATTTACTTCATGGTTTTAAAGACCTTGGTAAACAATCAGATAACTGCCTTACTTTAGATCGGCCGAAAATATCGCAATTGCCCGTGAAAGTCTTTAGAAAAACCTGAATTACTTGACTCCTCATCTCATCGTACAAAACAAGTCATACTTTTGCAGACTTCAATTTTGCATTGAACTTCTTAAACCCGCATTCGTAAAAGATTCGAATGACCTTAGAGTTCAAAATTAATGATCATAGACAACACTTTTTGTTCTCTGAGTGCGCCTCGGATCGTTTGAAAAAAAACGCAAATTTTGACCGAAATATTAACATCGATACGCCCTAATTCGAAGACCCTATATTAGTTCAGTTTCTAGTATTCTGTACCGAATTATCAATGTATATAATTTTCGACAAAAACATAATTTTTACGAAAACACCCATTTAACAAAAAAAAAATAAATTTTTACCAAAAATCCAATTAAAAAAAAAAAAAAAGATAAAATAAATATAATTTTCCATAAAAAAAGCATTTTTGCCAAAAAAATCACGATTTCTCTCAAAAAATCGATTTTTCGTGTCAAATTTTATTAGTTCTTATTTTGCATTTCTTACGAGTTTTATAAATTTATTTTTTTGTTATTCATTTTTAATTTCTTCATTTTTTAGTTGTTTTTCATTTTTTATTTTAGTTTGCACAGATTCGGTTCAAACAAATTTTGCACAAAAATTAAAGTGAGCAGATCGAGAAACTGATATTTCCTTATTGAAATTTAATTCAACACTTCAATATTCCACTTCAAACATTTTTAAAAAATTTTAAAATTTTTTTCCAGTTTCGGATATAAAAAATTCAGGCAAATTGAGAAAAATTTTGATCACTATTAATTAATATAAAGACTTTCGGCCAGTTTCGTCTTTCAAAATATCAATTTTAAGCACTTAAAAAATATTTAAATTTTCGGCCACACACCACACACAGTTTTGGTTATAAAAAATATGGCCAAACATTCAGCAATTTCGTGATTTTTGTTTGTTGCATTCTAAAATTATTTTTAATAATTTTCGTGCAGTTTAAAACATTTTTGTTATAAAAAATTAAGCAGAAATTAAGATTTTTTTGTTGTATTTATATAATTTTTTATGTTTTCGGTTATAAAAAAAAATAAAAAATTTTTTGCATTTTCGGCGAATTTCGGTTATAAAAAAGATTAGGTCAAATATTCTGAAATTTTGTGATTTCCTTTTTTTTACATTTAACTGCTTTTATTTTCTTACATTTTAAAATGAATTTTAAACATTTTCGTGCAGTTTAAAAATTTTCGGTTATAAAAATTAGGCAAAGGAATTTTCAGTGATTAATAATTTTGTTATATTTACATACTTTTGGACTTTCTTACACCATTTTTAATATTTTGAAAATTTTCGGCCAGTTGTGGTTATAACAAAATTGCACATATGTTAAAAAATTGCATGAATTTTGTTCAAATTTATTTATTGTCTCTGTGTTTTTTAATTTTTGAAGAGTATTTCGACAATACAAAAATATTTCTAAGAAATTTTAAATTTTTCGGTAAATTTTGGGTTTAAGCATTTTTTTTTTTAATTTTAAGTGCTTGTTTTGCTAGATAGATAGAAAGATAGATAGATAGATAGATAGATAGATGGATAAATAGATAAATATATAATAAATTCTAAGTGATGTTTTCCATTTCGGTCAATTTCGGCTATAAACAAATTTCACTAATATAGAGAAATTTTATTAAGTTCGTTGAAATTACTTATTGTTATACTATTTTTTGGATACATACTTTAAATTATTCGGCCAATTTCGGCTTTAAAAAATTTTAAGATATTGAACAATTTCTTGTTTTATTATTATAATTATTTTTTAATATTTAAGGACTTGCCTTTTGTTATCTATTCTAAGAGTTTTCGTACATTTCTCTAATTTTCGGTCAGTTTCGGTTATAAAAAAAATTTTCGAAAATTGTTAATTTTCTTTTTTTTGAAATGCTTTACTTGTTAAAACAATTTTAAAAAATGTTTGGATTTTATAAAATGTTCGGCCAGTTTCGGTTATAAAAAATTAGGTTAAAAATTGAGAAATTTTTTAGAAATTGAATATTGTGTGAAGTTTTTAAGTGTTTTGCTTTTTTTTATTTGTTTTAAGTAATTTTTAAACATTTTTGGGCAGTTTTAAATCTTTTTGAAATTATTTTACATTTTAGTTAAAAATAAAGTATGGAGATTTTACTCAATTAAAAAAAAAGAAGAATTAATTTATAAATATTTTCCAAAATATACAAACAACTAGAAGCAATCAACAAATTAAAAAAAAAAAAAAAACAAACAAATATTTAGTACATAAACAAAATAATATTATGGTACACTAATAAAACATTTATAGTATTTCAGACTAAAGAAAGCTTTAAACTAAAAAATAATAAAAAATGAACACAAATTAAAACAACAAAATTTATGTTTGGCAGATTAAAAATTGCCAAAGTATATTTGACGTCATTTTTTTTTATTCAAAATGAATAAAATATTTTAGTATTTTTAAAACTTTCGGCCAGTTTTAGTTATAACAAAATTGCACAAATATTAAAAAAAAATTGCATGAATTTTATTCAAATTTTTTTATTGTCTGTGTGTTTTTTGTGTATTTTGACAATTTTCGGACAGTTTTAAAATTTTTCGGTCAGTTTGGGTTATAAACAAGTTAGACAAAAACATACAGAAATTTAAAATTTGTTGTATTTTATATTATTTTACAAATTTTTATATTATTTCTAAGAAATTTTTAAAATTTTCGGTCAATTTTGGCTTTAATGTATTTATAAAATATAAGAGGAAAATGGGTGATTTTTATAACTTTAAATGCTTATTTTGACAGATAGATAGATAGATAAATATGTAATAAATTCGAAGTGATTTCTTTGATTTCGGTCAGTTTCGGCTATAAACAAATTTCATAAATATTGAGAAATTTCATTAAGTTTGTTGAAATTGTTATTTGTTATACTATTTTTTGTACACATGCTTTAAATTTTTCGGCCAATTTCGGCTTAAAAAAACATTTAAAAATTAAACAAATTTATGATATTTTTTTTAATATTGAAGGACTTGCTTTTTTTTATCTATTCTAAGAGTTTTCGTACATTTTTTTAATTTTCGGTCAGTTTCGGTTATAAAAAATTAGGTTAAAAGTTAAGACATTTCATGGATATTGTGTGTGAAGTTTTTAAGTGTTTTGCTTTTTGTTATCTATTTTAAGCAATTTTTAAATATTTTAGGGCAGTTTAAAATCTTTTTGAAATTATTTTACAATTTAGTTAGAAAATAAAGTATAGATATTTTATCCAATAAAAAAAAAAAATGAATTTAAAAATATTTTCCAAAATATACAAACAAACAGAAAAAAATCAACAAATTAAAAAACAAACAAGAAATATTTCGTACATAAACAAAATAAAATTATGGTACACTGAAACATTTATAGTATTTCAGACTAAAAAAAGTTTTAAACTAAAAAAGAATAAAAAATGAACACAAATTTATAACAAAAAAATTTACGTTTGGCAGATTAAAAATTGCCAAGTATTTGACGTCATTTTTTAATTAAAAGTGAACAAAATAGCACGTTTTAAAAGAATAAGCGTTTTTTATAGGAAATTCAAATTTAAAAGTTATAAAATTGGCAACTAAAGATACAAGAATAGTTTAAGGTCTATTAATTTTGCTAGAAACTAACAATTTCCAAACTAAACTGTTTAAATTTGAATTGTTTTTGAATATATATATCTTTTTTTTCCTATTACTTTAAATAAATCAATGAGATTATATATTTTTGTTTAGGATTTATAAAATTTAAATTATTTTTGGCATATTTTAGAATAATAATGATAAATATTTATTTTACTTTCTTTGGCGTACAATTCGATGATTAGCTCATGTTTGAAATTTAGGAAATTATTGAAAAGTTTATGATATGAAAGAAAAATTATTTTATATTTTGTATAATTAATAGAATTAGAAAAGAGTAAAATAGATTAAAAACTAGTCTGCAACACACAGACGTGTGAAATTGAGAAAAATATTAATATTTTGGAAATATAATTGATTCTAGATAAAAATAGATAAATTAAGGCATCATTATCTCTTAAAAATAAATTTTTAATTTTTTTCACTCTCCGTGTAGTTAGCTGTCAAAGTCACAGAATTTTTGCGATTTTTAATCACAGTGCACACTGGTCAAAAATCCTCTTTTTCTGTCATAAATTTAAAAGATATTGTTATTAGTGCCTTTTTGAGGTTCTATCGAAGTTATTTTATCTAAAATTAACAATAATATTTATTAAAACTGATTTAAAGTATTTTTGCTATAATGCATAATCTTACTACAGTAGATAAGTTTTTTTTTTAATATGATATTTAATTGTTATTTTAATTATTTTGTAAGTTTTTAGATTTTTATTGATAAGTGAAACTACAGACATTTGGTGAACACTTTCATATTTTTACATTCGCACAAGTTCATGCCCAAACATAACATATGACCACAAAACTCAAAATTAACGACAAATACACGATTTATATAACATTTAAAATAAATGTCTTAAAATACATCTCCTTGTGAAGGGTGTTTCAAGTAGAGATACTTTTTTCAAGAGCCTTTTTTTGACAGATCACGTGTGAGTCGTGTCATGCTGTCATGTTATTTTTGTATAGTATTGTTTGGCATTTCATAATGGAAAGACTTACGCCTGAACAACGTTTACAAATCGTTCAACTTTATTACGAAAATTCACGTTCTGTGAGGAATGTGTTTCGTGCACTTCGCTCAACTTATGGTCAACATAATCGGCCTACTGACCGTACTATTCGCAACACCATCACCCATTTTGAGACCCAGCATTCATTATTGGATAATATTCGACCGAATAGACCACATCCAGCGCGCTGTGAAGAAAATATAGTGGCCGTAGCTGAGAGTGTATACGTTCGCAGCAACTCGGACTGACGTATGGAATGACTTGGCGCATTTTACGTCGAGATCGATCTTAAATTGAAAGCGTACAAAATACAGCTTGTGCAACAACTGAAGCCGCTCGACCTTCCCAAGTGACATCGCTTCGCTCTATGGGCTCTTGAAAAGTTCCAAGAAGATCCGACGTTTTCGAGGCAAATTTTGTTCAGCGATGAGGCCCATTTCTGGCTCAATGGGTATGTAAACAAACAAAATTGCCGCATTTGGGACGAATAGCAACCTGAAGAGATTCAAGAACTGCCACTTCATCCAGAAAAAACAACGGTTTGGTGTGGTTTGAGGGCTGGTGGAATTATCGGTCCATATTTCTTTAAAAACGATGCCGGTGCGAACGTAACCGTCAATGGCGACCGTTATCGTGCCATGATAACCGACTATTTGATGCCTGAAATTGAAGCTCGTGATCTCGGCGACATTTGGTTTCAGCAAGACTACGCCACTTCCCACACATCGCATCCATCAATGGATTTATTGAGAGAACACTTCGGTGAGCACATAATTCCATGTTTTGGTCCGGTCGATTGGCTACCAAGATCGTGTGATATCACACCGTTAGACTTTTTCCTGTGGGGACATGTAAAGTCTAAAGTTTATGCGGACAAACCCGCTTCGATTTAGGCCTTGGAGGAAAACATCACGCGTGTCATTCGCCAGTTACCAGTCGAAATGCTCGAACGAGTGATCGAAAATTGGACTCAACGGATGGACCATCTGCGAAGTAGCAACGGCGAACATTTGATAGACATAATCTTCAAAAAATAAATGCCAAAGAATGTTCTTTCAAATGATAATAAACATTCCCCATTAAATTTTAATTTTCTGTGCTTTTTTTTCTTTAAAAAAGTAGGTTATCTCGAAATGGATCATCCATTATAATGCAACATTTTTATACATATATTTATGCGGTATTGCGATACAGCTTTTATAAATTTAGCTCCATTTTAATAAAAATGTTAAAAAATAATATTAAACAACTACCAACTTGAATGACTTGTTAGACTGTCAACTTTGCCACATTATATTTTTAATATATGTTATTTTATTACTTAGTCTGTTATAATTTATAAAATACATTCTCTTTTTACAATTTCTACCAAAACAAAAAAAAAAAAAAAAAAAAAAAATGAATTTTTGACCAGTGTGCAGTAGTAAAAACTTAAAATCGAACTTTTCAAGTTTATATTTTTGCGTTTTATTTCATAAAAAGTAGTCTTTATACAATGAAGGTGTTAAGTAGGAGCGGATCTCCAAAATGAATTTTTAAACTAAGAAAAATTTAAAAGGTGGAAGAAATTTACAAATGGAAAGGGGAAAAATATAAATTATTTTGCAATAAAATAATAGTTTATCGAAAATAGAAGTATGAGGTATGATTATAGGGGCAGTATGAATTTTTTTACAATATAATGGAGCTAAAATCTTTTTTAGGGAAAATAAAATTTATTTATTGCATTTCATACATTTTGTAGAAACAAATTTTTCTTTTGACATAGAGAAACAGGCAGTTATTTTTCTGGCAATGAGAAATTGTTAGAATATAAGTTAGAAAGATATCGGAAAAATAAAAATATAAACATTTAAAATCCTTAAGGATAACTACAATAAAAATAAACTAAAGCTAAAATTTTTTGGCAGGATCTCATGAAAACTGTATTTAACTTGCAAACTCTAATAACTGGACATAATATATCGTTGATAAACGTAGTCTTTCCGTCAATTTTAATGTGAAACGCATATTTTGTAAGTAACTTTGTAAATTGTAGCCGACCACAATTTAAATAAAAATTTACACATGTTTAATATTTTTTTTCTCATCCGATTTCAAAGATTGGTGTATTTTCTTTCATTAAGACTTGTGTGAATGTTATTTAACTTTTATGATTATCGAGTTATTCGTATCTGAAAATTCAAACTTTGAATTTTAACAAAACCCCCCAACGATTTCCTCCTTACGTCATTAAATTTCCGAGTGCAAAAAAACTAACCGATTAAAAATATAATATAATAAATATAATAAAATATCTTGAACTTAGCTGGTTCTAGTTGTATTTCAAAAATTCTACAGCACATACTTAGGTCATTTAAAAAGTCATTGTTCTGTCCTTATTATGTGGCTAAAAAGCATTAAAAATTTCAAACATTGCTTTAGTTAGAACTTGATCATTCATTTTCAATTTTAATATATTTTAAAAAGGATTTATATTTATGTATATAATTTTTTTCTGGCTTTCATACAAAATGTGTTGTCATGTTTTTCAAAACGAGATATCAAACTCTTAAATCGGTTATGTAGTTCCGAAGATATTTACAAAAAACCTATGTTAATAATGATCCAATATCAAAATTTTAAAACTTTCGAAATGTTGCATTCAAAAATCCGAGTTTTCGGTTTATTTACAAAATAATTACATCATTTAAATCGTGTGGTAATACAACACTAATGTTTGCTTAGGGCCAGCAACACGGACCGGGTCAGCTAGTATCAAATATATCATGAACATTTTTTTTAAATTAATTTTAATTAATATTCTTAAGAGTATAACAATGAAATAATAACGCAATTAAAAACCATTAAAATCTATTCAATATTCCCAGAATTATTTCTTTTAAAAAGCATATTTTTTTTGTTTGTATTTAAAAAAAAAAAACAGAAAATTAAGTTTTTTCGGCGACAGAAATATACAAATTTCATAGCTCCACAATTCGATTAAAAATCTATTCTTTAAAAGTTGGGAATTTTTCATAATAAATAATAAAAATTTCTTACTCATTTTCACTGATATCCATAACATTTGACTTATCATCAATAAAATTAGTAATAGCTTTTAAAGTCAAATGTTTTCTTATAAATCTAGTAAAAAATTGTAAAATCTTACTATTTCGTTTTTTATTGGCTTTATTTCGAAGATAAGAGGAATATTTAATAAACTTGAATACCAAAAGCTGAATCTTCAGTATTAGGGTGCGCACCAGGCTTTGTAAAATTTATAATGATTTTTTTCTTTTTTTCATTTCCAGCATTTGATCCCTATTTGTTTTGATATAGTACTTTTTTGCATAATAAATCTTTTTTTTTAATCCCACACCCATCAATATTCTTTTGCTTTTTTCTTTGTTTAATTTTATTTTTTTTGTTATGATTTAATGTGTCACACACATGATTTTTTAAATGACTCCATCATAAAACCACAATTGGCACAACAATTTATACTTATTTCACTATTTACTACTTGTTCCCTTTGAAAAGATATTAAACACCTTCCAAATTTGGTGATTGGAAATTGTATAACAGCAAACAGCAAAATCTTATTCATCTCCAGGGGAATATGATGAGCAGCAGAAAAAATATATATATATTTTTTTTCAAGCTATAATATGACAACAATAATAAACAATTCTGGTTCACATCCCCGCCCTTCTTTGCCTTCTTACGTCCCTCACTTACTTTTCCTCATTACGGAGAAAAAGCAAAAATATAGAAAATAAAACTATAGAGTTAAAACAATCATTAAACCATAGTTGCCAGATAAATATGATGCAAAATCGTCAAATTTTGAGGAAAAAAAAATCATCAAAATGATCAAATCCACTATTTAAATTCGTCAATCTAAAAAATTAAGTATTTTATATGTCCCCAGCAAAAACTTTTTGGTTTTCAATAACGGCAACTACTTATTAAAGTAGTTTCTTGGTAATGAGGCGTCATTATTATTTGCCTACTCTGTATTACATTAATAAGTACTCAAATAATAATGACGCCTCATTACCAAGAAACTACTTTAATAAGTAGTTGCCATTACCGAAAACCAAAAAGTTTTTGCTGGGTTGTTAGTTTTTAAATAGTTTTTATTCAAAATGGGACGAGGTAAGGCTCTTAATAACTCTGAAAAAGAAAAAAAATTCTGATTTTGAAATCTCAGGGTCAGAATCCGGTCCAAATAGCCAAAAACATTAATAGAGGAAATACAGTTGTGTACAATTATTTAAATAACGTGGAAAGATATGGAAAAAACATGAAAGGGCGGAAGAAAATGGCAAAAACTCCAAAAGAGTAGTGCAGCATATTTTAAAGTCGTGACCATACATAGTCCGACGAAAACTGCTAAAAAAAACACCACTTAATGAAAAACGCAAATCACAACGTCTACAGTTTGCCAAAAATACAATGACAATGGTCCGACAAATGGTTTAAATTTGTATTTTCCGATGAAAAAAAGTTTAATATTGATGGTCCTGACGGGTATAACTATTACTTCCATGATCTAAATAAGGAGGGATTATTTTTGAGCCGCAGACACAGCCGAGAGGGCGGAATAATGGTATGGGGTGCCATTTCGTATTATGGTACCATAGAATTGGTTTTTGTATCCAACAAAATGACTGCAATGACTTACAAAAACATTCTGGAGAAAGCATTTCCAAAATTTAATGATTTCTTTGGACCCATACCTTGAACGTACCAACACGACAACGCTCCGATTCATACCGCCAGAGCAGTAAAACAATGGATTAATCAACAAGGTGTTCAACTTTTGGATTGGCCCCCATATTCACCAGACCTGAATGCAACGAAAAATGTCTGGGGTTAGCTTGCAAGAAAAGTTTATGAAGAGGGAAAACAATTTGAGACGATGAATCCTTAAAGGATGCAATAACGGAAGCATGGAGTTCAATTTCACTAAATTACTTAGATTCATTATACAAGTCGATGCCAAATCACATTATTGAGATTATTTCTAAAAATGGTGGCAGTACTCATTACTAATGGAATGCTAGAAGATAATAACTTTCATTTTTATAACCTAAAATTTAAAAATAAATTACAGTTTGCTTAGTTTTAAAATATTCCTTATTCAAGTGACACATGAAAAAGTACCACAGAAATACATGTCTTTAAATAAATGCATAATTTTAGTATAAAAAAATATGTATATTTTTTTATTTCTTCAGGAAACTAAACACTTTGAAATTTTGTTGCGCAAAAAATTTCTTTTTTTTTCTGAACTTTAGTTTATGAGATATACTTAATTATAGTTAAAAAAAATGTGATTTCTTATTCAAGTGGCAGGCAGTGTATTGTCGGCCTATTATGGAAGTCAAGTAGGTAGTATCCATTAAGCCTTGATTATGAAATTTTTGTAAAGTGTTTATTCGCCATTTCATAATAAAAGCGTACATAATTGAATCGAACATAAAATTATATTGGTTCCCATAAATCTTTTCTATAAATAAACAATTTACTTTTAAAGAAAAATATATAAAAATGCTTAAAATAGGTCTGAATCTCCTCACGTAAGAGCTCGTCAAATTTTGGATAAAAGTTGGCCATTTTTAGAACCAAAAATCGTCAAAATAACTATAAATCGTTAAATCTGGTAACAGTTCATTACGCTGATTTTGTTGTTTACAATTTATATTTAGTATTTTGTTATTGGTTTTAGGTATTAAAATTATTCTTCATGACGATGGTGATTAATTGGAACTCGGTCATATGGTTTTTTTATATTGTTTATTCTTCTTGTACATTGCGGTGCTGTTTTTATGTTTAATTTTTGCATTGGTTTTTTTATTCTCAATTTGTGTAACTTGCTTAAATTTATTTTTCTTTTATATATTTTTATTTCCATTTCAAAAGCAAACAATTTAATTGAAGGTTAATGCTTGAATAAATAATCATTTGATTTTTTTACGTTTTTGGAATTTAGATATTTGATAAATCGACTCGAAGAAAAATTGTCTAATTTTAATTGTAAAAAACTCCGAATGAACTTACTTCATTATATAAATATAAGTTAGGTACCCAGCAAAAACTGCTTTCCTGGTGTAATTGGAAACAAAAATAAATTACTTATTTTCGCCTGAATGTAGTTATTTTTATACTCCAGGGATACTCAAAAATATGTACCTAAACGTAAATAAAAAAAAAAAAAATGTTTTTGCCGTCAGTGAAAATTGAACTTGGAAACAAATGAACCATTCGTTTTTAATGACACACGTCTTACTCAATATACCATCTCGCACTTAATTTTCTAAGTGACAAAAACTTTTTAGTATATAATATACGTTTTTAGACATTTTGTTATAAAAAGCTAACAGCATCAGAATGGGGTTGAACCAAAAACCTTCTGGTTATTAATCCAGCGCTCTAACCAACTCATCCACGTGATTGCAATATTACTCTGCTACTTTACTATTAAGTACTTATTTATCTGATACAGAATAGGCAATAATAATAACGCTTCATTACTAAGAAACTACTTTAATAAGTAGTTGCCATTATCGAAAACCAAAAAGTTTTCGCTGGATAGTTCCACTTCGCTCTCACAAAAATGTTTTAAATTCGAAAATTCGTAATTAAGCTAGGATTTTTTCGATTATATCTAAATATTGTAAAAAATAGAATAGAATTTATTATTTCGAAATGTTTCGAATAATTTCGAAAGATGAAAATCAAGTTCGAATTTTCGAATAAAGCCAACAGTTTTAAAAATCTGTGTTGATAGTTATTATTTTTATAGTGTTTTTTAATTTTTTAATTAAAATTTTCTAAAGATCGATAAATTCGAAATTAGGTTTTCGTTATAAACATTAAAATTTATTTTTTTTTATACTCGAAAATTTTACATTAAGTTCGAATTTTCGAGCATAGCCAAAAGTTACAAAAATCAAAATTATTTAAGAAAAAACATTAAAAAGATACGCTGTCGATTCGACGAAGTGTAAACTTGCAGGGTTAAGAAATTTTAGTAAAGTAAAAAGTAAAGAAGTTGTTTATAAATAGAGTAACCAAAAATATGCCATATCATACTTTTTCCTGATCAAACTTTTATTTATCTTTTTCAGATAATTTTTAGAATTTTGACATCAATTTTTTACTGCATATTTTTGCATATTTTGGTCATAACAGCATATTTTGGACTTAGCAGTATATTCTGTCATATTTTCATAGAAAATCCTTATTTTCGAGCATACTTATTTTAGAAATTTAAAAGGCATATTTTGTACTTAAGAGCATAATATTGCATATGTTACTCTAAACAGAATAATTTTGCATATTTTTACGGGTCAAGTATATTTATTTTACATTTTTTGAGTTTTCGACAAACTTTTAAGCAAAACAATAAAACTTTTAGTGCCAAATCATTGCGAATACGTTAAATTATAAACCTATACAATTAAATCCTTTAACATTATCCCCATAACGGTACATCGTCTCAAGTCCTTTTTCAGTAGGGACAAAAAAATAGTGTCAGCAGTAAATTCGTCAAAATTGTTTAAAATTTTTTTAAATCTCAATAATGATATTAACAATTAAAAACTGAAAATGGATAAGGACCCTTAATTTCGAGAACTATTCATATCAAAAATGGTCTACAGATTAAATACTTTAAAAATATGGGCAAAACCGAAGTTAGATAATTTTATTTTCAATTAATAGGCAGCACTCGTAAGCAATTTGAAAAAAGTAATTTGGGGGAAAAAATCACCTAAAAATTTTATCAATCCGGGGACGTTTGATGTCATTAAGTCGATTCAGAATTCGGTAAGAACACAAATTTCTTCTAAGAATATGAGAAGACAATTTGTGGAAACACAATTTATTCAAAATATCATCCCGGAAAACCCTAGTCTTACAATACAGACCAGGAAAAATCTCATACAGTATTCTTATGTGTCCAAACGTATCAAAATTACGTAATACCAACTAACAAAGAACTATTTATTTTATAGATGAACTATAAAAATTAAATTTTATTACAACATTTGTAGGGTTCCAAAAAATACAGTATTCAGAACATTTTGTATCTCATGTTCAATTAAGCATAACGGTGATGGTAATATAACGATATCTCAGCATCAGGGAACTCTTACTTTTTTAAAATTTCCTCCAATGGTCTTCTTATATTCCCAGAAGAAATTTATATTTCTAGTAGATTTTGAAGGAACTCAATGAAATGTTCAATTAAGCATAACGGTGATGGTAATATAACGATATCTCAGCATCAGGGAACTCAAAATTTTTCAAAATTTCCTTCAATGGTCCTCTTATATTCCCAGAAGAAATTTATGTTCCTAGTAGATTTTCAACGAACTCAATGGAATTGAAAGTTACCGACGAAGAATTTTTTTTAGTGATTTTCTATTACCGAAGACCTTTTTTTATACTAAACCTGTTTAAATTGCTTTTAAGTGCTTTCTTTAAATTGAAAATAAAATTATTAAACTATAATGATCGATTTCGGTACTTAGCGTTTGTTTGGACCTTCGATTTTCCCATATTTTTAAAGCCCTTAATCTATAGATCTTTTTTTAACACGAATTATTCTCGGAATTAAAAATCCTTATCTTTTTCCAGTTTTTAATTCTTTATACCGTTGTCGATATTTAAAAGAAGAAAAGTTTCGATTTTTTGTTTTTAATTTAACAAAATATTGACGAATTTATATATTGGCTTTGAATGTTTTTGAGTGTAAAAAAGCAAATATTTCTTAGCAACTGATAATAAAAATTAAGTTATTTTAAGTATGAATATAATATAATTCAAAATTTATCCAGAAAAAATAACATTTTAAGAGTATACTTTTTAATTTTAAGGGCATATTTTCCGATTTTAACATTTTTTAGAGCATATTTTTGGCTGCCCTGGTAATGTTCCTTCCAGACGGATGCTGGTTTATGATGATGCCTGGTGGTGGAAATATTTAAATTTCTAATTAATCCCCGTATTCAGAACTTTGTGACTAACGACAATTACAAAAATCATTTTCAAGAAAAATGTCAAAAAAAAAAAAAAAATAATAAATAAAATAAAAAATAATAATAATTTTGTTATAATTTTGTCATTGTCAAAAGTTCAGAACATGGGTGTAAATATCAAATTAATGTACATATTTAAATGCTAAATGTTTGACTTAAATTTATTTCTATAACTATATTTAGCTAATTGCAGCAATTTCAGTTTCATTTCAATTATGGCCATAATATTTACTTCTATGTAATGAAAACAATAATACATAGTTGTAATTTTTTATATGGCATTAAACAATTCATTAACTAATCGTATTGTGATAATGTAATAAATTAACTATAAAATCGAAACACACTTTTTTTTAACTGATAATACAAAAAACAATGATCATATCTTTATAGAGCTATAACATATATAACCATATATGTGTTTCTGTTAAATGTAATTTTATATAATTTTATTATTTGTCTTTTCAAATATTGTTGGACAGAAAAAAAAACTTCTTAGCACTAGCTAATAAGGTGAACAAACATCTTGTCAGTTGTGGTACAAAAAAATATTTTGCCACCATTTAAAGAAAGGCCAATAAAAATTGATACATAATAAATGAAAAAGAAATAAAAGCCAAATGAAAAGAAAAACAAATAATAACTAAAATATTTAGGTTGAATGAACTTAAAACTGATATTTATCCATCAAAGAGTTAAGTTTTGTATGTTTTTTATATTATTGTGTGGCTTTTTTTTTACAGAAAATTGTTATATTTTTGCAGCTGCAGGCACAAAGTCAAGACAATTCACAAATAAACATATATACATATATAAAATTATATGAATATAAAGACAAACGCTTAGTAAATAACAACAAAAAATATAGCTAATGTTAACTACTGCATATATGACCAAGTTACCAGATGAATATAAAAAAGGAATAGCAAAAAAGATTTAAATACATACAGACTTGGAAAGAAATATTTCTTTGGCTACTTTAAAAAATGTCCTTTTGATTTATTAAAAATCGTGATACGAACATCTGAAAATACTGTTATATCCTTACAGTTCTGCTGCTGATAAAGTGTATAATACATACTTCTTTTGTAAGGTCCGGTACAAATTTAATTGTTTACTTTTCTATCCCTTAGTAATCGAAATTGGGATCAATTTAAGTTTTTCTGTCGTTTTTTACACTGTTTTTTTTTTTTTTTAGAACCAAAAGAGGGTAATTTGTCTAGTCATATAGCCGTAAACATTAGTGTCTCTAAAAGGCTAATAAAATCATTAGTACGCGAACAGCCACCGGTACTATAGGGATTTTTTTTTATTTATTTATTTATTTATTTAATAGCCAATGAAATTACAATTTCTTACAGGCTAGCATATATATTATTCTTAAAGCAATTAACAATAAAATATTTTCATAATCATTAAATAACAAAAACTTATTATTTAACTAAGTTAAAAATAATCCTCTTAATGGGGATTGGATTTAATGAGAAATCAATATATGGATAGAAACTGTTGAATTGATTGCATATACGTCTCATGGGATCAAAGTTGGCATAATTGGTTCGAAAATATTTTATTTTTAAAGGAGTACAATTTCTAGTTGGACGATTTGGGATTACGAATTCGATCTTACAAAGCAGGAACTCAGAATTAATTGAACCGTTTACTAAATTAATTACAAATGAAATATTCATATATTTTCTCCTACTTTCAAGAGTAGGGAGATCAATAAGCTGTAATCGACTTTCATATGATGGTAAATTAATATTAGGATTCCATGGAAGATTACGAAGACAAAATAAGAGAAATTGTTTCTGGACCGATTCAATTTTCTTTATATGAACTTCGTATTGAGGATCCCAGACCACGGAAGCACATTCCAGAATTGGTCTTACAAGAGATATGAATAATTGCTTGGAAACATAAGGATCATTAAACTCTCTTCCCCAGCGCTTGAGGAAACCTAGAACTACTTTTGCCTTATTAACGATTTGTGAAACGTGGGAGTTAAAGGATAGTTTACAATCAAGCAACACACCCAGATCAAGAAATTCTTCGACTAGATCAAGTTGATATTCATTTATTGTGTATCTACAGAGTACTGGACTTCTTCTATAGAACATCATGTGTTTACACTTTTTTAAATTCAGATCCATTACTGATACTGAAAACTCCTTCTTTACAGTGACAACAAACTAGAGTAGACACATTAAATTATATCATAAAAAAAAAACAAAATCAAAGATTCGACTCGTTTTAGTTTTGTTTGTTTGCATTTAACTTTTTTATTTTTCTTTCCAATTTCATTGGTTGGTCATTGGCTTTTTGTTGTCTCCTCTACTTCTGACGCTGGGCTCTAGATCTCATAACCTAGTTGTAGTTTATTATAAACGTATGAATGACGACGATATTTGTGTTTGCAGCAAAATTTCAAAACAAAAAAAAGTCGTAGTACTATTAAAAACTGGTTCAAATTGTTGTCGTCTACAAGTACTTTTGTGTCCCCTTAACAAAATGTGTTACCATTGTGTGTTTATTGTCGTAATCTTTAAAAAACACGTTTTATTTATATTTTATTGCAAAAAAATAAAACTCTTAATTGATATAAATAAACTTTCTTTATAACGTGTTTTTGTTTTTAATAAGTAAAAGTGTTTGTTTGCGGTGGCCAAATTGGCAACAAAAAAAAAAAAAAAAAAAAAAAAATATAAATTAAAATAAAAACTAAACCAACAACAATTGTGTGTTTAAAGTGATTAAAAGAAATTACTAAGAAATAGAAATTGGGAGGGGAAAAGTTGTAATTTTATTTAATTATTACACAGTCAATGAACTTTTGAAAGGAATTTTCTTTCTTTTACATATTTTTAAAGAATTAAAGCTAAGTTTAATTAGAGAAATTTTTAAAAATATATAAGAACTACAAATCATACTGCATTAATTTATAGGAATAAAACTAAGTACTTAATCTTAAGATTAAATACATATTAAGCTAATATTTAACAAAATAAATTTTACTACTTTAAATTATGATTTCTAGATAACATTGAACAATATTTTGTTTTTAAAAAAGTTTTAGAAACCCAAATAAAATTTTGTTGAATAAATAAAAATTACGAGTTTAATGTGGCCTGCAAGATGAAAAGTAGCCATATCGAAAACCTACATAATTTAGTTTAATAGGGCATTCAGACCGACGCGAAATTACGTACTTTCGTAATTTCGGCCAAAATCAAGTCGAAATTACGTAATTTCCCATACATTTTGACACTTGCGAAATTACATAATTTTGTGTAATTTCGGCGAAATTACATTGAAATTACGATGCCCATTTCCGTGCAACTCTGTACATGGTTTTTTCAACTATGTACTGCATGTTTCAACCGTGAGAAGAAAAAAAAAACAATTGACAGCTGATCTTAAATTTAAACACAAATCTATAAAATTAATTATTAAAGTGATTTTGTAAAATGAAATCTATCCTTTTTACATTTTTAATTGTTGCAAATTAATAATTTCCAATTCAGTAAGTAATTGTTTCTTATTTGTTGTTTCCATTTCAAAATACTTTATTTACCCCTATAACAATTTAAAATGTAAACAATAAGTATCAGCTGTTTAAGAAATTACATCAAATGTCATCTAGCCATTATGAATACTCTAGATTTCATTCGTAATTTCGGCATGAAATTTCGTAATTTCGCGCCGGTCTGTACAAAGCTTAAGATATCTTTAATCTCTACAATCTATTTAGTAGAGTGATCGATTATTCAATTTTTTGGAGTAACTGGTTTTTGAATAGTTCAAATAGTTAGAATTTAGAAAAAAACCGCTTGAATTTTTTAAAATTCAGAAAATATCGGTTAACCGGGGTTTTTTTTTTGTAGTAGTTATTATATCAAAATATTTACATCAAAAGACTAATTTTGATTAAAAAAAATATCAACAAACTTTGTAATATTCAATTCAAAATTTATTAAATAATTCATTTTGGGAAACACTTTTAATTAGGGTAAGAAAATAATCATCAAAATGAGATCAAGTTTTATATATTATGTGTAGAAATTATGGCTTAATATGGCAAAATCTTATCTCAATTTTTTTCGAAATTCATTTTGCAGGTATAACTCTTTCAAATACAACTCATACACCTAATTTAATATTATTAATATTCTTCAATATTTTTACCATTGCAGTAGTTACAACCTTGCGAACTTGAAATTTGTAAAACAAAATTTTTATTGTCTTATATATTGTACAAATAGGACTCAAGAAAAAAAATCCACAAAATGACGTCTTTGTCCATATGTTCAGCTTATTGATGAAATGTTATTTAGCATAGTATGGTGTATGTCCTAATTTAAAATATTTTAAAATATTAATATTAAAATATGAATCAGGAATAAAATATATTCTTAACAATTTCGTAGTTTTGCTGTCTTGCAAAAAAAAAAAAAAATTGGATTATTGGATACTTTGTGAATATGTTATCTTGAATGTTATCGCTATAATATCCATATCAAATACTAATTAGTTAGCAATTGTAAGGGAGAAAAGTAAATAACATATACGTGAAAATAATCTACGTGATTACTGTAAATAAAACATTCGCTTCTTTTTCAGCATATAAACGGGAACACGCCATACAAAATTCATGCCATACGCAAGGGAATGTGGAAGCGCTAATTTACTTTTCTCCCATACAGGTTAATTTTTTACTGGGAACTTACAGAATTAATTTCAAGTTAACCTTAAATAATGTTTATATAACATAACAATGAATTAGACTATATGAATATTAATCAGTCAAAACATTATTCCTAAATTTAAATTCAAATATTAGTATTTAGAATATGTATTTTTTGAAATAAAATGTTATTTTGAAAATTGGGTTTTTGTGTTTAAAAAACTGGTCTATTCGACATTTGAAAAATGAAAATTTTGAAAAAACAGGCAGTAGTTAAACCGAAAAAAACGGTTTTTAAACCGACTGGAAAACCACGTCGATAACCCTATTATTTAGTTACCTGTTTACTCCTCCATGGGTTAAGGCAAATATATATATATATATATATATATATATATATATACGTAGTTAATATTAATCAGCTCAAATCTAAAGAAGTACTTTGAACAGAAAACAGTTAGATTTTGTTCAAAATCCAAAGATTTGTTCTATTTGGCAAACTATTTGCAGCTGCTTAAAAAAAGCCGGTTAGTTTTTTGAGACCTAACTTAGTCCCAAATTCTAGTTTCATTTTCTTTTTTTTTAATATTTTAAAAAGAGCTTTCAAAAATAATTCCATCAATTAAAAAAATATATTTTTTTATTAATTTTATCAGGTTAAAGACTATACTGAATCTATTGTAAACATAATGTATTTTTTTTTCTAAAATAATATTTTTTTGAAAAGCTGTTTTTTAGAATCAGTACTTTTTTTGGAAAATTGGATTTTTTTTCGAAAATCAATACTTTTGCTTGAATTTTTTTTCATTGCTGCTTTTTTGAAAATATTTTTTTTAATCAGTAGATACTTTTTTGCAAATTTTTAATTATTTTACAATGATTTTATTTTGAAAATTCTTTAAAATTGAGTACTTTTTTTCTTTTTAAAAATTGGTTATTATTTTTTTTAGTTTTTATATTTTAGAAATTGGTACTTGATTGAAAATTTTATTTTTGAAAGTTGTTTAAAAATTTCGTACTTTTTTTTTTTTAGAAAATTTAGTACTTTCTGATTTAATTTTTTTATTTTTGTAAAATGGTACTTTTTTTCTTTTTGAAAATTAGTAATTTTCTTTTTAATTTTTATATTTTAGAACTTGGTACTTGATTGAAAATTTTATTTTTAAAAATTGTTTTAAAAAAAAACAACAAAAAAAAAACAGCTTAAGAAAACAAAATTTATTAGAGTGAAAAGTAAAAAACAAACAAAAATTTTAATAATTGAGTCTTGAACCGTTCCCTAACGTTATAAAACTAGTTCTGAATGTGACAATTTAAACCAAAGTGATTAAAGATATAGTTCTAGAACTGTACCATAGAATGGGTACTACTGTGTAACACAATTTCCAACAAAACAGGCTATTTTCATGCATTCAAGGATTAGTTGTAATGGGTGATTCAAGTATAGATACTTTTTTCAATAGCATTTTTTGACAGATTATGTGTGAGTGGTGTCATGCTGTCATATTATTTTTGTTTATTATTGTTTGGCATTTCATAATGGAAAGACTTACGCCTGAACAACGTTTACAAATCGTTCAACTTTATTACGAAAATTCACGTTCTGTGAGGAATATATTTCGTGCACTTCGCTCAACTTATGGTCAACATAATCGGCCTATTGAGCGTACCATTCGCAACACCATCACCCATTTTCAGACCCAGCATTCATTATTGGATAATATTCGACCGAATAGACCACGTCCAGCACGCTGTGAAGAAAGAAGACCGCGGAGAGTCGATTCGGCGCCGTTCGCAGCAACTCGGACTGACGTATGGACCGACTTGGCGCATTTTACGTCGAGATCTTAAATTGAAAGCGTACAAAATACAACTTGTGCAAAAACTGAAGCCGCTCGACCTTCCCAAGTGACATCGCTTCGCTCTATGGGCTCTTGAAAAGTTCCAAGAAGATCCTACGTTTTCGAGGCAAATTTTGTTCAGCGATGAGGCCCATTTCTGGCTCAATGGGTATGTAAATAAACAAAATTGCCGCATTTGGGACAAAGAGCAACCTGAACAGATTCAAGAACTGCCACCTCATCCAGAAAAAACAACGGTTTGGTGTGGTTTGTGGTCCGGTAGAATCATCGGTCCATATTTCTTTAAAAATGATGCCGGTGCGAACGTAACCGTCAATGGCGACCGTTATCGTGCCATGATAACCGACTATTTGATGCCTGAAATTGAAGCTCGTGATCTCGGCGACATTTGGTTTCAGCAAGACGGCGCCACTTCCCACACATCGCATCAATCAATGGTTTTATTGAGAGCACATAATTTCATGTTTTGGCCACCAAAATCGTGTGATATCACACCGTTAGACTTTTTCCTGTGGAGATATGTAAAGTCTAAAGTTTATGCGGACAAACCCGCTTCGATTCAGGCCTTGGAGGAAAACATCTCGCGTGTCATTCACCAGTTACCAGTCGAAATGCTCGAACGAGTCATCGAAAATTGGACTCAATGGATGGACCATCTGCGACGTAGCAACGGCGAACATTTCATAGAATAATCTTCAAAAAATAAATGCCAAAGAATGTTCTTTCAAATGATAATAAACATTCCCCATTAAATTTGAATTTTCTGTGTTTTTTTTTTCTTTAAAAAAGTAGGGAACCTCGAAATGGATCACGCTTTAGAAGTAATAAAATTTTTCCTGGAATTAAAATAAAAATTATAAAATTAATTTAATTTTTTGGATTTTTTTCTAAAATTGTAATTTTTGGAAATTTTTATTTTTTTTAATTAGTATATATTTTTTAAATTGATTGTAGTGGTAATTTCTTTAAGGTTGGTTTGTTTTTATATATGGACTTTAATTGGTACTTGTTTTGATTTTCTTAAATTGGAACTTATTGGAGAATTTTTGTAGTACTTTTTTTTTTATTGAAAATAATACTTTTTTGGTGATTTTTTATTTTAGTTTTTTTTTATATGTTAAAAATATGTTAAAAACAAACACAGTTGGAGAAAATGTATAAAAAACAGTTTAATCCTCGTTTATTTATAGTTTATTGCAAAACTTTTATAAATCTAATACCAATGGATAATGTTGCTGTTAAATTGACAATGGCATTCAAAATAAATTAAGTAATTTTGTTTTTATAAGGGCATATTAATCAAGTTCTTCAACACCACAGTTTGTGAGTCACTGAAAGAAAGTTTTTATTTAGAACCTGAGAATTTTTATGACTTATTGTTATAAATAAAACTAAAAAAATAGCAACAACAAAAACTCTAGAGATGTATGAAATAATTTACGGTCTTTAGTCACTATAATAATGTATTTTATTTGTACTCATATATATGTAAGTACGTGAATTACACATGTTCACATAAACACACACATTACCTGTGTATATTTACATTTACAATAAAGAGTAGAGATTAAGGTATGTTGTGTGAGAATAATGTTTGTATTATTAGCAATTCACAACACCATTTACACAATATTTAACACACAAACAGTGAAACTTATACAAAACATAAATAATAACAGCAACAACTAAAAACATTGGAGAATTTACAACAATATGTAAATTACTGTTCTGTTTCTTGGTAATATTTTAATAGTAGTTTTCATTACTAAGCGTTTAAAAGGCATTTGGCTAATTATTCTCCTCTATGTACCCTACAGGGCAACAAATTTTAGACCTATTAATAATGATGCCAGTCACCAGAACTGTAGGGTAAGACATGATTAAATGAATGAGTACTCGAACAAGTACCTACTCTTACTCATTGTTTATACGTGCGTCTGTCTATGTATATGTACTTGTTTTTTATCAATGTTTGTGGGTAATCATCTTCGTCATCATCATCATTACCATCGCCATAATTATAATAATTATAATCACTTTTATTATTATTAGAGACTTACGATTGTTTACATCTTCTATTTTTATTCCATTTCTTACTTTTCTTTTTTTATTGTGTTTCTTTGATTTTATTTTAAACTTTTGGAGAGGGGCTATTTTTCTCTTGGTTGCCTTTGGGAATTTCATTTTGTAAGTTTTTTAGGTTTATGTTTTAAAGCTGCGTTTAAATTAGCGGTAAAATACCTACATGTGTAAATGAACTTTAACTATGGGTGTTTTTTTGGTTTATTTATAAACGAGGGTTGTTGTGAAAATTTTAGGAAAAATTTAACTTTTTACAAGTTTTTCAATTCAATAACTGAATACTGTAGTATTTTCTGATGAGTTCAAATATTTAAGAGACAGAGATGGTAGAACATTTCTAAGATGGCTAATGAGCAAAAGTCTGGAATGGCTCCAATGCGAACTATAAATAATATGTATGCAAAACGTATTTATATATAAGATGCTGATTTTTTTGAAGCCAAACTCTATAAAAAAATAATTTCAAACTCCATATATAAATAAAATCTCAACTCTCCGAACTGGCATCACTTTATACTTATTTAAACGTATCTTGTTATTTTCAAGCAAAAGAACTTCCAAAAAAGTACTAATTTTTTTTTAAAAGTGAGAAGTTTTCAAAATAGTTTTAAATTTCCAAAAACATACAAGTTTTTAAAAAAGGAAGTAAAAAATGTCAAATTCCATATATAAATTAATGTCAACTAAAATCCTCTCTGAACCGGCATTACTTTACATATTACACATTTAAACGCATCTTGATATTTTCAAGCAAAAATTTTCCAAAAAATTACTAATTTTTTTAAAAAATAAAAATTTTTCATAATACTTTTAATTTTCCAAAAGGATACCAGTTTTTAAAAAAGTACTCATTAAAAAAAAACAAGTACAAAAAATAATAATAATAAAATAAGTTCATAATATTTTTTTCTAAAAAGGACAAATTTTCTGAAAAAAAAACCTTGAAGATAGTACCAAATTTTTTAAAAAGCAAGAATTTTCAAAAAAAAAGCTCTAAATTGCCAAAAGTGTACCAATTTTTAAAAAAGTACTCATTAAAAATAGAAAAACAAGTGCAATTACAGCACATCTCAAAATTTGTAAAAGTAACAATTTTCAAAAAGGAGTACATATTTTTTCTAAAAAGTTTAAAATAAAAAAATTTCAAAAAATTTAGAATATTTGAAAAAAGTTTTTAGTTTCCAAAGAGAACCAATTTTAATAAAATAACAAATTAAAAAAAAAAATACTAATATTAAAAAAGTTATAATTTTCAAATATAAAAGTACATAATAATTTTGCTAAAAGGTACCAATTAAAAAAAACTTCCAAAACAGTACTAAATTTCTTAAAGGCATGATTAACAAAAAAAAAAAAAAAGAAAAAAAAAATACAAATTCACAGAAGAGTACCAATTTTCAAAAAGTACCAATATAAAAATATTTTTTTTAAGTAAAAAATTAAAAAGAAAAAAAAAAAAACAAAAAGTACCAATTTAAAAAAAAAAAAATAATAATTTAAAAAAGTATACATTTCAAAGAAACTATAAAATTTAAAAAACTAAAATTTTTTAAGTACTATTTAAAGAACATGTTCATTTTAAAAAATTTACAATTTGTAAATATGTAATTAAAAAAATTACTAATTTAAAAAAGAAAAAAAATATTTTTAAGTACTAATTTTGAAAACAAGTAAAAATTTTCAAATAAGGTAATAGTACGTTTACATCAAAATAAAACCAACTGGTTTTGGCGAAAACCATATTTTAAAAACCAAATCGTTTACATACTTATTTTCTTCCCTATGTAGTTTTTGTTGACGTATATAATTCTTGAAAATTTTTTATTTAATTTTTATTTGGCTTTATTTTGTTTTTCAAATGTTTTTTTTTGGCAACATTTATACACAATTTACGTAAAAAAAGTATAAAACAAATTAAATGTTTCAAAAAAATGACAATTTTTTTATTTTTGATTTATATAAAAGCTTAATGTTGCGAAATCAGTTGAACAGGATGTTTCATAAATAGTTATTCATGTAATTTTTATTTGGTTTTTCATAAAAACAAGTTGAAAATGATTTTTGATTTGTATGGAAAAACTTAAGAAATTTATGTAGGTTTTCCATCAAAAACCGAATGAGACCGAAAGCTACTAGTTTTCCTTTGGTATAAACGGCACATTATAACATTTTTTAAAACTATTAAAAAAAAATTTTGTAAAAAAGTACTAATTTTCAAAAATTATTAATTTTAATAATTGCCAATTTACAAACAAAAAAATTGTTAAAATATTTTTTTCAATAAAGTAAAAATTTAAAAGCAAGGTCCAATTGAAAGAAAAAAAAAATATACTAACAAAAAAGTATTAATTTCTAAAAGATATAATATTTCAAAAAGTTAAAATTTAAAAAAAGTGCCAATTAAAACAAGGAGCAGTTAAGAAAACAAAAGTACTACTTTTAGAAACAAGTATGCAATTAAAAAATAACAATTTTCAAAAACAGTATTAAAAAAGAAAATACTTTCCAAAAAATATCAAAAAAGAAGTACTAATTTAATAAAAAGTACCGATTTTGAAAAACAAACTAATTTTCAAAAAGAAGTACAAATTTTCCCGAAAAAATTATAATTTTTAGTATCTTTTTATTTTTAAAATAAGATAAAATAAATATTGTATAATTCAATAAAATTCTTCAAATTCATTCACGTTACCGGTATTATATCATATTTATAAAAGTTTTATTGCCTGGAAATTTTTATTTATTTTTTATTAAACATTTCCAAATGTTTTTAGCCATAAACTGTTAACAAACACAAGCACTCCTTAATACATATGTGGATTTTTTTTTTTCAATTCTGTTAAAACAATTAGACAAGACACTCCAAAATAGACAAACACGCAACAAAAGTGGTTTTTATAGGTTTTGGAAATTTAACCATAAACAGATGCGTAAACTATTGGTAATTCGGAAAAGCTTAAGCTAAATATGAGTTTAAAAAATTAAAACAAAACTAATTTGTAATTAAACGGAATTACTTTATTTTATTTAATACATTTAATTTAACTTTTATAACTATTTATATATATTTTTTACAATCAATATTTATAATTAATTTTTCTTTTACTCTATTTCTTTACAGTTAATTTAACATTCAACGTAATTCCTTTTTTTCGTATTATACCCCTGACGTCATTTATATTGTTAATATAAATACAATAAATTATTTAATAGCAGTAAAAAAAAAATAACAATTTATATATAATTTGTATTAATCACATAACATTACCAAAATGAGTAAAAAACCAACAGTAGGACCCGCGTTACACAAAGTGATAATGGTTGGCAGTGGTGGTGTCGGTAAATCGGCCCTAACACTCCAATTCATGTACGATGAATTTATTGAGGATTATGAACCAACCAAAGCAGATAGTTATAGAAAAAAGGTAAGTTTCGAAAATCGAATAACGAATTGAAATTTTTACTTAAAATTCTTATAACTTAAATTTTTGTTGTATTTTGTTATTTTAGGTTGTTTTAGATGGCGAAGAAGTACAAATAGATATATTGGACACAGCTGGTCAAGAAGATTACGCTGCCATCCGTGATAATTATTTTCGCAGTGGTGAAGGTTTCCTTTGTGTTTTCTCCATAACAGATGATGAAAGCTTCCAAGCAACACAAGAATTCAGGTAAGTTTTTTTTTTAACTTAAAAACTTCTTGTTATTCGTTTATGTCATATTTATTTGTTTTCTTTCTTTATTCACGTGTCTTCATCCTTGACACACATCTATGCCAGAAATTTGATACATATTTATAGTTAGAGAGAGAATATTCTCCAATGTTGTTTTTGTTTGAATATACGTTTTTTAAATTTATTTTCCTTGTTACAGACGAGCAAAGTGTTTAGGTTTTATTTTACTTTTATAAATTTGTGTTAACAAGGTGTCATCTTATGTCACACGTTGTATGTCGCACTTACTGGCAAGTGTGTATATACAGTTACGAGCAAATAAATAGGTTCACTTCGTAAGCCCTTATAAATTTATTCCTAAAAAATTAAATACGAAGATTTCAAAAGAGTTTATGATCTCTGTTGCAATACTATAAGGCAGACTTTCATAAACCATAATATTTGTTTATATTAAATAAGAGAAATTTCAAAAAAAGTGTTAAAAAATGTGAAAAAATTGGTTATACTAACTCAAAAATCGTTCAAAGGAAGAATATTTAGCAATATTTAGTTAAATATTCTTAGTGTTATATATGTAGCTCCCAAGAACCTATGAGTCATACAGTTAACTAATGCCTTGTATGTTTCTGATGAAATCGAGTACCAAGCACTCCATACCATTGTAGGGATGGTTCAATTTTTTGAATCAAGAAAAATTATAGGTCGACATCTCTTGATGTAAAATGTCTCTTAAAGTCGTGATGTCAGAGACTAAACATATCTAGAGAATAGTAAATGTTTAGTTTAGAATGGAAAACTTTAACTACGTAACAGTATATTTAGAGGTTTCATTAACACTTACTTTTATTGCATGGCAAGAGTTGGTGATTTTTTCTTTACTTTAATTTTTGCAATTTTTTAAAGGTTTAATGAGGAACAGCATTTTATATATATATCTTTTTTTTTTAATTTTAATTGGATAATTTTAATATTTCGGTTTTTTAACATAGATATTCATAGAAACGAAAAATTTCATAAGAACATATTTAATTGTTTATAAATTAGAAAGCTATGTACAACTAAATCTTAAATATTTACTTCCTTTTAATATAGAAAAGAATAACTTTTAAAAAATAATTCCTTTAAAGTATTAATAGGTATTTTTTTTGTTCGTCTCAATCTCACTTATGACACTTTGACAATTAACATCATAGCTCTAACCTGTGTTATAAATAAACAGTGTATTAATTTCAATGTCTTTACTAATTAACGTTTTGTCATGTGCTTTTTATTTTGCTTAATTTTATTATTCATTTTATATGCGGGTTTGTCCGTTCTATTGTTTTGTAAGTCAAGTTTATTACTCATAGGATTTCTTTGTTTTCAGATGTGTTTAATTAAGTGTAAAATTATTTCATTGCTAAAGTAGGGATTTTTTGTGTCGTTTATTTCCTATAAATATTTTTTTGTCATTTCACACAAGCATACCAGACGACTGTACGAATTTTGAGGCCCCATAACTCCTCAAGAGCGTTGGACATAGAAAATTTTTAATCAAATCTTTGTTTCTCATCCGTACAGTCCTCTGATACGCCAGTGTGAAATTTCACGTAAATCCAACCTTAGAAGTAACAGATTTATTTAAAACAATTTTTCATTCTGCTCATTGTGGAATTTTTTGAAGTTTATTTAAAGATATAGGAAAGAAATTAATTCCTCGTATCATTTTTGTTTTGCATTCTAGATTTTAGTGCATGCCTAGTAAATTACAAAGGCGATCTTCAGTTAGTTATTTTAAATGTTAGCTCATTTCATTATCTACCATTCTCTCATTTGTATTTCAGTAATAAGCTTTAAAATTAAAAAAAAAAAAAAATCGCCAACATTCAATTGCTGAAATTATTCCATAAAGTCATAGAATGAATTAGGATTGAAAATTTATTAGGCTGTTTCCGAAATTGTTTGTTAATTTAGGATTTATTTAATTTGATT
The DNA here is from genome assembly GCA_932274085.1 of Protocalliphora azurea. NCBI lineage: Eukaryota > Metazoa > Arthropoda > Insecta > Diptera > Calliphoridae > Protocalliphora > Protocalliphora azurea. Next base: position 95,378,046 of record OW026523.1, read on the forward strand.
TATATCAATGCTTTGATGTAAATTAGGTTCAATTTTGAAATTTTTAACTAGCACAACACAATTGAAAGTTGGACGTTTTGTCTATTCACTGTAAAGATAACTTTCAGAAATGTATTGAGAGTATAAATAAATCTGCTCCAAGTAAGTTAGGCTTGATAATAATTGTCAGAAAGTCCTTTCGTATTCACCAAACATACTCTAAAATGTTACAAAATCAGTAGTAATAAAAAATCAATAAGACGTTAAATACAATTACACAAGTTTTCAAATTCGACTCAATTTTTGAACTTGAGCAGATGAGAACTAATTTTAATGTAATTTGAGGCACTGAATTCAAATTCTTCAAGATTGGTTCTAGTCTGCAAGTTCTCGCCTGTTAAAGCAATGCGCTGCCATATCGACACTTTTAGATATTGGCGTTGGTAGTATGGTCATTTCAATTAAGTATGGTCATAATCAAGGTTTGATTATGTTGCGAATCATGCAGAAATAGCGAAGCAGTATTGTCTATTTCATGCGTCTTTAAATTTAAATTGATGTAAATCCTAAAATTTGTATTACATTTGTTTGATAAACTAATCTGAATGATTTGATTCGTGACTTAAACATTAGCAGAGTTGATCGCATCATGGTTGCAGGAGAATATGCTATATACCCGATTCTCATCATTATATGTTACCTTACAATGATGAATTCAATAATTTATCTGATTTGAAGAACTATCCGTTTCATATTACTTGTGGCGAAAACTTACGGAATATTTTTTTGTTTCGCAACATTATCGGTAATTAGAAATACCTTGGTTAGAATTAAATAATGGTGAGTTTGTTGTAAAACTATCACAAGTTTGGAGCTCAAATATCTTTGAAACCTAATTTTTTATTCCTGATTCCATTTTTCACTAAAAACCTTAGCGTTACTAGTAACGAAGAGCGATTACAGTCAAACTTGGCGAAATCCGAAAAATAATACCAATGATTTTGTTAGGAGGAAATTTTACTCTTACAAATGACTCAATTTGACAGCCACACAATTTCGATTAATCACTTTTTATTGAATGAATTTTTTTATCAGATTAGAGTAACAAATATTTCTGTTGATATTTCATTATTATTTAGAATTTTAAATTTCAAATCGTTTAGTTTTGATTTCGAGTTTATATAATATTATTATGGAAATCCATCAATAATTGCGTCCGATATTAAAAAAAAGGACAAAGGTTTTGAATAAACTTAAAATATATTAATTTTTGGCTTGATTCGTTTTTGGCCAGAAAGTTGGGAAGGAGTCGTAGCTTCCAATGGACAATACTTTGAGTAAAACACATTGTACCATTGTTGGAAATAATAAAACCGATGGTAATTAATGCATACATCTCATAATAAAATTTATTTTTAAAATTACTTTCGAAAACATTTGCAAATAACTATATAATTACAGTCATAGTCAAATATATTTACACTTTTTTTAAATTTCTTGAAAAATTGAAAAAGAATTCAAATATTGTTGTTATAATATATAATATATGTTGAAGTAGATTGTGGTAATTTCTGAAGAAATAAGCCGTATTTATTTCAGATATTATATTTCAAAATTATTTACACAGCTTCAAAAATCAATTATTTAATTTATTTAATTAAGTTTAACATTACCAAAGATGGTTCAAAATAATGTCTTTAAGATAATATAAAATCTTGTGATAGAAAATCAACTTTAATAAGTCACAAAAATCTAAGAATATTGGCAAAAATAATGAAAAAAAAAAAAAAAAAAATATTTCTGACACAAAATGAGATTTAAATGAAAGTTTAAAATGGTACATCGTTATTATTATTTGCAAAATGGAATGGAAATAGTTAAAGGATCGTATAAAAGATATCATTACATCAAAATAAAAACAACTTAAAGAGAAATTAGGAGAATTTTGTCAGAAAAATTTTACGTCGCTTAGAATGTTTGCAAAAGTTTCTGCGAGAATGTACGATCCTTCGAAACGTTATAATGTTCGCATTATAGAAATTGTAATTCAGTAGTTCCACAATAGTTTTTCTGTAATATAATATGGGATTTCTAAGTATTATTATTAATTTTACTTTTGTATTGAATTTTCTATGTAATTAAAAAAAAAAATAATAATAAAATTTTTATAGTTAATTTTTTTTTTTTTCTAAAATCGCTAGTTTTCAGAAAAACAATTATTGAACCAATACATTATTAATCATACTTTCCTCCTAAACAAATAGATGACAGAGAATTTTGCAAATATTTTAATCGATCGATTTTTGCTAATTTCTCTTTCTAATATTTATATTTTCATATAAGGGATTCCTTTTTTAAAGATTACACGGTTTTTTTAATCATTACCATACTCTTTTAGATTTTAATGATGAGATTTAAATTTTCATTTAAATCTCATCTTGGCTCTAAAAAATTTTTTCACTATTTTTTTGTCAATATTTTTAGATTTTTGCGACTTATTGAAGTTGAATTTGTATTATAAGATTATATGTATACCATTTTAGTGACAAGATTTTGAACCATCTTTGGTGATGTTAAGCGTAAATAATAGATTTTTGAAGTTGTTCAAATAATTTTAAAATATAAAAAAAGTGTGTAAATACTTTTAAAATGCAAACTGCATAAGAACTTTTCTTTTAATGTCAGAAATAAATATCGCTATTTTTTATATATTACCACAATCTACTCTAAACATCTTATGTATTACAAGAATAAAACAATTATTTCAAAATATTTTATAACAATATTTGAATTCATTTTAAAATTTTCAAAAAATATAAAAAAGTGTAAATATATTTGCCTATGACAATAGTAACTAATACTAAATATGATGCAGAATTGTCATAAATTTTATAACAACAAAATTGTTTAATTGCTTTTCAATGTACAATGTTTTTTTTAAATACATATATACATTAGGGGCCCCGTTTGTTCCCAGCTCAGATGAAAATTTACTTTATTTTAAGATACCGTTTCCGAAAATGTTTGTCCTGACGTTATCCTTTCATCAGTTGGATCAAAATGGAAACAAGGTATTTTTTTCGGGTTTTTCGGTTTTTTTTTTCATATTTCTGCCAAAGGAGCAATATGAAAATTTGGTTTCGCTTGAAAGGCCTTTGGAACGCGCATTTAATGACATAACAAAATTTTGGGGCTGTTTCCAAATCAGTTCAAAATTTTGGACATTTGAATTTTTTACACATAAACGTTCAAAAAAATAATACCAAAATAATAAAATATAATCCTATAGCAGTTATACTGAAACGGTTTTTCCATTTTTTTTAAATTTGAACTTCTTCGAATTTTATTCGAATTTTTCAAACATAATTTCCTGCAAGCTTTTTAATGTTATATAACACTTTATATTTTTATTAACAAACAACGCAATGAATTAACTTCCTTATTTTGTAAATCGCTTCACTTCACTGTGAAAAATTTTCCATACAAAATTTTTGAAAAAAAAAAAATTATATGAAAAAATTCTCAAAGTAATTGGAAGCGTTTTACAAAATTAGGAGCCCTTAGTTTAAGTGAAATACAATTTGGTACACAGAGAGTAATTTCTTATTGTGAATCATAAGAAAAAATCGCTCTCTGTGTTACTTGACTGGTATAATCGTAAACAAATATTCTAATTAGCATAAATACTTTAAGGACTTCATTTAAACTTAATTTATTTCGTTTGTTAATAGAAGTCTCAAGTGATACATATCGTTAAAAAGTTTACAAAAATACGAGTATTTTGATGCATATTTTAATTCATTTATTTCCTTCTCACATATCAACATTTCTATATGAAGGAAATTAAGTTTCGAAAAAGCCGTTTCGGTATAGCAGCTAGAGGATTGTATTGAATTATTTTGTTACGTCATTAAATGCACGTTCCAAATTTTCATAATATTCCTTTGGCAAAAATATGAAAAAAAAAAATCCGAAAAACCCGAAAAAATACCTTTTTCATTTTGAACCAGCTCATGAAAGGATAAAGTCAAAGATGAGAAACAGTATCTAAATTTTCAGTTGAACTGGGAACATCGTTACTTTTCATTTTGGGCCGCCCTTATGTACATTTATGATGTAATGTCTTATTCGTATAAAAACCTAAATGTTTTTTTAATAACAATTCTAATACCATTTGGATTTAAATAAACTTTTTTTACTACATAAGATCCATAAAAATTATTATTTGCCCTAATTTTACCTCATTTGTTTATGACTTCTTTAATGAGTATTTAAGTTTGCTAAAGCCCAAGCGTCGTGTACTAGACAGTTAGTAAAGGAACAAGAGTATGGTAAGAGTTAATATTTACATATTTATATTCTATGTTAACAGGGGATTTGAAGAAGAGGTGTTATTAAAATGTAATCAAACTTCTTATTTCTTTGCTTTCCATAACAGATTATAAGGTTCTGATATTTTGGTTACGAGGAATTAAATGACAATTTGAGGAAATGCCCATTGATTTGATCTACTTAATTGACGTTGTCTGAGAAATTCATACAAATCGATAAGAGTTGTTTTATTCATTCTTATTTGCGTATAATTATCAATTAACACCTAATCTAAAATCACCCTATATTTATGCAAATATAAATGTCGTTAGTCCATCATCGTCATGAGGCGACAGAAAACTTCCATAAACATACTTAAGGGAAAAACTATGAAAATTAATGTAAATATAACACGCCAACATGTATAAATAAAATCGTCTTAAATACCAGGTCTATTTGTTTATTTTACCTGTTTGTTGTATTTACTCTTCACATGTACTTTGTTTGGTTTTAACAATTTGCAGTTTTTTTTTTTTTTTAACTGCTTGCTTCAGTTACTGTTTCCAACTTCCGCATGTGTTAACTTGCTCATTAAGGGCAAGTTTGTAAGGAAAACATATGTAACTTTAGTGTTTTTTGTAATGCATATATACACAATAAAATATTGATCCAGAACTGGTTAAATGAAAAACAACAGCCACGTATTTACTTTTTTCCCCTTTTATTACTTTTCTCAATATGTTTGAAAGAAAAGTGATTCATACTCGCATTTCAAAGCGATAATTGTTTCAAACCCTTATAAAAATAGTTTATTTGAGTAATTTTTTTTATCTAGAATTCGAATTTGTTGTTTTTATTAATGCAATTTAAGTCGCGTGCAAAATAAATTTTTGCTTGATTTCGTTATTACCAGGCAATTTTATTTTTGCTTTTATCAGTATAATAAGTTTAGTTAACCCTGAAAATAACTATCAGTCATTTGAGAAACATAAATACTTTGAACATTATTCAGTCATGTTTATTTTGTGTGATTTTTTTATATTTAATTGATAAAAATTTTTTTGCTTATTGAAACTGAAATCTTATTGTATTGAATATCAATGAAAGCAAATTGTTGCTGATAAAATGATACTTTAAGTAAATTGCGTTTGAAGGAAAAATCTGTGATTAGTCATATTTTTATTAAAAAATAGTATTTTCTAAAACAAATCTAAAGTTTCTTATCAATCGTAAAACTAAAATTTCTTTCTGAAATTATGTCCGAAATATGTCGACGTTATCTTAAAATCGAAGCTTTTATGCAAATCAAATGCTAAGAGTGGTATAATCCACTCTGATAATCTGACCAATTTTTACCTATGGTGCACTTGTATGTTGGGAGAGCCTTGGATACAAAGAGGCATTTTCATCTATAGTGCAGTACAGAGACTAGGCTACTTAGAAATTACAGGTACGATCATATCTAATCCACAACCACATATAGTCGCAAAGTCTGCCCTACGACTCAGATCAACGTATTGGTCATGAAGCGTGGGAGGGTATAAACTTGAAAAGTTGGAACATATAGTATATCCTCAAATGAACTTTGACAAATCAGGGTTTCCTACATAAGACGTAGAGTAAACATGTCTAAACGTGATCTGAAGAGGTGCCTTTTTGGTAACAAAAATGTAGAAAATGTTAGTTTCCTAACTTGTCTCATTTAGCCTTTAGGAGTCCTTAAGTTTGGCAAACCTAAGAAATTTCGGGGAAGAAGGGGTCGAAAATCCTTCGATCTCACTTTTTAATGAAAATGTTGCACAAACTGGGTAATAAATTATTTTATTCAGACTAATGCAATCGTAGGATTCATTTAACGATTACTAACGACTAATAAGGAAACTGGATCGAAAATATTTTCTGAAGACCAGAAACCTACCACATCTATACATTCACAGTATACCAAGTTGGCATCCATGCTATTAATAAACATTCAATATATCTTAGATTATCGGAATCAGACACAAAATTCCAGCTAGATATTTAAGTGGATAGATAAATCATAATTAAAGTTCTCAATTCATATGAGTTACAGATCTAAATTTATCTTTTTTAAAATATCTAATAAAGTCACAAATATTGTGGTGTATATTTTCTAGTTCTCGAGAGTGTTTCCTGGAAATAGAAGTCTTATTGGGAAGATTTACTTTTCTAACTAATTTATTTTTTCGATGTGCGAAAAAATTTTGAAAATGAAGAATTGGTGGACTTGCTCGATCAGGAGTTGTGTCAAATGCAAGAAATGCTTTCATAATTTTTGGGAGTAGGTCAGTAAACAATTTCCAGGTCTTAAAAGCACTTGAAATTATCCAAAAGTAAGGAAATTAGGTACCACACGAACTGCAGGCAACAGGCGACGAAAGACGATTTTTAATCTCTGAAATGCTGCTTCAACGTCACAAAACGAAATTATTCTGTATCAAATTGTCACAGGCGATAAAAAGTGAATCCAATCTGATAATCCAAAGCCTGGCAAAGAAGAAAAATCGACATCAAAGCCGAATAATCATGGCGTCCAATTAATGGTCTGTTTTTCTTTTGGTAGCTCATAGTAGCTGCTAAAAGAAGGTTAAACGATTACGAAACACCTGTGCCGAACAGAATTGATCCGTATGAAAAAGGCATTAAACGAAAATGGCTAGAATATACGGCCATCCACGAGACCATAACTTTTGTTCAAAACAGTGCTTGATCTCATGTTGCGCGACCTGTTAAAAACTATTTGGAATAAGTGGTTGGGAAGTTCACCGTATAGGTTAGACAATGCCCCTTCAGATCACAATTTTTTCGTTCGATTCAAAATTTCGTAGGTAAAATACGCTTCACTTCAGAACAAATATGCTAGAAAGATGAGAAAAGTCGTAGATTCCGATATACCATACTTTCAATAAAATACCTTTAGCTGAGAATGGGAATTAAAATATTATGATGTTTTTTTTTTTTTTTTTTTTGGAAAAAAAACGTCGTCACCAGCGCAACTAAAAATATGCAAAGTCATATTTTTTCATGATCTTCAAATGAACCAAACTGTTAGTAGTTATCCGTTTCAGACAATTTTAAGGCATCGATTTATTACTGCATATTCTTGCATATTTTGATCCTAATAGAATATTCTTGCATATTTTATTACTGCATATTTTTGTATATTTTGATCCTAACAGCATATTCTTGCATATTTTGGACTTAACAGCTTATTTGTCATATTTTTTTTTATAGAAAAACCTTTTTTGTAGCATATTTAAGCAATTTAAGCAATAATATGTTTTTGCATATTTTATACCTAAGAGCATAATTTTGCATATATTACATTAAAGAGCATAAAAATGTATATATTGCACCTGATCGAATCTTCTTTTTACTGTCACATACGTTTTTCAAATACAGTTCCCTAATCATTTTCATCTTATAATTTGATAGAAATTTTGAAATTTGCTGATACAATGCATTAGTTTGGAATGTTTTCAAGCGCAAAAGGAAATATTTTTAACAATTGCTAATAAAAATCAAATTATTCTTAGCATGAATAGTAGATAATTTAAACTTTATCGAGAAAAAATATTTTAAGAGGATATTTTTGGTTGTCTTTACAGATATGATTTAAAAGAAGAAGCAAAGTGCAATTAGCCCTTTCTGAATTTGATTATCAAAAATCGATATGAAAAATCTAAAATTTATTGTTTTTTGATTTCAAACTACAGGTCTTACAACGAAATCTATGATCACTTTTTTTCTACAAAAATCCAATTTTATATTGTTTTTATAAAAAAAATCTAAAATTTTAATTCTGTGATCACTTAAATTTTCATTCAAAAATTGATTTCTATTTAAATAATGTATATTAGCTTATAAATCAGAAATAATAAATTAGTATAATCATTGATAGTTTCCAACAAAGATATTTTTTTTAGTAATCAAATAAGCTCTATGTAAAATTATAATCAATAACACAACAAGTTTTAATAAGACATTTAAAGGTTATTAGCACTGACTGTTTAAACTAAACAAAATTGTGAATGTAGTATCTATTGTTGCTATTAAAACATTTTTGATTAGTAAATTGTTTATTAAAACAATTAAATAGAAAAACTTTAATTGTTTTCTATTTTATACTCGTACATAAAATTACTTTTTAATTATAGTTAGTAATTCCTTGTTTTTTTTTATTACTGAAATTAACATAAACGATTATAGCCATATTTTGCGTATAAGATATTACAGAAAATATGCTGGTTTTGTGTTTAACTGAATACCTTTATAATATTTTTTATTTGGGTTAAATAATGGTTACTAATTTTAAAAAAGTACTATTTAGTTTAATTACCACTATATGTGTTTTACTGTTGAATTTATTTGCTATAAACATATTTTAGTTTAATTTTCACATCTGTTTTTTTATGTAGTTTCTTCTCATATTTAATTAAAAATTGCAATGCGTTTTTGTTTTTTCTGTTTCTTCTCTCTGTTTCATTTTATTTTCGCACTATTGTATTATAGTTTTGAGATCAGCATCTTTTTGTAATATGCTTCTTTAGAGTTTTATTCATCATATGCATATTAAATTTATTATGGAGGCTAACATTTTTAATTTATATTTATGCACTTTGTTATAAATTAAACCACAACTTGTGATTTTTGCAATGAGATATTACAACAATGAAAAATATTAATATTAATATTAATATTAATATTAATATTAATATTAATATTAATATTAATAGTTAATTTGAAAAATAGATTTTATTTAATTAAATGAATAAAAAAATATATAGATATATTTATCCTCCAGGTTTGAAATTTCTGTATGAAAGGGTTTCCCAAATTTCAAAACCAAATATATCAGGTTTAAAAGTATTTTTTATGATAATTGTAATAATTTTTTTATAATTGCGGCAACCTTATTATGGTTGTAGTAATAAAATATTCGCTGCTGTAAGCAAATTTTTTTTGTAGTAAACATAAAATATGTTTTGCCACAATTACCAATATTATACCCTACTACCCAATTCTATAATAAGGTAAAAAGTTTACAACATTAGTGGTTACAACAAACGTGTTTTATGTCTACTACAAAAATCATTTGATTACTAAAACAATTTTTTTTATCACTACAATCATAATCTGGTTGCTGTAATTATGTAAATTATTTTAGTGATCATAACAAAAAACTTTTAAACATAATATATTTGCTCTAACAATGCTCAACTACATTATTTCTTTGTGTGTTCTAGTGGAGTTTTTTCAAAAGTTATTTTGTTTTTAAAAGCTCTTTTAAAGGTACTAAACCATGACTTTGTTCCAAAAACATGTTTATAGATAATATTTCATATTTATTGATTAGTATAATTAAGACAAACCGAAAAAAAGAAAAACAAGTTCCAATTTATTTCCAAACTTTTTTTCTCTATATTTTTATATGCTAATCATCCATTATCATCATAAAAAATTGCAGGGAACAAATATTGCGCGTGAAAAATGACGAAAGCATACCATTCCTGTTGGTTGGTAACAAATGCGATTTAAATGACAGGCGCAGAGTTCCACTGAACGAATGTCAGACAAGAGCTCAACAATGGCAGGTGCCATATGTGGAAACATCGGCCAAAACACGTGAAAATGTCGATAAGGTAAGTTTATTCTGTTACGTATTTCTTTTAGCATTTCCCCTTATTATTACTTCTATAAAAAATAAATCTTTTGTCTTTATGTAGTTTAATGATAAATTCAATCAATAAGCTATAAAATAATATGTATTAAAGAAAAGGGAATAATAACTATAAATAGTTTTTACTTTTGTTTTAACGCAGCTGAGTTTTAAGTTAGTTTATTTTTAATTTTGTTTCTTTGTCCAGTCAAACAACACTTTTTGTAACCCTTTTGCTTTATGTAAAAAAACAATATTCCCTTTTTTTATTTATGTTCAAAATTATATTTAACATTTTACATACTTTTACACAATCACACACTTACACACGCTGCAATTTGTTTTCTGTTTTATTTTTTTTTATTTCTTAAAAATGTTTAATTTTTCATTTTCATTATTTTCTTAATGTTTGTTAAGTTAATTTTTTTCGTAGACTTTTTTGTTGTTGTTATTTTAATGTTTGTTTTTCTTTTATTTAAGATTGTCTTAATCACAAAATTTCCAAACATTCAGCATTTTTTTCTACTTTTTTACTTTCACAAATTTTCACAAATTTTATGATACAAAATTTTTAAATTTAATACATTAAAAAATTATAATTTAAATTTCCAGAAAAAAAAACCTAAAGATTCATTCATTTACTTAGATTGCAGAGAAATTCATTTGAAGTACATTGAAATAATAGATTCAAGTTACAGTCACATTAGGCAAATAAATATGTCTTAATATAAGCAAAAGTTTATCTGATCTTTATTGTAAATTTCACAAAAAAAAAAAGAAAAAAATGTAATTCCAGGTAAAACCTTGTTTAAAAAATATATTTTTTTTGTCAAATATGTGGTCAGTGTGACCGTTATGTATTATTATTTAAAAATTGAATATTAAAGTTATATTTCTCAGGTAATATTATTTCAAAAAGAAATTAATTTATACGAGGTTAGCACCTAAAGTCTTTGGAAATTGTTCCAACATTTAATGTGACTATATATTTTTTTTTAATAACTTAGGTCTACGTTTTTATTTTATTTTTTTGTTATATTATATTGTATAATATTTAAACTTTTGGAAACTATTTGTAAAAAACATTCTGAACAATTATTTTAACATGAATTTTTATACTGGGCCTTTATGAGGAGTCGATATAACGATTAATAATTATATTAATTATAATTAATTAATATATTTGATAACATCCTGAGAAGAGCCGCAATTAGTTTAGAAACCTTCACTTTTGAAATTTCCATAAGGTACAGACTTTGTTCTTTAATGGATCTGTTTTTTTTTTTTTTTTTACTTACTTACAACTCTTTTGTATAATAAAGTGTGCGTTCGAATTAAATATAACACAAATATTTCATAATAACTCTTACTGCCGTAAATATCTTTCTTGATTACAATGTCTTATAGAGGCATGAAAAGATTTGACAGCAGATCGAATTCTTGAAAACCGGTCGTTTGTCCGCAAGTAGATGTAAGTCAAAGAAAAATATACAAAATAAAATTGATTTTTTTTTTACTTTTTTTTTTAACTTACTAGAAAATCCTAAGAGCTATGCCAAACATGTTCGACCGCGTAATGGCACCTTGTGTTCATTTCTTCAAAACCAAATATGAGCTATGTTAAAGCTATGCCTAAGCTTTGGTCAATCAAAACTAAAAAAAAAAAAAAATTAAATAACAAAGCTGAGAAGAGCTCTGAGGCAAAGAATAATGAAAGCTCTTCAATAATAAAAATATTTTCAATATTTTGTATTAGCATGGAAAACATACGTTATTGCTGATTTTCTCATGTTGCAAAGTACAAGTTTTGTATACCGAATAATCGAGAAAATGGTTTTGAGTAGTATCGAAATAAAAACAGTAAAAATTTACAAAACAGTTTGTCGTAGACAGTTTACTTAAAATGCGTCAAGATATGTGATTGTTTTGTTTCTTTAGTCTGAATAAACTCGAATAATCATAACAAATGGTGTCATAAAATGACATTTTCCGGCCAGATTTAGAATTTTGTCGTTACAACAGAAGCACCCAGAATTTGGAATGTTATTTTAGTCCCACAGAGTATTAGTTATTTAAACTACTTATAATTTTGGCAATTGTAAAGGAATTGGATCCAAGTTAAAAGTAAATTTAATAAGGGTGCAGCAATGCTTAATTGTGATTATTATTGTAAATTCTTATAGAGAGATATGGCGTAAAATTTCGTAAAAGTACTTTAATTTAATTTTTTTCCAGAAGTTATTCCTAAAAAAATTAAAAATAATCTAGTTATTAATTAATTTTTCTATAAAATGATATATAACAAAATTCTAAAAAAAGAAATGCTACAACTAGTTGACTTAGTTTTAATCCTAATTTATTCCGTTCATCTTTTATAAAAAAAAATGTTATATTTTATTTGAACGCACACCCCATATATACGAGAATCCTTTCTACATATCCTTTTTACAATCCAAGCAAAATGTGTATAATAATCGCCGTATTCGTCCTAATTCAATAATAACTATGAGAACACATATTCAGGAGAAGAGATTTGTTGAAATTTAAAACGAGTGTGTTAAATTGTGATTTATCTAATAGTTACATCGCAATATTACGAGTACAAGACATTTCGAAATATGTATTATAGAAATGTAATGCAGTTTTCTATCTATATAATATATATCGTAAAATTTGCAAAGACTTATAGTGTTATCCTTGTAAAACTTAAATTAACATTTTGTATTTCCTTTTTTCTAAGAACCTAACACATATAAGGACATATCAGTAAACAGGTTTTTTTGTAAGGAAAACTGTTTTGAAAGTTTTCTTTTTCACGACAAAGCTTATTAATACCTCTAGCTTTTTTTCATTTAGGTAAATAGTAATTTTTACCAGAGGACATTTAACCACATACTAAATTAAAAATATTTAGCTAAAAATTTACATTAGACTTTCTATAAAAAGCAGTAATAGATTGTATTAATTTGAATAGTTCTTAAATACAAATTAGTTCGTCTTAGAGAAATTTTTAATAAAATTTAAATATTATAAAGTAACGTTTTCCCCTATTTTTTAATTTAGTTAGTTTATTTAATCGTTTTATTATAATTTCTTTACTTATAATTTGCTGCAAAAATTATAATTTCCATTAATTTAAATATTTATATTAACACTTGCTAATAAATAAAAATTGTTGAAATTTTTTAGAAAAATATTAAAAAATAGTATTAATATTAATATTAATTGCTGCTATTTGCTGCTTCTATATAATTTAATTTTTATTTATTTTTCTTCTCTTTCTCTCTTTTCTCTTAAATCAATATAAAAAAAATTATACTCTTTTTGTCATCATCTCGCATATTGTTTTTTATTATTATCATTAATTGTTTTTTGTATGTAAAATGCAGGTATTTTTTGATTTGATGCGCGAAATAAGATCACGCAAAACTGAAGATTCAAAAGCGACCAGTGGGCGAGCTAAAGATAGATGCAAGAAACGGAGATTAAAGTGTATACTTCTTTAGGCAATAGGTGCATACAAAAAAAATATTAAACTTTTTCCAAATACAAAATAACAAACTATTATTAATAACTTTAACAAACTAATATAAAAATTTTTTAATACAACATGAAATAATATAATTTATTTGAAAATGCTTAATACTAATTAACTTTTTTACATACATAATTAATACTTATTAAATATAATTTAAGAAATTTTACAATAACACAGTAAAAAAAAAAAACAAAACAAAAATAAACAAAGTTATTTGAAAATAATTTATTTTTCTTTTCTTTTTCATTTAAATATTTAAAAGAGAATTCATGGTAATATCAAATGTTTTAACGAGAGGTGTTATATTAAAGGAATTTTATAATAAAATAAAAATTGAATTTTAAATTCAATTCTATTATCTTGCGTTTTATAAATAAATCTTGTTAAAACATAAAAAATTAAATTTTATTGCAAATATGTATTTTTTTTTTAATAACACTGGTCTGCAAGGAATTTCTCTTCTTTAAACTAAAATGTGTGGAATATGATGATTTTGATTCATTGAATAAAAATCTGCTTAGTTTTTTGTATCATGTACAGATTTTTGTATGGGCATGACAAATATGATCTTCTTAAAAAGGCGAACATACGTTTGGTTTATACGATTGAGCTAAATAATATACCAGAACATGCTGACTAAAATTACCTTTAAATTATCATAACATAACTTTTATATCAGCTCAATAGTTTCGTAGTTATTTGAAATTAGTGGCTATTTTTTTTTCAGGCAAAATTTGGAAAAATTTTATACCTTACAAGTTTAATAAATTGAAAGCTACGCAAAAGTTTCAGTTTTTAATTTTTATCATAAGTCAAATATTATGAAAATTGATAAATAAATGTTGATTAATTAACTAAAGAAATCATTATAAAAAAAATCCTTATATATATATACAACCAAAAAAATCACGTATACGCCTTGTGTGTCACACAATTTGTATCCAACTAAATTAAGAATAAAATAAAGATGTTCCGTTCCCATTAATTTTCATGATATATGAATTATTTTACTCGTAATATGCCTGAACTAATGATCAAAGATTAAAAACAAAATTTTAAATTGAAGTTTTAAGGAGCAAAGTTTTTCTAACTTTTCATAAAAAATTTATTTGATGTTAAGATAACTTAAAAATAATTTTAGTCGAGTTATAGTAGTGTCTTTTTAAGGGAGACCAGGGAAACCATAAATATGCTTTATGCAGTAAAAACGAAAAAATATGCTCTAAAAACGCGAAAATATGTCGACTAGTGTAAGCCTTTACATATTTTAGGGCTTCCTAGTAAAATTAAAAAAAAAAATCTTTATAATAAAAATGATTTTTAAAAATTTTGCAAAAAATAGGGATCGAGTTATTTTTCCATATATTTTACGAAAATATATTCTATTAGAGTTTAATACAACGAAATGCTATTTAACACTGTGATACTTTCTTAACCTAAGTAAATTTTTTTTTGGTCCACAAAGTATTTATTTTTCGATTTTTTGTTTGTTTTTACAACATTAACTGACGCTAATCGAGTAAATTTAAGAGCTAATACGTCTTCTATATTATATTTCAAAAATAGCTTTAATGATTAAAGATGGCTTAAAATAGATTAATTAATCTGTTTCTAAATCTTCAATCTTGTTGTCAAGCACCTCAGCGATAAAATGGTATCCAATAAAGTTAAGTTAATTGATAAATATTTTTGGTTTTCTTATTTTTTTTTGTATAAAATCAACATTCCAAGAGGCATAAATAAATTATCCTCAGAATATCAAAATATGCTCTAAAAATAAAAATATGCACTAAAAATCGTTAAATGCAAAAATATGTGTTTAAGGCCAAAATATGCACCTACAAAACGCTTTATTTGTTCTGAAACGGATAAATGTTTAATCAATGACTTCATCCATGTCCAGAAAAAAAACATGCAATTGCATATATGTGGTTTCCTGATCATGACGAAACCAAAAATATGTTCTAAAAAGATATTTCATACCCATAAAAAATGCTCTTAAAATATTATTTTTTTCTGATAAATTTTAAATTATCTATTATTCATGCTAACATATTTTTTATTTTTATTAGTAATTGCTAAGAAATATTTTCTTTTTGCACTTAAAAACATTAAAAACTAATATATTGTATCAGGAAATTATAAAATTTCTATAAATTTATAAGATGAAAATTATTAGGGAATTGGTTTTGAAAAATGTCATTGATGGCAAATTATGTAGAAAATTTTATTGGAAGCAAAATATGCAATATTTTTCTTTTGCAAAGGTATGATCTTAAATTTAAAATATGCAAAAAAATGTCATTTAAATTGTTAAAATATGCTTCAAAATAAGAATATTCTGCGAAAATATAACTAATATAATGTTAAGATAAAACGGATAAATAACTAACAGTTTGGTTCATTTGAAGTCCAGAAAAAAATATGATTTTGCATATTTTTGGTTACCCTGATCATCACCATAAAAAAATCTGTATTTTTAATAGGAAAAAATTGAAAACAGATTATTTTTAATCACAATAAACTTCTTATTCTGTATTTTTTGAAGGAGGATTTTTTTTACAGTCCAGTATAATTTGTTTGTGAAAACTATGAATTCCTTTTATAATTTTAAATTTTCTCTAAAACTTATTCTCTTTTTTTTTTCTGTAACTTTCTTTCAATAACACTTTCTATCTTCTTTATTTTTTCTCTAAACTTTTTATTTTTTTACTTTTATCTTTTTTTTATAATTTTGTTTTGATTTTTGTTGTCTTTTTGTTTTTTTTTATTATACTTTTACTTATCACACATGTCTATAATTTTAATGTTATTTTTTTCTCTTTTAATTTTACTAGTTCATCTTATTTTACTACACCTTTTAACTAATTTTTGTATTAATTTGTATTTAATTTATTTCACTAACATTTTTTGTTGTTATTGTTCTTGTATCTATTTTTCTATTTTAGTGTGTGAGTATTGTTTATGCTTTTTTTGTTATTGTTTGTATATTATTTTTTATGTTGTCTGAAATTAATATAATCATAGTTGTATTTTTTTTTTTTTCAGAATTTAGGTTAAGAACATTAATTTAAATAATGATGGTGTTGTGGTTATTTATTAGTTGTTAGAAATTTAATATTATGTATTAGTTTAGTAGTAGTATTGAATAAGTGTAAATTACATTTGCTAATATTAGTAGTAAGTAGTTTTGAATTAAAATTAATAATTACACTCTGCTACAGAGAAAAATCACTCGGGAAATGCCATATCGTACGTTATAGGCCTTCTTGAGGACACCATAAATCTCTTTTAAAAATTTACTGCACACCTTCAAAATTTTGAGTTATTGGTTAGGTTTTTGTATAAATGTATTCCTAATTTTGTTATTCTTTTGTTGATTTTTTTAAATTCCTTGGAAAGTAGAAAAACAGGCTTTTCAAACATTTTATTGTGTTTTGGTCAAATATTAAAAGCTTTTTTTTTAAACAACATATAGAAAAAATAAAATTTTTCCAAAATTTTTCATGTTTAACTGCGATTTATTACAATTTTTTTCGGTAAAAGCCTATGTAACAATGCTATAATTTTGAAGGCATTTTTGTTGTAAACATGATAAAATTTTAATATTTTTAAATTAGATAAAAACTGTAGAACTTATTTGATTTTATCTGTAATAACTTACTAAAACTTTGCATACACTTTTAATTTTTTCTTCAAAATTAAAAAAAAAAACAAGTAAAAAATATGAAAAAAAATATATATTTCGTTCTAAAATATATGAAGAATTTTTTAAGTTTTGAAAATGCTTAAAAACTTTTTGAGTTTTTAAGCAATTTTATATAGAGATATCTCATTTTATTCTAAACAAAATATCATTTCAAACTTTGTAAACAAATATGTCGTTTTATAAAAAAAAGAAAAAAGAAAAATCAGAAAAATTTGCATCAAAGTCAAAATTTTGAAAAAGAAAAGGGAAATAACTTTAAAATTGGTGAATAAATCCTTACTTAATTTCAGTGTGTATAAAAGATTGTAATATACCTAAAAAAAATTACTTTCTTTTGCTTTCTAAA
This sequence comes from Protocalliphora azurea, assembly GCA_932274085.1. NCBI lineage: Eukaryota > Metazoa > Arthropoda > Insecta > Diptera > Calliphoridae > Protocalliphora > Protocalliphora azurea. Next base: position 95,395,609 of record OW026523.1, read on the forward strand.
TCTAATTAAAAATCTTAAATTGACTTAGAATTTATAAAGCTGTGAGGTCTATAGTGCAGCAGGAACTACCCTGAAAATCAAGGCATATTAAACAAGGTAATGTCTCAAATTATTAGCAACTGTTAAAGAGAGAGAAATTTATTTTTATATAAAAAAATGTAATAATAATCGCCTGTTTATTTGACAATATCTTATACATAATTATGCCACGCTGGAAACGGGTTTTTCTGAAAATTGTTTTGTGATGTGCTCAAGGAGCCCAAATTAGATCGTTTTCCGAGTGAAAATTAAAATTGCCAATTTGTAGCAGTATGTTATTAAAAAAGCATGTCTGATTCTGCCGTTTGATTAGAATTTAATAGAATAATTACAGCTCATTTAGATTTCAAAGCAAAGGTTTCAGATTCAGATTCTAGTTACTGCTTAACTAACTGAACAAAAGTTACTTTTGGATGAATTTGGCTATAACGCAACTTTTTCTTTGTTTTGACGAAAAATACTGTTAATATAAGTTAACAGATTGAATACCAATTAACATAACAGAAATATATTTTTCATATTCATAACATAACATTAATAAGAATATTAAGTAAACTCAAAAATAAAAAAAATCGCGGCAAAACTAATTGAAAAAAATTGTTGAGCTTAACATTATGTGACAATCGTTTTGCTTTAGACCACTTCAGAGAATATTTTATACTTATATATTTATGGAATTAAACATATAGGCTAGTATATTATTAAATGTTCGACAAGACTGCGAATACATATCGCAGAAATAATTAAAATTCAAACGCAATTGAAAATGCGTTAAAAGGGTCTAAATGATCATCAATAATAGCGACGACCCCCACTTATCCGATTTTATTTTTATTAAATCTTCAATTTGTTTTATATGTAACAGCAAAAAAGTATATTTTTTTTCGATTTTTTAAGGTTAAAGCAACAAATGTACTAAACGTAGTAAAATAGAGTTTCGGAACACTAATGCGTCAAACTGATATTATTGTGGTCAGTCTGCGACGGTCTTAAAATCTACAGTCTATCGTTCAATATTTCAATCTCTAGATATCTCTTAACGAACTTAATCATATTGGGTCAAAGTATGTTAGTAAAATATCTGATCTTGTCAAAGGTATAGGTAGTTCAGTGTCGGAATTTAAATTTGCTTTGCTGCAATAGTCTTCCGGAATGAACTTAAATCTCTCTGGCAATTCTGCTACAACTCTTCGTCGAGTTTAAATTTTATCTTCTTTACTCAATTAGTGATAACGTTGACCAATTGGTTGCTTCCGCAGTAAATAAATTCTGTGCCATTATCCTTCGTATTATAAGAGATATTCATATATTAACCCTTTGGTAACGACAGGAAAATATGTTTGAGATATGTCTACATATGATTTTTAGTGGACAAATGTGTCTACAAAAGTTGTACTAAACGAAAAGCCTCTAACATTCCCTGCTTACTACCTAAGCTAATTTCGAAAAAAATTAAAAAATCCTTTAATCCAAAGTCAACCATAAATGTCAGTGTTATATGTATGAGGGGTCAAGAGTTGGTGTAGAGGAGAATAATATAAGCTGCAATCATCAAAAGTTTAAGAAAAAATTAAATTTTGTATTAGCAAAATAAGTGTTACGTAGGAATGTAGGTTGAGAGAATCTCATGCTATATCGGCATACACCCAAGCCTAAGTTGGCTTGTTGTGCGCTCTCCAATTAATGCAATAGAATGCAAACCATGTACTTATAGAAAATTTGTATCATGTATGAATTTCCTTAATTTTTTTTCATTTTACTCTTCGGTGATGAGTCATCCACGAGAAGTTGAGAACTTGATCGTGCGAAGGCTGGCTAGTGGCAAAGAAAGTATCCCATCGATTCGGTGTCCTCTCTACATTCATTGCTTCTTGCGCGCCCATGTGATTTAAATGCACCTGTAAGTTTGAGTGCCCCGTTTTAGGACGCTTACCATATCACTTAGATCTATTTTATTCAATCTTAACAGACTCATAGTTCTATCCTCATTTAGTTTATTCTTCCCACTGCAACATTATTCCACAGTATTCTATGAGCCATTTTAGTCCACTCTTTCAACTCAGTTTTTATTGCTTCAAAAGGTTTTGAGTTCTTCAAGTTCATTTTCTGTAATTTTCTAACTTTGTTTGCCAAATCATTTTCATTTCCAACCACTACATATTGATTAGGTATACAAATAATGTATACTGTACTGGAATAATCGTTAATCGCTTTCTTGCACTCCAAAACAGTCCTGGACTTGGTATTTTTGGAAATTACTGCTCTTACTACCATTTGTCACCTAAATTTTCACTGGGTACATACTTTCGCTTAAAAAATAAAAACCAAGACTATTTTGCGTCTTAAGGTCCTGTAAATCTAATAGTACCGCAATAATTAAATATTTTAAGAATCTATATAGTATATAGTATATATCTTAGTGTTACCTCTGGTCTACTTTGTGAGTCTATTCTGAGCAGGATATGAGGGTATTCGTGGAATCAAAATGGAAAATTTTCAAATGTGATAGAAAAAAGTGCGTTAAAAAATCAACAGATAGAAGTGGAGCCCTGCTAGCTTTAAGTAAGAAAACGCTTTCACTTCTAACAGGTATTCTTACGAGGGATTGTATGATAGTGCAAATTCCGGAACGTCTAGATTTTCCAATTATTGATTAATGCAGAAGTTGTTTAGATGATTATGAGGATGTGACAATAAAAAAAAAACATATTCGTACTACTTTGTTAGCTAGGATGATATTTCCGGGAAAAACACTTTTTAATACGAGTGTTTTTTTTCCAGAACTAGCACATTATTTAAAATCGTCCCAGTTCTGTAAAACGAATTTATGTAAACGTGGAATGAAACGAACATTTGTAAGTTCAATTCCCCGAAAGCGTCCAAAGAATTTCAAGCTTTTAAACTTGAATTTGTTGAAGACAAAAGTTGTATAGAATAACAAATAAAAAATAAAATTAAATTTCAAGCATTATTAACATTTTGTTCAAGAAATATTCTTTAGTATTTAAATAAAAAGTATATTTTTAGAGCAACTTAGAACGATTGGCCGTGACTACTACGGCTTATCGCACCTTTATGTATTAAAGCTATTATTGGAACCTTTTTGTACAGTATGAATATAGTATCTTTTTTTTTTTTTTTTGTAAAATTAAGTATTAAGAAGTATCTAGGGTTAATTAAAAAATTCCAGGTACATACTTTTTTAATGTAAATATTATTTTATATCATATATATTTATTTTCTTCTAAACCTTTTTGTATATATTATTTCTATTCTATGTATTATATAACTTTATTATTTTCTTTGCTTATTCCACTCAACACTTGTACATTTTTCTTTCTTAAAAAAAAAAAAAAAAATATAAAACAATTTGGTTTTCTATGGTTACTATTTATTTTTAAAACAGTTTATTGTAACATATTTATTCATATTAAAAATAAATTATTTTATTAATAAATTAGTTTAAATTTTACTCCTTTTTGTTCTCTCTTATTATAAACAACATAGATATTTTACGATCTTATCAGGGATATTTCAACACGTAAAAAACAACGTCAAACTGAGGTACGAGAGCCGACAAAAACCAAAACTCATTGCTGCCAATTGCTGTAATAAAAACATCATTATAAATCATATTACTTTTTATTATTAATATTTTTTTTAATTAAAATAAACACAATTTACAATATTATTCTTGAAAAAATAGAAACAAAATAAAAATAAAAGAAAAAATGTTTTTATTTGCAATTTTTTTTTATTTTTTTTTATTTAAGTAACACTTTTGTAAATGTTTTTCTTTATTTGTTTGAAGTTGTAAAATGTACCATGTACACCGAAATAAAATATTTCCATTAAAAGTTAAATTGATCAGAAAAAGAAATTATTATATTTTTAACTTAACTTTTGTTTATAATGACTTTTTCAATAAATGAACTTAAAAGAACAAAATAATAAAAAATAAAACTATTATAATGAAATTTATTTGCAATAATTTGTATGCCTTCTTTTTATTATTATGATTCTTTTCAAAATCACTAATATTTGTATGTTAGATATTCTCCTATTTATATGTGTATTAAGCTTGTTTTATATATATATATAATAAAACTATATTTAAACAATAAAAAAATAAAAAATAAAAAAATAATAATATTCTACGAAAAAAAAAAAACAAAAGTGAAAATATGTATTTAAGATATAAAACCATAGAATACAATTAGAAGTTTATGTGAGAGGCAGTTCAAACTAAATTTTCAAAAAAAATTACTTATTTTTTTTTCGAAATACAAAAACAAAATATATGTGATTACATGTATTTTGTTGTTGCTTGAATTAGGTTTTTGACAACTGAATTAGGTTTTTGTCTCTCACATAACCTTCTAGTTGTATTCTATGTATAAAACCATAAAACGAAAATTTGTATGGATTTAAACTAATAAATGAAAAATACCACAAAAAACATAAAAAAGCTTTTAGTCTCTTAAAACAAAACATAAAATTTGTCATATTTAAAAAAGTATCATAAAAAGTCAGAATTACATTACAGTGTAACGTAAGGGTAACAGAAATTAATTAATTAATTAAAATTATGTAAACATAATGTACTAAATAAACCAGTGATTAAATTAATATTATTGTAAAGTACTTTTGAGAAAATAATTATTCTTTTTTTTTAAATTACATAAGTATACACGGTTTTACAAAATTGGTTATAGTTTTCGAGATATTAAAAAATACTGTATTTAAATAAAGATCGTTCGAATTGAGTCGTTTGTACTGTTTGGTATCTGTTTTACGCATTAAAGTCCAACAGTAGTAACTCATTATGCCCACTTCGCAAAATTCTAGGTATTTTCTATTTTCGCTAAATCTTGATGTCTTCACTTTCCATGTCGAAGTTTTGAGAGAAAAATCAAAACGTGAATTTAGAAAATTAAGCTTAGGAGTTGAGTTCCAATCTGGTAGTAATTTTGCAATAAATTCTTCATTATTTTCTTGCAATCAGAGAATTTTGTGAACAAAATTTTTCGAATAATTCCCTTGTAGCCTTTTAAGAATTTTTCAAATTTTCTCTTTCCACTAGGTGCTTTGAAGGAGTTATTGATAGGATCAATTTTTATGTGATCTTCTCTGTGGTTATACTATTAATGAAAAGCATATGTTTAATTTTCCGCCATAAATTACAGCAAACGGTGTGCTGCTCACATCAAATAAAAAGTAGACTTCATAATAGAAACATATTTTATCTTTCTCTTGAAAATTGGGAATAGTGATAAATTTTTATATTCGATTAATCGAATTTGTAAAATGAGTAAAAACAGAATTAGATTTCAATAAAATTATGTTTTAAGGGACATTAGACGTTTAAATGTACTTATCTAACGATATTTCTGACAATTTAACATTTTGAGTGTTTAATGCATTAAACATAAGAAATACATGTTGGTACAACTCTTTGAAGAAAATCGAAAGATTATAAAAAGGATCGGTCTATTATTAACCTACTTTCGTAGATCACTCTAAAGTCACTAAATGTCTTAAATTCATATACATACATTTTGTAAAAACGTCATTTCTCTAAATAGTCTTAGTGATACCTCTGGCTTTGTGAGTCTATTCTGAGCAGGATATGAGGATATTCGTGGAATCAAAATGGCAAATTTTCAAATGTGATAGAAAAAAGGGCATTAAAAAAATCAACAGATAGAAGTGGAGCCCTGCTAGCTTTAAGTAATAAAAATGCTTTCACTTCTAACATGTATTCTTACGGGGGATTGTATGATAGTGCAAATTCCGGAACGTCTAGATTTTACAATTATTAATTACTGCAGAAGCTGTTTAGATGATTATGAGGATGTGACAATTTATATTTTTACAACTTCTAAAATATCTTGACAATCAATTTTGTTCAAGGCAGTCTGACAACCCTAACTAAATCGGAGCTAATATTTACATAATTTTTGTGTAGAAAATTTAAATAGTCAATTTCATTAAAATCTGATGCAAAGCGTAATTATATATTCTACAAAAACAAAAATAAGGCGAATTCATTATATTTTTTTATATGTTGGGCCAATAAGTTAAAATTTTGCTGTTTAACTCAGGCCAACTTGTATAAATTCGCGTTGTTAGGCTAGTTCGTTTTTTGAAAACAAAATTCAATTTTCGACCACAATCGAAATTCATTTATCAGTCCCTAATAACACGTTTTCGTTTCCCTTTACATTGACTTTTGTTCGAATGTCATTAAATTTTTACTACTGTAACCATGATGCGAGTAACTTGGCTTGTTGTTTTGACATCAGTTTGGAAATTTTTGCGAGTGTATAAAATTCTCAAACACAATGCTATCAACTCTTCAATACTGTATCTATATTCAAACTTTAGAATATGAATACGAATCCGTATTGTAGCTAACATGCGAGTACTCGACTAGAACTTGTGAAAGAACTAAATTTACATTAAAAGTGGTTTTCATCTGCCCAGGTCTAAAAGTTTTTGTAAAATTTTTGATAAAAATCAAAAGAAATTCAAATATTTCTTTTCTTTTCAAAGTTTTGGGGATTTCGATTAAAGAAAAGTGATAAAAATCTCAATTTTTCTTAAAATGTTTAAAATTTGTAAATTGCTTCGAATCTGATTAGTTCAGGGATATTCTGAGATTAATTACGTTTTTAAACCTATTAGAAATCTTTAGTTCGGTTACCCTTTGTTATATTTGATCAATTCACCTGTTGTATCGATGTATGTTGTAAATCTTTTTAAATTGATGTTTTTGGAAAATATTTTTATCTTACAACTTTACAATGATACAACAGAAGTTGAGAATTGGACAATTGTATGTTAATCATTCATAACATTTATACATAGATATTTATATTGAATATAACATTTTGTAATTTTTTAAAAAAATCAATAAATAAAAATTCAAAATATAAAAACACACACTCAAAATTAATTACAATCATTTTAATTTTATTAATTTCTAGTAACATTAAAATTTTAACTCTGATAAAAATAATTTTTCAGTTAACTTTAGTTAAGTTTTAATTAAGGTTAAAATTGTCAAAAATAAACAATAATTTGAAAATAATACTTAAAAGTAGTGGCATTCGTGTTTTAGTCAGAAAAAAAGCTTAGAACATTATTTGGGTCTAATTAAAGTATTCGAAAAGAATTGAAATTTACCATTAAACTTCAAAAGCACTTCAATTTTCTTCCATGAATGAATATAAATTGGCGTTAAAAAATTCTTAATGGCTCAAAATATTTGAAGCTTTTAAGTTATAAAAAATAAAAAATTAAAATTTGTTTTGTTGTATAATTGAAAACAATTCAATATTGATAATCACTTTTTGTATTAAAAGCAAATTATGTGCTTTATTTTTAGCCAACATGAGTCAATAATTAAATACCACATAAACCATTCTTTTAAGTTTAAATAAACATAATGCTTATTAATAAATTTTTATCAAATAGAAAATATGAGTCAATAATTAAATACCCATACAGTTCTTTATTTTAAGTTTAAATAAAACATAGTGCTTATTAATAAGTTTTTATTAAATAGAAAATTACAAAATATTAAACAATAATTTTATAAAATTAATTTGCTGAGGTTTCTATTTATAATTTTTTTAGCTTCAACTCATTGTTTATATATCACCATAGGTTGTTAAAAACCTCAATTTTATACTAAAGAAAATAAAGAAAACATTAATATCCAGCACCTTAATTTTCCTTATTTAAAAGATCGTATAATAAAAATTAAATAAACATTAAAAAAATAAATAAATAAAGTGTTTAAATTAATTTTAAATCTTTACACAGCGTTATGACATATGACATTGATTCAAAAGGAAAACTATTTTTGTACGATAATTGCAAATTTTTTTTTTTTTTTTTTTGATAGAAAATAAAAACTTATTGTTAAAACTGCTATATATAATATAAGTTCATTTATGTTTAAAAATTGTTTATCTTATTTAAAAAGGAATTATAAACGTTTGGTTTTCATTTTATAGTATTTTTTACATTTGTATTACTATTATTTTCCTTAACAGTTTCTTTTGACAACCATAGTATAAAACTGATAAATGAAATAAATACAAAACAAATGCATTTTCGATATATTTACGAATAAATGAAAATAATAAACTTAATGAATACATAAATACATTGCTTCAATAAATACAAAACATTAAACAGAAAATAAAACAAAACATTTTTATTTAAAATAATTACAAATTGTTTTATTTGCATAAAAAACATTTCTAAAAGAAATAAAAGGGGGTTTAGAACAAAGAACGGAGTCATTTACTTACTCAACAAGAACGAACAGTGGTTCCAAAGAGCTTGTTTTCAATAATTCTGTAACTTGTGAACCGTTGGATATATCAAAATAAAATTTCCTATGGGCAGAGCTTTGGTGTTTTCGAGTTGAGTAGGTCTGGGGGCAGGTTAGAATACCTCGGTTACATAATTTAAAAAAAAAAATCCCTAAAATTTCATATATGATTTGATCGTAAAAAGCACACAGATAGTCTTTACCAAAAATATGCTCATATTTAGGAGTTTTTATAGTTTTAATGTTTTCTAAAATATTGTATTCTATATAAAATTCTTAATAATATTGATGTAAGAAGCTTTTAAATATATAGCTCTTATAAAAAGTTATAATATTTTAAAATTGAAACTTTAAAAAAGGTTTTTTTTTATTTTTTTGTGAAATTCTCCAATGGCAAAGATACAATAAAGAAGAAAAAAATTATAAGCCACGCCTCTGATAACTACACAGGGTGAGCATTTTAATGAAAAAAAAAAAAAAATCAATTTTAAGAACAAGTTTTCCCCGAATTAGGATTTTGGTACAAATAAGTGGGGTTTTTTTTAAATTCCCTGATTTTAGGACAAGTATATCTATATCAAAAATATACTTAAAATCTCTCCCTGTCCCAACTGCTAGGAATCAGTGCTCTACTAATTCAACTCGAAAACACTTTAGCTCTGCCCATGTAAAATTTTATTTTGATATCTCCAATGGTTCACAAGTTACAGAATTATTTCCAAAAAGAGCGTTTTGGGGCCACTGTGGAACGTCAGAAAATCACCTTTAAGATTAATGGGAACAAATCAACAAATCGCAAGTATTTTCAAAATATATTAATTTTAAAAATATTTAACATTCTTTCATTTTTTTATTACAGTTTTTTCATCATCCAATAAGTTTTTCTTCTTACCTTTATATTTCACTCTTCTTCAAAAATAAATAATCTATTTTTTTTTGTAATTTTTGTAAAATTATTTTTATTTAAACTGTTTCTTTCTTTTTTTTACTTTTTGATTATAAAAAAATCATAAAATGACACAAATTTTCGGAGTTTCTTTCAAATTGTTTTAAAATTATAAAAATAAAATAATAATTATTAAAAAAAAGAAACAAAAATAAATTTCTCTTATGTATAAAAGCTTAATTCTCATATTTGTTTCGTTAACAATATTTATTACATTAAATTACTGTATAATTATAAAAATAAAATAATAAAAATAATTAATAAAACATATATATGTTTTACAAAATAATTTAAATAATTGTTTAAGAATTAAGAAAAAAAAAATTGCTTAATAGATCATTTCTATTTCTTTTTCTTAAGATAATTATTAAAAAATAAAAGTATTGCTTAATGTAAATCATTTATTAATTAAAAATAAAAGTAAATTTATTATTTTCGAAAATTTTAATTTCTTCACTTATACAAATATTTAAGATGATGTTTTTTATGTTTTAAATTATTAAAAAATAAATTTTTTTTAATGTAAAGTTAAGAAAATTATAATTAAGTTTGAGTTTAGCTTTTTATTATTGTTAATTGTTTATATGTTTATTTATGTTATTATTTAGTTTAGTTCTTATATTTACTATATTTTTATTTTTAGTTAATTTATTTGAATTTTTTATTTTTATTTTTTATTTTTTTATTTTATTTTTTTTATATTTATAATTAGTTTTAGGTTTAAGTAATTTACAAAATTATTTTATGCAGTTTTTATGAAATTTTTAAATTATTAGAATAAACTAAGAATTTGAAATGATTTTTGTTTTATTGTTTTTTTAGATTCAGCTGTTTATAAATTTTTTTTACTTGTTATTTTATTTTTTTATTAAGTATGTATACATAATTATGTGGTTATTGTAGATTTTCTTATGATTTTTATTGTAGTTTTCTATTTTTTGTATATTAAAATTTTAATGATTTTACAATTTTTTGTGTGCTTGATTTTATTTAGTTTTGCAAAGAAAGAAAACAATACTTAATAATTTATAAAACAAGAGAATTATATAGTTAAACATAATTTTTGGATAGAAATAGGAAAAAAATTTTTTTTTTGGTTTTTTAATTTCATTAAAACGTTTAGCAAACTTTTCGAATTTCTTGTAAGAAGTGTATTAAAATAAAGTGTCCTAAATATTTTTTTTTTTTAGAATTTTTTCCTTGTTTTCAAAATAGTCATATGATTTGCTTTATAATATTAAATTTTAAAAATGTTAAACAATTTGCAAGATAAATAACAGTTTTTAAACAAATTTCTCCCAGTAAAAAATTGTCAATATTTTTGTGCAACATAGAATCTATAAAAAATTTAAATCATTGAAATTTTTAGTGATTTTTTAAATTAATTTTCTTTGAAAATGTAATGAATCGAAAATAAGGGAAATACATATGTACATGCAGAGAAAACTTCTAAGAAAAAAACATAGTTTAGTGCTGTTTTTAATTTTATATAGTTGTTCTTAATAAACATTCATATAATTTTGGATTTTGATAAGAGACAAACATATTGAGTACTAACAGCGAAAATGTCTTAAGTGCAGAATACAAAACTTCACAGGAGAAGCTTTTTCTTTTTTTTAATATTTGGTATGGAAAATAACACTTAGATAAAATTGTTTCGCCATAAATCTGAAACAGACTTGATACGTCAATGAAATTTTGATAGATGATGAAAACAATTTTAAATTATAGATTTTCATTAAAAAGATAATTTCGAAAATGTTGTCGGTTAAAACAATTCGGCGGTTAAAACTCTTAAAGGAGAAGTTCTTGTATTTCTTTAAGCCTTCGATAATGTAAAGGATATTAAACATTTTTATTTAATTTTGGATATTTTTCTAGTTCACTCGAAATTTTATTGATCAACAAAATTTTCAATAGCATTTCCAAAGTTTCTAGTTAAATTGCAGAAATTTTCATTTATTCAAAATCATTAAATTGTATTTCAGAATTTTGAACAAATTTTCATATTCCAGAAATTTTAATTTTCAAATACACAGAAAAAAAAATATTTTTTTTTAAATTAGACAACTAAAATATTAATAAAAAAACAAAAAAAAAAAAAAAAATGATTTCAATCATTTTTATACGTAAAAAAAGTTGCTAAAAAATGTAGTTTTTTAATATATTAAATTCAAATTCACAAAAAAATTTCAAACTCTATTTCAATTACGAACAGTGCATATTCAATTATTTTATTTATTGAAATTTAAGCTATTAAAAAATTGTATATTCAATTATCATCATCACTTACTTTTTCATTTATACATATTTGATTACTTAACTAAATAATTCAAAAAGAAACATTATTGAAAGACGATAAATCGTACAAAGAAAAAATATTTTCCAAAATTAATCGATTAAAAAATTCATATTCTATTATTTCATTAATTGAAAAAAATGTACATTCATTTACTCAAATCATCACATGTTTTATATATATTTGATTAGTTAATTAATTAATACAATTTAAAAAAAAAAATAATTTTTATTTTTAGTAAAAAAAAAATTGAATTTTAAGCACTTGAATAATTGATACAATTAAAAAAGTAATTATAATTTATATTTTCGATAAATATATTAACTGACAATGTTTTTTTCTGTGAATTTTTGAAATTTCTAAAAATAAATAGAAACTTATAAGGAAAAAAGTTTTTCTTTCAATTGCCTGCACAGAAAAAATTTGGTCTATTAAACTATTTATCAAAGATAAAAACTATTCCAATTACTTTTTTAATTGTATCAATTACTCAAGTGATCAAAATTAAAATTTTCTAATTCTAATCTACTCAAAATAAAACAATTTATCATATTGTATAAATTTATAAATATATTGTATAAATTTATAAATTAATCAAATATAAATAAAAATAAATGATAATTTGAATAATTGAGTAAAAAATATTTTTAATAGGTTGAATTTCAATTAAAAAAAAAAAATAATTGAATATGCTTTATTCGTAATTGAAATTGGATTTTAGATGTTTCTATGTAAAATTTGAATTTAATTTCTTAGAATACTTCGATTTTTAGTAATTTACTATTTAATTATGAAAATATTTGAAATCATTTTATAATTTTGATTCACTATATCTCCCTGAAAACGATATCAGGAGGTCATATTCGTTCATAAAGGACCAAAGTGTACTAGTTTCGGGGTGCCTACCAAACCTAAAGAAGAAACTTGTAAAATATATTTCTTAGAAACACAATTGCTTGATATGGAAACTTTTAAAGAATGTTTGCTTTGTAGATATTTATTAGCAGGAAACATTTATCAAATTTTCAAATTTTTTTAGGAGAACTAAAAAACAGTTTAAAAAAATCAATAATTTCTATGGAAACATTAATTTTCAACTATACTTCAAAAATAGTAGTATATTTCCTAAACTGATTAGTGGAAACGATTCATCTTTAACATCTTAATTAAATGATTAAATAATCTGAAAATTGTCTTAATTCGACTTAAGATGTTAAAACTCCACACATATATTCAAATTGAATATATAAATTAGAGAACTATTTTCAAACTTTTACAGAGTTAAATTACAAACAGGTATAATAACCGTTGAGTCATTTCTTTAGGTTGAAAATAGAAGAGGGCTAAATCTGGAAAATATGGCGGATAGCAGTAGCCCTATTCACCGGTACATGTCCGAATAAAAAAAGTTCGCCAACTGCGGGCGTTTTGTTATCAAATCGTTTTTTAATTGGTTTATAACTGAGACGTGAAAACATTTATTAACAAGTAAACAATCAGCTAAAAGGAACAAAGAGAAGAACAAATATAAAACTTTTAAAATAGCTAAACACAAATAAGAGACATTATCTAAAGTGTGAAGGATATTATTCTTAATGTTAAGTTTTATTTAAAATTTTTAGAAAAAATAAAAAAAATTGCAAAATGTCTTTGCACGCTATTAAAATTTAGCAGCCTTTTGTTTCAGAATTGAGTCAAAGTATTGAGTATTTGGGTACTTAGTCCTCAATACTAGCCATTTTTCGCTTCCTTCGAATAGAATTTTACAGTAGATCGCCAATTTTAAACTGCTTCAACTTGCTTCGATGAAATCCTATATTTGAGAACAGGGAGACTAGTGAAAAATTCTATTGGTAAATGTATATATGTACATATATATTTGAATTTTGAATAACAAAAAATTTTCAATTCCTTTGGTTCTAAATATATTTAAAGTACTGGCTCCATTTTTGGAAAATAAAGTGGATACCGATCTTTTTAAATTTGAAATTCAAATATTTTTATTTCTTTTTATTATTACCAATAACTTCTTTTTTCGAATTATATTCTCGAAACATATTCTTGAACTCGACAAATTTACCTAAATTGATCTCAAAATTTTTTAATCCTAAATATGTTGGTTCTTTTTAGTTAAAGCAACTATAGCAGGACTTTCAATAAAAAATTTGAAATATATAGAAACGGACTTAGAAGTACAAAATCAAAATATAAACAAATATTTAGATGGTAAACAATTCTAATTATGAAAAAAAATTCTGGAAACTTTTAATATTGCATTAGGGGTTCATTATCTAAATTAAAACTACACGTTTTGATTTAGATAATGAACTTTCCAAATAAAAATTTCGAATAAGTTTCTCGAGTTATTTAAAAAAATATAACATTTGAAAACTTTACATTTTACAAACTCGCCTAATAAAAAATCAGTTTCTACTGTTAAAAAAAAACTCCTAAAAATAAAGCTTATACCGAATTATTTTAAAGTTGCACAAAATCGTTTATTGGATAGTTAATATTTAAAAGAAAAGAAATAAAATAATATACATAAGGACATAATTTATATTATTGTTTAATATTTTTTATTTTATTAAATTTTACAAAGTTTAAGAGTTTTTAAAATATTTAAGTTCTTACAATGTTCAATTAAATTTTTAATTATTTTTTTTTTTTTTTTTGTATTAATATCTCAATTTTAAACTCTTTTTTATAATTTTTTCTTATGTTTCTTGTCTGTCACGTAGGCACTATTATTTTATTTTTTTTTTAATTGTTATGTCTTTATTATTTTTTATTTTTTAACTATTATTAAATAAACTTTGCAAAATTTTGTTATTGGTTTAAAGATTTGTATTAATTTTCATGAAACTTTTAATGGTCAATTATTTTTTAAATTTTTTGTAAGTTGTTTTCAATTATAAATCTTTTTTTTTTAGTAAATTTATAAATATGTATACGTTTTCGTTTTAATTTTATTATTTTGATATTATGTTTTAAGTTTTAATATTTATATATAGTTTAAATATATATAAAAAATTATTGTTACAGTTTACCCTTCATTTTAGATATTGTGTTTATTATTTATAACTGTTTTTTAAGAAATGTATATTTTATTGATAATTTTTGTTTGTTTGTTTGTTATAAATTTTTATGCCATGATTTGTTTTTTTTTTTTTGCTCAAATAAAATCATTTCGTTAGTTTTTCTTTTTTATATAAAAATCAATACAAATTATTAAAAATATTTAAAATTATTAGTAATATTGTAAAAGAAATTATATTAAAATATATCTAACTGTGAATAATAAAAATTAAAGAGAAGAAAGAAATAAAATACTTTTTACACTTATTAAATTAATTTATATTTATATATAAAAAAATAAAACTAATTTGAATTATTTAAATTACTTAATAAAAATTTAAAGAGCAATTAAAGATAAATTAAGAATTTATTTAATTTTCAAATTATTAAAAAATAATAATAATTTTTAAATTATTTTTTGTTTAGAGTTTTGTTTTTTTAAAAAAACGGTGGATGTTTCAAATTCATGATCAAATGAATTTCTTTTTTTAATCATTTTAATTAAATACAATTTTAATTTTTAGTTTTTGTTTGATTTATTTTATACATTAATTACACAATAATATTTAATTATTCTTTTCTTGATTAAATTTAAAAATTATTTTTTTTTATTTTTTATGTAGTTTATAGTTAAACGATTTAAAATCTTAAAAATTAAAAATGATATTACACAAATATATATTTCATATATATAATTTACACTAAATGAAAAACAAATCAAACATTTGATTTATTTGCAAATTGTTTTTTAATAATAAAATTTAAAAATTAAACTTAATGAATTTAAAATTAATTTTGTTTTACTTTATATTTGTCATAATAACAGCTTTAAAAAAACGTTTTAAAAGGAATAAATATAAATTGGAAATTTTAAGGTTTTAATAAAAATTTAAAATTTTTGTTAATTGTGCGAAATATTTATATTTCCTAAAATTTTTTGAGATCATTTTATTTGTTTAAATTTAGGGGTTTATATGCTTAAAGTTGTTGATTTTTTATTTAAGAGAAAAAATTATTTAAGAAATATAAATATTTTTTTTATAAATCAGGGTTCATTTGACTTCTTTTAAAGTAAAATTTTATAATTTTTTCTTGTCATATAAACCAATTTTAAGCCTCTTAATTTTAAGTAATAAATAAACCCTGGCGAGAAAATTCATAAAGAAAAAACAAAGTTTTATTGAGATTATAAAAACAAATGTAGAACTTTTTTAAAAAGACAATAGAATTTGTATTAAAACTCTTTTTGAAAGATTAATTGAAGATTCTTGTAATAATAACAAAACTGTTACAAATACTTTTAATGACAATTAAAAAAATTTAAAATTTGTTTAAACTTTTATCATTAATTACAAATTTTAGGATATGTGTACAATTTTTTTATTTTTCAAATTTTTAACAAGTTTTATGTGTTTAAATGTTTTCTTACAGCCTTATTCATAATAAAATTTAGGTTATTAAAGATTTATACACTAAAATTTCTAAGAAAATTAGTTTTATAAACTTTTAATAAATATATAATTTTATTCTGAATAAGACTTTGTTTTTAAAATTTTACAGATTATTCATAATAAAATTTTATATTTATTTATTGTTTATGCAATAAATTTTGTAAAAAATTTGATTTTATTGCAAAACCTTGATGAATTTAAATTTTAATATAAATAAGTTTAATAATTAAACTTTTTTCAAAAAAGTTAAATTTTTTCTTTTGGAAAAAAATTTATAAATCCTTGATCTACAAAGATTGAAACAAATAATTTTTTTAATTAAAAAAATAAACGCTTTAACAAATCTCAATATAAGTTTGTTTTTTGGAAGAAATCCTTTAAATGTCTAATGATTTTGCAAAACAACAAAACGATTTACATATTTTTAATAAAAATCTTAAAGTTCGTAATTCAATAAACATTAAAAGACTTGCATTAAAAATTTTTTTCAATAAAATAACATTTTAGCTTGATATTAAAATTAGAAAAATTGAAGCAACACTGATTCTGCGGAACGGGATTTCTCAGTCAATTTTTTGTAATTGACTCTAGTTCTTAATATAAACCATTATTATATAGAAAATAATGTCTGTTTTAGTTTAATAAAATACCAAAGAATTCGAATTCAAATTATCTCTAAATTATACGTAGATCATATAGCATCGGAGATATTAAAAAAAATTGTGTCGAAAAAAAAAATTGATTGTTTTTCAAAAAATCGTAAAAATCGAAAACAGCTTTTTCTTTTCTCCTCTATCATAAAGGTGGGTACTTTACAAATAAATCGACTATATATTAACCAAAAATAATAAAATTATTCACAACAATAACATTTCAATAGGAGTATGAGACATCATCACTTAATTTTGTATAAAGTGGACATTTAAGGAACGATTTCAATGATATAGAGGTCATTTTAGTTGAAAGATATTCAGCTTTATGATAAGAAAAAAATTGAATTTCTGACAGTTTTCAACATTTTTTAATTTTGTAAGAAATTTAATTTTTTTTTTCGATACAATTTATTTAATATGTTCCAACCCAGGAAACAATTTATTAGTTCTGCGACTAGTTCCAGAACGCATGAAAATTGCCTGTACACATTCCACTTTTGCATCACGACCAATAATTTTTGTTTGAAGTTGTCACCTCCAGAATTAGTTCTGTAGAAGTGTTACCTGGCCAGTACCCATTCTATGGAACAGTTCTAGAACTAGTTCTTAAATCAATTGTCACATTCAAAACTAGTTCTATAGAAGCGTTAGGGGCTTTTTTCTACTTTATTTTTAATTATAATAAGCCATTTCCTAAACGCCACTTTTTAAATCAATTTAATTTTGTTACTCTTTTAATGAATTTTTTCAAAATTTTTAAACAGCTCAAGGAAGTCATTTGGGAACCAATAATTTCTTCAGAGAAATGATATAGAAGTCATACAGAATTAGTTCTTAAGTACTAGTTCTCAAAAACATTTCTCAAAACTAATTTAGAATCACAATACAGTTCTACTCCATGACTCAAGACTCTTAATTCCAGAACTCATTCTTCTGTGTACCTGTTTAAGGAAAGCTTTAAAGATATTCATGCAAATGCAATTTAATTGTGCAAATTCTCAATTGTTTGTATTCAACAAAGATTTGATTGAAAGTTAAGCTTCTAAAGAATTAATTAAATTTTAGCCTTTTCATTTTCTTTAATCCCAGTTAGTAGCTTAATTAAAAGTCTTTTTTTAGTACAGATCTTTATTGAAATAGTTAAAATTTTGAAAATTCAACCTCAGAATATAAATACCTTCAATTATTTACATTTTTGCTAATAAAAATCTATTCCAAAATTTACAGAAAATAATTTCTTCTACATTTTTGTTTCAAACTTTGTTATAAATTAATTGATTGAATTCGTTTAAAGTATAAATACTTAAAAACTTAATACGTAATGAATGCTTTGAATAATTGATTAGCAGAATAAATAAAATATGATTTATAATAAAGAAATTAGTAATTTCGAAGCTTATATTGAGAGTGAGGCACAACATATCTTTTTAATATTACATTAAGAAAGGGCTAATTTTCTAACTGTTAAAATAAATACAAAATTTTAAAATTTTGTAATGAATAATAGAAATTTATTTACAAATCCCAGAAAAAATTTCATAACTCGTGTTTATATCATTAGTTCTAGAACTCATGTAATTAGAACCACTACTAACTCTCTAATAACATCCATAGAGCTAGAGCTATCGCATCCTATTCTGGCACTCAAGCAGTAGAATCTTATAATGATTCTAAATTGGGTTTAAAGAATGTTTTTGAGAACTAGTGGTTTAAAACTAGTTCTGTATTACTTATAAATCAGTTCTCAAAACAAATTACGGGTTCCCAAATGACTTCCAAGAAGTTTAAAAAAAACTTAAAAAAAATCAAAGAAAACAGACAAAGAATTTAAATTTATTGATTTAAATGAAAATAAAATCAAAGAAAAATCCTTGATTTTAATAACAAATTTTGAAAACGTTCCATAGAATGGATATTACCAAGGTAACACTTCACAGAACTGGTTCTGAGGTTGACAATTTCGAACAAAAATCATTAGTCGTAACGCCAAACCAGAACGAGTACTTGCTATTTTCATGCATTCGAGAACTAGTTGTAGAACTAATACATTTTTCCCTGGGATCTCATAATAATTGCTAGTTTATATGAACCAAGTCTTCATTTTGAAATTTCTATTTTTCCCATTGAAACATGTTTTTGAGTTCACAGAAAATTATATTGTAGCAATAACTTATTTTGTTGAATTCTTTTTTTTTTTTAATATATGCGTAAAAGAAATTTAAAATCGTAGAAAAATTGCCTCGTGTAAGCGCATGATCATATATTTAATCTAAATTTTGGAACATTTTTTGCTGCTGCTCTAAAATTATTCGATATGGGACCCTTTACATTATTTAGTATGTACATTTTATATTAAATACAAAAAATGTATGTATTTATCGCATTCTTGTTATTTTAATGAAAATATTTTCTTTTCAAAATTTCTTATTTAAACCTTAAAATTTCCTATAGAATTTTCTTTCTATTACACATTCACAAACATTTAATGATGCAAAGACAAATCATTGCTGTTGCTGGGATTTATCAATGTACCATTATTACTACTATTACCAATACTACTTAATATACTACCACTACCACCACCAACACCAGTTCCCCCCACTACAATACCACCCACTAACGATGACGAACTACTATTACTTACAGCACCCGTGACATTGGCTACAGCTGCGGCTGCCATAGCAGCGGCAGCTGCTGCTGCTGAACTTAAATTTAAAGCTGCACTTTCAGCGGCCGTTGTATACTCTTGGGCAGATAATTTAAGAAATTGTTCATAAGCTGTAAGACGTGAGGCAGCAGCTGCAGCAGAAGGTGTGGATAAAGGATCAGGAGCGGTAGAAGAAACCATAGAATCCATTTCATTTGTACATGCGGCAGCTGATGATGATGTTGATGTGGCATGATGATATAGTTTTGTTGAGTGGGAGGAAGTAATATTTGAAGTTGTTGTATGATATGAGGGCGGAGGTGGTCGTTCGTGGGCAACAGCAACTGCTGCTGCGGCTGCTGCCGCCACTTCTGTGGGTGTCAATTGGCACTCAGCCATTGATGTGGTTAAAGGTAAAGGTAACTCTTGTTTTTGTCTTGGATATGCAATATTCTGGGTACAATTAATTAAAGGATTGCTTGAATTATTTGTGTTACTGCTGTTATTGCTAGTATTAGCATTAAGCCTCAAGTTTGTATGCTGTTGTTGATGAGGATGATGCTGCAGTGGCTGATGATGTTGGTGGTGGTGAGACTGCAGATGAGATTGATGTTGTTGCTGCTGTTGATGATGATGGTGTGATTGTGACGTTGTTGTTAAATCTAAATTTTCTGCTAGATTTGAATTTGTTGCAACAGCTGTGTCATTAAGGTTGTCTGTTGAGTATATATTTTCTCTAGTTTGTTGTTGTTGGGATGTATGTGTTGCATGCTGTTGCACATCCATAGGTATTGGTGACGTGGGTGATTGTTTAATTATTGTCGTTGTTGTATTGTTGCCAGATAAATATCTTGTACTATTTAACACCGACCCACTACTAGAATCTTTCTTTTCCATTATGACACCACCACTACTGCTGTGTTCTTCTAAAACCATTGCATTTGATAATCTATTGTTTTCAGTAACAATCCCGCTGTTTGTTAGATCATCTTGTCCTACTCTTCCTCCTGCTGTAATGCTGGTATTATTACTAGTTTTATTAAATTCATTAAGTGTTGTTGTGGACAGTGTACTGTTGTTGTTATTATTGTTATTACTACTAATGTTATTATTACTGTTATTGGCCAATGCTGGAAGTTCATGCTATTCCTTTATTAATCGATAAATATGATGTGTGGCTCCACTATTTTGTGCTGCAACTTCAAAAACATACGCTATACAGAGTAAAGTTTCTTGTGTTTCGCGGGATTGAATTACCTTTAAAAATTAAATTAAAGATTAGTTATACTATAATAATTTCAATTTAATTTGTAATACTTACTTGCAATATGGTAAAATTTTCCAATACACTATTCATCATATAGTGTTCAGGTAAATTTTTTAATTTTTGTATAAAATTAATCATATACTCGCACATGGGTGAACGTTCAATGCGATAAACAAAACGACCATTTTCCAGGCGAGAATATTCAGTTTCAACTTTTTCCACCACTTGAGAACCAAATGAACAGACTTTTGTCGAACACACCAAAACAACATTTTCATTACTTTCGTATCTGTAAAAGAAGGAGAAACAATTAGTTCCTATTATTAATGACAAACTTTAATTATACTTACTGGCTGGTTACGCCATAAAAATCTCCAGTTTCGGTGCCAGTTAAGTCTGTATTTAAATCGGCCCAGCATTTTACCAAATAGAAAGCATTTTGAGGACCTTTCTCATAGAGATCTTTAAGACCACCCGATTTTTCGGGAAATTTATCAAAGATTTGTCGAATATCAACAGTCTCAAGTAGGGGATCCGAAAAGGAGGGTTTACCGCCCAATTGTACAAACAAATGCCGGTTGTACTACAATTAATTTGAAATGAAAAGAAATTATAAATATTTTTATGTTATAAACTAAGACCTTAACCAAAGTTAACTTTTAACTATAGTTTATGTAATCTATTTTTAAGCCCGATGAAAAATAAGTTTACAAAAAAGCTCTACTTACAATTTCATCTCTTCTAATTTCCATAAACGCTGAAAACTCTAATAATCTAAATTTGTGCGTTGCTATCGCCCTGCCCTCCCACGGCAGCTGTGCTGGCGGAAGACCTGCTTCTATATCACCAGATACAGCTGTTGATGGTTTGCCGGCGGGATATGGTTGTTGTGCAAATGGTTTTATACTGTAATCATAAAAACTTTGAGGGTCAATGCAATCAGATAAATTATTGAAAACCTTTAAAATATATTTATAATAACTTACTCTTGTGAAGTGCTCGGCTGTAAACCTGGTTGCCAAAATTGCTAGTTTTAGAGGAGAAAAAAATAAATTGAGGTTATGTTAGTATATAATTGCGAAAAGCTTTTTATAAAATATTATATTCTTAAATGTAAAACATTAAAGCCATTTTATGAAAAAAAGCAAGTTTAATTTGTTTGTATAAATGCATTAAACAATGAGATTCACATTTGTTTAATTACTTTTCTTAGATGTAAAGCTTATTTAAAAGCTTAATTGCTTTTCATGAGATCATATGAAATAAATAAAGCTTATGCTGACTTTTAGTTTTTTTGAGAAAAAAAAAAAAAAATTATAAAAAAGTTCTAAGTTTTAAACGTTCCATTCAGGTATTTATTCAGTCATTTATTTCAATATTTTAATAATTTTAAGAATACTACTTTTGGATTATAAAACTTTAGTCATAATAAAATTTTATATTCAAATTATGAAAAATTTTTCATAATTTAAATTCAATTTAAAAATATTAAACTTATGCTGAGTAATGCTTTTTTATCGACTTTCCCTTCTGGTTCTTATTCTGTAATTTGTTTCAATAATTTTGATACTATTTCTTCGGATTATTACTTTTATTCGGAATCAGAAATTTCATATTAAAATTATGAAAAGATCAAAGTTTTTTAAAATAACAAACGTATGGTCTATCAAATTTAATCATCAGGAGCAAAGAATAACTAGAATGGAAAGTCTCTATATGCTAAAAATTTAATAAAAAAATAAAAAAAAAAAAATCCAAAAAACGAGAGCCTTTTGGACCAGCTGTGTTTTTGGTTTCAAGTAATCTTTTCACTAAAGCTTTATTACTGTTAGACAGTTGAGTAACGTTTTCTGAGCGACTTTTCTTTCTGGTTACTATTCTGTGACATATTTTGCTTAATAATTTTGAAACTATGAAAATAATGAAAAAATATTAAAATTTAAAAAATATTGGAACTGTGACATACGTTTTTTTAAAACCAATTTCTTAATAATTTTAACCTTATAAATTTATACAAAATTTTATAATTTCCTGATACTATGTATTAAATTTGAATATTTTCAAGTACAAAAATGACATATTTGTTAGCAATTGCTAATAAAAATCACGTTATGTTTACCGTGAACAGTAGATGATTTAAATTTTAGACAAAAAACATAATATTTTAAGAGAATTTTTCATGTACATAAAACACTTTTTTTGGAGCATATTTTTTGTTGCCCTGGATATGACAGAAGTTATTAAACTTCGAGTCCCTAGAAGACATATTAAAACAAAATCTAGTAATATTTATTTTATTTCGACTTCAACTAATTTAATAAAATATTAGTGCAATTTTATAAACCCAAAATTCTTGCATTCCTTTTTTTTTTTTAATATCTAGCACATATACAGTTATAAATCAATGATACACCAACCATCACATTAAAAATGCACATTTAAATTAATTATAACAATAATGCCTTAAAGTACATAATGGGTTAAAAATAGCAGCATAATTCCCGAAAATACACACACATACACATATATAACAAGGGAGAATGACACACAAATTAAAAGAGCATAAAAATTAGTAGTAGACAATCTTACTCCCGGATATAAAGGTAAGGACACGGTCGCAGGTGATGAACTAGAAGACGAGACAGCAGCAGCTACAGCTGCCAATTGTTGTTGATGATGCTGATGTTGCAAATACTTAGAACTTAAGGCGGCTGCTGCTGCCGCCGTAGAATGTTGATATTGTAAATGCGAAGGATGTAAAGGAGTATTACTATTATTATTATTATTATTGCTATTATTATGATTACTATTAGTAAACGATGAATTGACCGTATTTAAAGTATCTGTCGTAGTAGCTGTTGTAGTACTAACCGAATTTGTATGCTGATTGTGGTGATGGTGTAGAGGATGGTGGGGATGCGGTGGCGGTGGTGGAGGCATATCCGGTCTTAAAGGATGACCCAGAGAATTCGTTGTAACCGCTGAGGAGGACGTAGACGACGTGTGATTGTGCAAAGAAGGGTGTTGATTACTGGGATGATGTTGGTGTTGTTGGTGGTGGTGCAAATGATGATGGTGTGTATGGTGGGGATGTACAGCATGATGATGGTGTAAACCACTAAGAGCTGAGGCAGCTAATGTTAAATTTTTCACCGCCTGAGCGGATACAATCTGTGAACTAGTCATGCCCGACATGGCCTGTAAAGCCTTTTCCTTTTCATTTAATAGCTGCAAAACGGCAGCATTATTTGCACCGGGACCACCTAAAACTCCATTTGGTTCCTGTAACCGAAAATAAAATTTTCAAAGTGAAGTTGGTAAAGTGAGTAAAAAAGAAACTCGTTGAAACTTGATCGATCATTTTTAAAGGCTTAATTTGTTTGGGCGAGTGAGCGAGCGAGCGAGAGAGAGAGAGAGGAAGAGAGCGAGTTAGATAAGTATGTATGTCGCGTTTTGATGAAAATTCGGTATGTGTTTTTGTGTGAATATTGACGTGGATGATTGAGAATGTTACCTTTTAGATATGTATGTAATGATTGTGGAAGAGGTTTTTTTATTTTTTCTAAATGTGATTAAACGCAGCTTTTTTTCAAGTAGTTTATAAAACTACTTGTTTAATTAATGTTTTAGGCATTTAAAATGAGATGATGATTATGATTTGTTTAAATGTATATACAATTGAAAAATAAATTTTAGATTTATTTTAATCATGTAATTTGTTTCTTTTTTTTTTTTGATAAAAAAAGTAGTTTATAAAAGATTTTGATAAAATTTAAGGTATTTCAATAAATTGTATTTATGTATAAAGTAACAAGCACACAGAGTCATAAATACACTTTCCCTTAGAAAGGTGTGAAGATGAATACGTTACTGAAATACGGGTCAATGATAGAGTGAGGGTAGCCGACGACTGTTCTGAGATCGAATTTATATAATTTTGCAAATAGTGATTTTTTACTGAGAAATTATGAAAATTTTAAGTGGCTTCAATGAGTATTGGGAGCAGAAATTAATAGTGCCAGTTTCAGAGTGACAATAGTCTAGGGGCAGTAGATTCCAGCAACATATGATATATGTCCAAAGATCGTAGTTATATATTTTTGTAAATAGTGCTATTTCACTATGAAAACATTAAGTATTAGGAGCAAACATTAATTAGGTCACCGCCAGAGTACCGCTAGCTTAGGAGTAGCAAATTCCAGGATTATAAGATATATTTCAAAATTCAATATAGGATCGGAGATATATAATTCTGAAAATAGTGCTTTTTCACTATGAAAATGTGAAACTTTCATCTGTCTCAAATGGGTATTTGAAGAAAACATAAATCAGAGTGTGAGTAGCCTAGGATTGATCGATTCTAGAAATACATATTTTCTATGTCTTGATTCAATCTGGAATGGGAGATACATTATTTTGAAAATAGTACTTTTTCCCTATGCAAATTTGGAATTTTCAAATGGCTCCATTAGGTATTAGAAGCACACATCAAAAATAGTTTTTTTTTAATAATATATATATTTATATATTTTTTTTTTGTGCGAAAATTTGGAAAATTTCATTATAGTACTTTTTGAAATTTGTTATTTTTCTAAATTAGTATTTTTTTGTTTCAAAATTGTAATCTTTTAATTTGAAAGCTTTGTAATTTTTTCAATTGTATTTTTTTATTTGTCTTTTTTTTTTTTGAAAAGTGTACTTTGTTTTAAGTTGGTACCTTTTTAAAAAATGTGTGTGAAGATAAATTCGTAAGTTAAATACGTCCAACACCTCTGTTAAATACGTTCCACACACTGTTAAATACGTTCCACACATTTTGCATTTCAAAAAACTTATTTTTAAAGCAAAAAAAAAAACACTTTTTTAAAAATAATTTTTATTATTTTATTAAAAAAAACATCACAATAAAACATTTTTGGAAAAAAACAAAATAAAGAAACATATACATCATTAGGATATGGTGCAACAAAAATACCTATATTCAGGTCACATTGCGGGCCAGTTCGGACAGACCTGAATGGGGTTGTGATATATCACGTGAAAGCTCTAGAGGAGTAGAACTCAAAACTGCACAGAGTATATCCAGTTGTTTCTCAGAAGACATGCTACGAGGTGCTGAAGTTTGGCAAAATTCAATAAGTCTAAGAAACAGGGGGCCATATTTTGATTTTGGCCATACCTGAATGGGGTTATGGTACATCAAATTAAAGGTCTGGAGGAGTAGAACCCAAAACTGTTTAGACAATATTCACTTATTTCCTAGGGAAGATACTACGGGGGTCGGAACTTTGCAAAAATTCTTATAAATTCACACCTGAATGGGGGGCTTTTTGGACAGACCTGAATGGGGTTGTGATACATCGGATGAAAGCTCTAAGGGACTAGATTTCAAAACTATATAGGGCATACCCAGTTGTTTCTCAGGAGACATGCTACGAGGGGTGGAATATAAGTATTCATATTTCATACGCATATATTCCATGTTGTGTGGGGGGGGGGGGGCATTTACGACAGACCTGAATGGGGTTGTGATACATCGGGTGAAAGCTCTAAGGGAGTAGATTTTAGGACTATATAGGGTATACCCAGTTGTTTCTCAGGAGTCATGCTACGAGGGGTGGAATATAATTATTCATATTTCATACACATATATTCCATGTTGTGTGGGGGGGGGGGCATTTACGACAGACCTGAATGGGGTTGTGACACATCGGGTGAAAGCTCTAAGGGAGTAGATCTCAGAACTATATAGGTTATACCCAGTTGTTTCTCAGGTAACATGCTACGAGGGATGGAATACAATCATTCATATTTCAAACATATATATTCCATGTTGTGGGGGGGCATTTACGACAGACCTGAATGGGGTTGTGACACATCGGGTGAAAGCTCTAAGGGAGTAGATCTCAGAACTATATAAGGTATACCCAGTTGTTTCTCAGGGACCATGCTACGAGGGGTGGAATACAATCATTCATATTTCAAACATATATATTCCATGTTGTGGGGGGGCATTTACGACAGACCTGAATGGGTTTGTGACACATCGGGTGAAAGCTCTAAGGGAGTAGATCTCAGAACTATATAGGGTATACCCAGTTGTTTCTCAGGTAACATGCTACGAGGGGTGGAATATAATATCAATATTTTTTAATGGTTTATATTTCAAGTTGTGGGAGGGCCATTTCGAACAGACCTGAATGGGGTTGTGCTACATCGGATGAAAGCTCTAGAGAAGTAGATCTCAGAACTATATAGGGTATACCCAGTTGTTTCTCAGGGAACATGCTACGAGGGGTGGAATACAATCATTCATATTTCAAACATATATATTCCATGTTGTGGAGGGGGCATTTACGACAGACCTGAATGGGGTTGTGATACATCGGGTGAAAGCCCTAAGGGAGTAGATCTCAGAACTATATAGGGTATACCCAGTTGTTTCTCAGGGAACATGCTACGAGGGGTGGAATATAATTATTCATATTTCATACACATATATTCCATGGTGTGGGGGGGGGCATTTACGACAGACCTGAATGGGGTTCTGACACATCGGGTGAAAGCTCTAAGGGAGTAGATCTCAGAACTATACAGGGTATACCCAGTTGTTTCTCAGGGAACATGGTACGAGGGGTGGAATACAATCATTCATATTTCATACACATATATTCCATGTTGTGTGGGGGGGGGGGCGGCATTTACGACAGACCTGAATGGGGTTGTGATACATCGGATGAAAGCTCTAAGGGAGTAGATCTCAGAACTGTGTAGGGTATATCCAGTTGTTTCTCAGGGAACATATACCGAGGGGTGGAATACAATCATTCATATTTCAAACATATATATTCCATGTTGTGGGGGGGCATCGGATGAAAGCTCTAAGGGAGTAGATATCAGAACTGTATAGGGTATACCCAGTTGTTTCTCAGGGAACATACTACGAGGGGTGGAATATAATATCAATATTTCAAACATATATATTCCTTGTTGTGGGGGGCCATTTACGGCAGACCTGGATAGAGTTGTGACACATCGGATGAAAGGTCTAAGGAAGCAAATCTCAAAACTATGTACGTTTCTACGAATACGTGTTACGAAAATTCGTTCATAATACCATATACATATATCATTCATTCCTCAAGACTTTTTAAAAAATGACAATTTCTTTCTAAAGGTCATCAGATTTTGTTCATTATTTTCTTTCTCATTATTATTTTTGTTAATTTACTGAAAATCGCAATTTTTTATGTTATAAAATTATATTAATGGTAGAAAAATCTGACAAATTACTGAAAATAAACTACAATGTAAAGGAATTGTAATGATTAACGGCTGTAATGAAGACCAAGTGAGACTTCAAACTACAAAAGTCAATAGTTTATTTAAAAACGCACTCGTAATGCAATTGCAGCTTTACTATGCATTTAGGTGATCTGCTATTTACAATATTTTTGTTTAGAACACAGAGAAAAAAGTATATAAATCTAAAAATTGTATTCATAGATATTATGAATCGAATATGACTTTTTTCCCAAACTTTAAAAAAAAAAAACAATATAAAATTTTGTTTATAGAAATTAAATTTATTGTATACAATTGTGCGATAATTTTAGGAATTTTGCAAAATTTTTGAAAAAATTTTATTTCATGGTAAATGCTTAATAAATAAACAGTGTTGCCAGTTTAGCCTTTCTAAGGCTAAATGTAGCCTTTTTATTTTGCTTTTAGCCTCAAATTTTTCTAGCCTTTTTTGATTCTTAAAATTGCCATAAAAAGGCTAAAATTTTATTATTGCAACAAAGAAGAAAATAATTTCTTACTTGCTTCTACTAATTTTATGTTTACGGAATCATCCATTTAGGTATTTTTGTGTATTAATTCGCACAAATAATCAAGATTTATATTTAACAAAAATTTTCGTCTGCGGCGTCTCATCCTCCAAATCGAAAATAACACATTTTATGGACTTAGTTAATCAATTATTATAATTATTTTTTAATAAACTTCATTAACCATAAAAACTCTTTATTTTGTGCGCGATTATTCATTGGATCATTTTGTTGACAGCCGTTGTATGTTTTATTTAAAAATTTATTATATCTTTCATATTAGTTTCAAAAACTAATGTTATAGCAATTGTTGCAGACCTTTTATCTGGAAAAAGTTGTGGTTATGAGTATATTTACCTCATATCTGGTAAACATTTTTAATGTTATAGTTGACACGTGAGTTTAGCCCGATAATTTGAAAATACATATGGTTATTCCTATTCCCAAGGAATATAAAGCGACAGATGTTAAATAATTTCGTCCTATATCGCTACTACCCATTATTGATCCAATTTGTGAAGGTATATTACATAATCAGATTTTTAAATATTTCATGGAAAATAACTTATTTAATGATTTTCAGTTTGAATTTCGAAAGGGCTGTGGTACTGAAGAGGCTCTTGTGAATATTCAGAACTATATATGTAAATTTTTGGATGAAGGACATAGTGCTGTAACAACAATTTCTTAAAATTAAGGAAAGTGAAAATACTGTTAGATATGGTGTGCCCCAAGAAAGTGTTTTAGGTCCCTTGTTTACGGTATTTTTACAGTTATTATTTTTAAAAATTTTAATTTCTCAAAAAACCTTTATAAGAGGATCCCATTGATGATAGAAAAATGGGTAAAAATTAAAAAGGTGATCTATGTAGACCTAGTAGGCTCGAAAGCTATTGTCTTATGAATTTCAGAGCAAAAAAGATAATATGCAGATTGATCATAGGTTTTCTGTAATAGAATTTGCAAAATTTTGAAAAAGTGATTTTTCTCATATAAGATTGATGATAAAAGATGGGTCAAAATTAAAAAGGTGCTCCTAGTAGACTCGAAAGCTATTTTCTTAAGGATTTCAAAAGAGAAAAGATAATATTAAGATTGATCATAGGTTTTGAGTATCAAATCTATTTTTATATATTTCTTTTATTTTATTTTTATAAACTAATATAGAAAGATTTAAACAATTGCAAAACAATATTCTATTATTTTATTAGATGAATACTTTGTATAATAGAGAATTTCCATTATGTTAAAATACTTGTTAGCAGCAGTGTTACTTATTGCTATTAATTATCTATAAATTTTCCAGCTTTTTTTTAAATTGATATAAAAGAATAGAAATAGAAAATAAAATTGTACCAACGGGTAACACTGATACTAACAAGTATTTTAACATAATGGCAACACTCTATTATACAAAGATAATTAAGAACAAGTGAGTAATATCCCAGCAAACACAATCTTTTTATGTCAAATTGAGGCTGATTTGAAATCAAGTCCTTTCTCAAATGTCATACGTTTGAGAATTATTTCAAAATAACTTGAAAATGATAAATTTCTCAACAAAAAGAGGAATTAATTATTAAATTGAAAAATGCTATTATTATCAAATCATTGTTAAATATAATTCTCAAACCTTTATCAAATGTGGATTGTGACCACATGCGAAACATAAATAAAAGTAATTTGCATTTTTATTTTTTTGTAAAGTTTTCTCTTTCTCTCTTGTATACACTTTTGATTATGCCCTATCATTATACGTATTTATTAGTTTGAAAATACTTGATTAAATAAATTTATTTATTAATTTTTTTATTTGTATATGTTTAAAATTTTTTCATATATTGTTTCAAATAACTTTAAGAATTATTTTATAATAACATTTGATATAAAATTGAGAAAATACCATTTTTCAAATATTTATTAACTTTTCTCTTTAGATTTATGAATGATTTGATAATAACAATAAATATCTACTATTTTTCCAATATTGTTAAAGTTATCTTTAGGTTTGAGAATAATTCAATAATAACATTTGATATCAATTTGAGAATGTACGGTTTTTAAACGTTTTTTCTCAAATGATTCTCAACTTTAAATCAAACTTAAAATTCAAATCTCTTCCTATATTTGTAACAAATTTGGGAAACACGTTTGATATCAACCGTTAAAGTCATCATATTTTAAACTTTGACAACGTGTTGGATGGGATGCTGCACAAAAAAAATTACTTATACTTGCATACTCATCAACACTGAGGCCCGGCTTGCATTGTTAACGGGGCCGGAGAATTGCGATGCAAACTGTATCGCAATTTTATGTATATACACCTTTTTCTTAAAAGCAATTCCAGGATAAACATATTTTTCCAGAAAAGATGTTACTCTTTAATAAAAAATGACCATTTTTTTCACAATCAGGTGAAATTAACATACTTATATAAATTCTATTTTGATTTTCTAGCAAAAACAAAGAATTTAAAATTTTTTTGCAATAAAATATACTTTAAGACATACACCTATTATAATAAAACTCTTTAAAACTCTAATAAATTTTTCACACGCAGTTACTTAAGTTTATTTCATTTCTAAGAAGAAAATATGCTGTATATAAATCGAAATCATAAAGAAAGGCTTAAATCGAGGCCAAAGTGTACTTCTAAATAAATGAGTAAACAAGCGTATCTGCATATTTAAATAAAATGTTTAACGCAGTGTTGCCAACTATTTGTAGCCAAAACGCGCTAAATTTGGTTCAATTTAGCGCTTTTTATCTAGTTTTTTAAATTCGAATCTGATTTTTACAAAAAGTAACAACTTAAACAATATAAAGTCCATATTTTTTATTTTTTTAAATGTTTTAACTTCAACAGAATAGTGAATTATATTTCAAATCAAAAATTTAGAATTGGTATTTTTATTACAGAAATAAGCAGTAAAATTTTTGTACATTTCAAATTCCAGATTCATAAGATCTTATCCATGAATTTAAATTCATGTAACTATTATTTAATTTAATCACTCCATTTTTTCCGCCAAAAAAATCATTTCCTAAAAAGAATAGGAACGTGTTTGGAAGAATCTTGAAAACTGCTTATTCGATGATTCATTCAACGGGATTTAGAAAATGGATAGATACCTCAAATGACCACTTTAAACAAAAGAATTCTGAAGGTATATTTTGGAATTTCGAAATCAAAAAATCGTTTTAATTTTTGCTGAGTTTTAAAATTAACAAAATAATAATAATGCTCTATGATAGAAAATGTTTTTTTTTTGTGGTGAGAAAAATTCTTGTTTCTGTTGTGGGAAATTAAAACTTTAGAAAAATGTGTAAACAGAAAAAAAACAAGAGATATGAATGAACATATTTTAAATGTTTTGATTTTACTTTAAATCCATTCCGAAAGCCACACTCTATTTTAGGAAAGGACATTGTGATGAAATTATAAGACATATAAAATTTAATATTGATAATATTTAGAATATATTGTGCAATATTGAATTTTTTCTATCAATTTTAAAATGTCGAAGAAATTATACTTTTGTCAAAAAGTGAGCTTTGCTAGCTTTACGAGCTAGTAAAGCTCACTTTTTACGAAAAATAATTTTCTACCGTTTCACACAGGCCTTAAGATGTTATTTTTATTAGTTAATTGGGAAGTAAAAGTATTTTTATTTCCTAACATTACGTCGGCAGAATAAAGGGGAAAAAAATTATTTCAACTTTATGTTAGCGGATGAAGAACACGAACATGAAAAATTTTAATTCTAAATTGGTTTTTACCCAAAATTTTAAATTATTTTCCTTTGTTACTTTTTATTTGCCTTTTTAAAATAATATTAGTTAATTTCGCACCTTTTCTTTTTTGAAAAAAGAGCAAAATATTAAAAAAGAACATTAATTTTGACAGCTTATGTTAAACGTTATTGCTCAATTTTGTGCTTAAATATTCACTGGGATATAAATTGATAATAAGATTTCTTATTGGTCCACACGGAACATATTAAAGAGGGAGATAGTATTTGACAATAGCCAACATAAAAATGTCTACGTGTAGATTTTGGGTACAGTAAAACGCGCCAATTTAATAGCTTTTTTTGAAAAAATCGCAAATAGAAAAAATAGTGACATTTAAAAACCGCTCAATCTAGCGCAAAAATCGCTGAATGGGCAACGCTGGTTTAACGGGCAACAAAGCTAGAGATTACCACACAAATGTACCAAAAAAAAAAAAAAATCACTCACTTTTTTTGCACGTGCTATTTCTTAACATGTCAGTGTTGCCGTTTTGATTATTTTTAACCAAAATTGGTTATTTTATTTTCTAATTGTATTTTCTAATTGTACTTTTTCTAATTGTACTTTTAGATTACCTTGTCAATCTCCTATATATTTGCCAGCAATAAATGATCTTGAGATTATTTCTTGTTCCAAATTTATCTGATAACGATGAAGAAAATTACAATTAGAAAATAATTGGTATAAAATAATTGGTATAATTGATGAAATTAGGAACATAGATAGAAGACAAGTCAAACTTAAGAGAATAACTTTCGAGCCTACTAGGTCCAAATAGAACATCATTTTAATTCTGATCAATTTTTCGATCATCAATAGGGCCCTTATATGAGAAAAGTCATTTATCAAAATTTTCAAAATTCTTTTACTTCCGGCCCTACTAGGTCCACATAAAGCACCTTTTTAATTTCTACCCATTTTTCAATCTTCAATAGGGCTCTTATATGAGAAAAGTAATTTTTTCAAAATTCTACTCGTATTACTCAAAGCTTATGATCAATCTTAATATTATTTTTTCTGCTCTGAAATTCATAATACAATAGCTCTTGAGCCTACTAAGTCCACATAGAGTACTTTTTTAATTTTCATCCATTTTTTGAGGAATAAAATTTTTTAAAAGTATTTTAAAAACTGTAAAAATACCGTAAACAAGAGACATTTCCCTGTGGCACTCAATATCTAACATTAGTTTCACTTTCCTTATTTTTAAGAAATTGTTGTTTATTTTTTAGATAGCTTCTTAAAAGCGAAAGTCCATTTCCATGAACGACATAGTACTAGAGCTTTTGCGCCAAGATATATAACAAAAACTTTTGTCAAATCAAAAAATGGCTGTTACAGCACTATGACCTTCATCCAAACATTTACATATATAGTTCTGAACATTCACAAATCCTCTTCAGTACCACAGCCCTTTCGAAATCAGAACTAAAAAGCATTAAATAAGTTATTTTCCACTAAATGTGGAAAAATCTGATTTTATAATATACCTTGAAAAATTTGATCAATAATTGGTAGTAGCGATATAGGACGAAATTCAACATATGTCGCTTTGGAGGATGAGGCGCCGCAGACGAAAATTTTTGTTAAATATAAATCTTGATTATTTGTGAGAATTAATACACAAAAATACCTAAATGGATGATTCCGTAAACATAAAATTAGTAGAAGCAAGTAAGAAATTATTTTCTTCTTTGTTGCAATAATAAAATTTTAGCCTTTTTATGGCAATTTTAAGAATCAAAAAAGGCTAGAAAAATTTGAGGCTAAAAGCAAAATAAAAAGGCTACATTTAGCCTTAGAAAGGCTAAACTGGCAACACTGTTTATTTATTAAGCATTTACCATGAAATAAAATTTTTTCAAAAATTTTGCAAAATTCCTAAAATTATCGCACAATTGCATACAATAAATTTAATTTCTATAAACAAAATTTTATATTGTTTTTTTTTTTTTAAAGTTTGGGAAAAAAGTCATATTCGATTCATAATATCTATGAATACAATTTTTAGATTTATATACTTTTTTCTCTGTGTTCTAAACAAAAATATTGTAAATAGCAGATCACCTAAATGCATAGTAAAGCTGCAATTGCATTACGAGTGCGTTTTTAAATAAACTATTGACTTTTGTAGTTTGAAGTCTCACTTGGTCTTCATTACAGCCGTTAATCATTACAATTCCTTTACATTGTAGTTTAATTTCAGTAATTTGCCAGATTTTTCTACCATTAATATAAATTTATAACATAAAAAATTGTGATTTTCAGTAAATTAGCAAAAATAATAATGAGAAGAATAATAAACAAAATCTGATGACCTTTAGAAAGAAATTGTAATTTTTTCAAAAATTTTGAGGAATGAATGATATATGTATATGATACTATGAACGACCTTTCATATCACGTATTCATAGAAACGTTTTGAGATTTGCTTTCTTAGAGTTTTCATCCGGTGTATCACAACCGTCTGTCGTAAATGCCCCCCCACCACTACAACATGGAATATATATGTTTAAAATATGAATGATTGTATTCCACCCCTCGTAGCATGTTCCCTGAGAAACAACTGGGTATACCCTATATAGTTCTGACATCTACTCCCTTAGGGCTTTCATCGGATGTGTCACAACCCCATTCAGGTCTGTCGTAAATGCCCCCCCCAAAACATGGAATATATATGTTTAAAATATGAATGATTGTATTCCACCCCTCGTACCATGTTCCCTGAGAAACAACTGGGTATACCCTATATAGTTCTGAGATCTACTCCCTTAGGGCTTTCACCCGATGTGTCACAACCCCATTCAGGTCTGTCGTAAATGCCCCCCCACAACATGGAATATATATGTTTGAAATATGAATGATTGTATTCCATCCCTCGTAGTATGTTCCCTGAGAAACAACTGGATATACCCTACACAGTTCTGAGATCTACTCCCTCAGAGCTTTCATCCGATGTATTACAACCCCATTCAGGTCTGTCGTAAATGCCCCCTCCACAACATGGAATATATATGTTTGAAATATGAATGATTGTATTCCACCCCTCGTAGCATGTTCCCTGAGAAACAACTGGGTATACCCTATATAGTTCTGAGATCTACTCCCTTAGGGCTTTCACCCGATGTGTCAAAACCCCATTCAGGTCTGTCGTAAATGCCCCCCCATAACATGGAATATATATGTTTGAAATATGAATGATTGTATTCCACCCCTCGTAGTATGTTCCCTGAGAAACAACTGGATATACCCTATACAGTTCTGAGATCTACTCCCTTAGAGCTTTCATCCGATGTATCACAACCCCATTCAGGTCTGTCGTAAATGCCCCCTCCACAACATGGAATATATATGTTTGAAATATGAATGATTGTATTCCACCCCTCGTAGCATGTTCCCTGAGAAACAACTGGGTATACCCTATATAGTTCTGAGATCTACTTCTCTAGAGCTTTCATCCGATGTAGCACAACCCCATTCAGGTCTGTTCGAAATGGCCCTCCCACAACTTGAAATATAAACCATTAAAAAATATTGATATTATATTCCACCCCTCGTAGCATGTTACCTGAGAAACAACTGGGTATACCCTATATAGTTCTGAGATCTACTCCCTTAGAGCTTTCACCCGATGTGTCACAAACCCATTCAGGTCTATCGTAAATGCCCCCCCCCCACAACATGGAATATATATGTTTGAAATATGAATGATTGTATTCCACCCCTCGTAGCATCTACCCTGAGAAACAACTGGGTATACCCTATATAGTTCTGAGATCTACTCCCTTAGGGCTTTCACCCGATGTGTCACAACCCCATTCAGGTCTGTCGTAAATGCCCCCCCATTACATGGAATATATATGTTTGAAATATGAATGATTGTATTCCACCCCTCGTAGTATGTTCCCTGAGAAACAACTGGATATACCCTATACAGTTCTGAGATATACTCCCTTAGAGCTTTCATCCGATGTATCACAACCCCATTCAGGTCTGTCGTAAATGCCCCCTCCACAACATGGAATATATATGTTTGAAATATGAATGATTGTATTCCACCCCTCGTAGCATGTTCCCTGAGAAACAACTGGGTATACCCTATATAGTTCTGAGATCTACTTCTCTAGAGCTTTCATCCGATGTAGCACAACCCCATTCAGGTCTGTTCGAAATGGCCCTCCCACAACTTGAAATATAAACCATTAAAAAATATTGATATTATATTCCACCCCTCGTAGCATGTTACCTGAGAAACAACTGGGTATACCCTATATAGTTCTGAGATCTACTCCCTTAGAGCTTTCACCCGATGTGTCACAAACCCATTCAGGTCTGTCGTAAATGCGCCCCCGCAACATGGAATACATATGTTTGAAATATGAATGATTGTATTCCACCCCTCGTACCATGTTCCCTGAGAAACAACTGGGTATACCCTATATAGTTCTGAGATCTACTCCCTTAAGGCTTTCACCCGATGTGTCACAACCCCATTCAGGTCTGTCGTAAATGCCCCCCCCACAACATGGAATATATATGTTTGAAATATGAATGATTGTATTCCACCCCTCGTAGTATGTTCCCTGAGAAACAACTGGATATACCCTACACAGTTCTGAGATCTACTCCCTTAGAGCTTTCATCCGATGTATCACAACCCCATTCAGGTCTGTCGTAAATGCCCCCTCCACAACATGGAATATATATGTTTGAAATATGAATGATTGTATTCCACCCCTCGTAGCATGTTCCCTGAGAAACAACTTGGTATACCCTATATAGTTCTGAGATCTACTCCCTTAGGGCTTTCACCCGATGTGTCACAACCCCATTCAGGTCTGTCGTAAATGCCCCCCCATAACATGGAATATATATGTTTGAAATATGAATGATTGTATTCCACCCCTCGTAGTATGTTCCCTGAGAAACAACTGGATATACCCTATACAGTTCTGAGATCTACTCCCTTAGAGCTTTCATCCGATGTATCACAACCCCATTCAGGTCTGTCGTAAATGCCCCCTCCACAACATGGAATATATATGTTTGAAATATGAATGATTGTATTCCACCCCTCGTAGCATGTTCCCTGAGAAACAACTGGTTATACCGGGTATAGTTCTGAGATCTACTCCTCTAGAGCTTTCATCCGATGTATCACAACCCCATTCAGGTCTGTTCGAAATGGCCCTCCCACAACTTGAAATATAAACCATTAAAAAATATTGATATTATATTCCACCCCTCGTAGCATGTTACCTGAGAAACAACTGGGTATACCCTATATAGTTCTGAGATCTACTCCCTTAGAGCTTTCACCCGATGTGTCACAAACCCATTCAGATCTGTCGTAAATGCCCCCCCACAACATGGAATATATATGTTTGAAATATGAATGATTGTATTCCACCCCTCGTAGCATGGTCCCTGAGAAACAACTTGGTATACCCTATATAGTTCTGAGATCTACTCCCTTAGGGCTTTCACCCGATGTGTCACAACCCCATTCAGGTCTGTCGTAAATGCCCCCCCATAACATGGAATATATATGTTTGAAATATGAATGATTGTATTCCACCCCTCGTAGTATGTTCCCTGAGAAACAACTGGATATACCCTATACAGTTCTGAGATCTACTCCCTTAGAGCTTTCATCCGATGTATCACAACCCCATTCAGGTCTGTCGTAAATGCCCCCTCCACAACATGGAATATATATGTTTGAAATATGAATGATTGTATTCCACCCCTCGTAGCATGTTCCCTGAGAAACAACTGGTTATACCGGGTATAGTTCTGAGATCTACTCCTCTAGAGCTTTCATCCGATGTATCACAACCCCATTCAGGTCTGTTCGAAATGGCCCTCCCACAACTTGAAATATAAACCATTAAAAAATATTGATATTATATTCCACCCCTCGTAGCATGTTACCTGAGAAACAACTGGGTATACCCTATATAGTTCTGAGATCTACTCCCTTAGAGCTTTCACCCGATGTGTCACAAACCCATTCAGATCTGTCGTAAATGCCCCCCCACAACATGGAATATATATGTTTGAAATATGAATGATTGTATTCCACCTCTCGTAGAATCTACCCTGAGAAACAACTGGGTATACCCTATATAGTTCTGAGATCTACTCCCTTAGGGCTTTCACCCGATGTGTCACAACCCCATTCAGGTCTGTCGTAAATGCCCCCCCACAACATGGAATATATATGTTTGAAATATGAATGATTGTATTCCACCCCTCGTAGCATGGTCCCTGAGAAACAACTGGGTATACCTTATATAGTTCTGAGATCTACTCCCTTAGAGCTTTCACCCGATGTGTCACAACCCCATTCAGTTCTGTCGTAAATGCCCCCCCACAACATGGAATATATATGTTTGAAATATGAATGATTGTATTCCACCCCTCGTAGCATGTTACCTGAGAAACAACTGGGTATAACCTATATAGTTCTGAGATCTACTCCCTTAGTGCTTTCACCCGATGTGTCACAACCCCATTCAGGTCTGTCGTAAATGCCCCCCCCCCCCACACAACATGGAATATATTTGTATGAAATATGAATAATTATATTCCACCCCTCGTAGCATGACTCCTGAGAAACAACTGGGTATACCCTATATAGTCCTAAGATCTACTCCCTTAGAGCTTTCACCCGATGTATCACAACCCCATTCAGGTCTGTCGTAAATGCCCCCCCCCACACAACATGGAATATATGCGTATGAAATATGAATACTTATATTCCACCCCTCGTAGCATGTCTCCTGAGAAACAACTGGGTATGCCCTATATAGTTTTGAAATCTAGTCCCTTAGAGCTTTCATCCGATGTATCACAACCCCATTCAGGTCTGTCCGAAAAGCCCCCCATTCAGGTGTGAATTTATAAGAATTTTTGCAAAGTTCCGACCCTCGTAGTATCTTCCCTAGGAAATAAGTGAATATTGTCTAAACAGTTTTGGGTTCTACTCCTCCAGACCTTTAATTTGATGTACCATAACCCCATTCAGGTATGGCCAAAATCAAAATATGGCCCCCTGTTTCTTAGACTTATTGAATTTTGCCAAACTTCAGCACCTCGTAGCATGTCTCCTGAGAAACAACTGGGTATACTCTGTGCAGTTTTGAGTTCTACTCTTCTAGAGCTTTCACGTGATATATCACAACCCCATTCAGGTCTGTCCGAACTGGCCCGCAATGTGGCCTAAATATGGGTGTTTTTGTTGCAACACAATTTTATTCTGGAGACATATTTTTTAATATTTTTTGTTTAAAATTTTAAACAGTTATGTTTTATTTAATAAAACATTAAAATGTATTTTTATAAACGCTTTTTTCCGTAAAAAAAAGTCATATTAAATAAACTCAACTTACTTTACAGTGTTTGGAATATATTTAACAGACATGTGGGACGTATCTAACTGACGAATTTATCTTCACACCCTTTTTTAAAAATTAAAAAAATTTTCTGGAAAAACTGATACTTTTTAGAATATTGATAATTTTTTACCTTTTTTTCTTTTTTGATAATTATTTTTAATTTTTATTTGATAAAATTTTTTAAGTTTGGTACTTTTTGTTAAATTGGTACTTTTTTCGATTTTTAATAAAAGTGATTTATATGCTTTTTTTGGAAATGGGAAATTTATTGAAAATTTTTAATTTTATTTAAAAAAATTTTTACTTTTTAATATTTGGTCTCTTTTTGAAAATTGGTTTTACAACTAGGTGCTTTTTTAAATTTTGTTTACTTTTTTTTCTAATTGGTACTTTTTTAAAATTTTATTTCAGAAAATTGGTGCTTTTTCGAAAAACATCTATGGACAATTTTTACTTCTTTTAAATTTGTTACATTTTTGAAATAGATTTTTTTTGTATTCTTTCCGAAAATTGAAACTTGATAGTTTTTACTTTTATACAAATTAAGAATTCATTTGTATTTTTTTTTTAAATATATAAGTACTTTTTAAAAATTGGTATTTTAAAATTGGATTTTTTTTTAAATTTTGGATATTTTATTTAGAAAAAATTTCTACTTTTTAAAGTTTGCTACATTTTTGGAAATTAGTTCTTTTTTGAAATTTTTAAGTTTTTTTTTTTTTCTAATCTTTTTAAAAATTGAAAATTTTCAAACAATTGGCAAATAACTTTTTCTTTGTTATAACATAAAAACACACTAATATTTAACATTTGATAAAATATATTTTTGTTAGGAATATACTTTTTTTTGGATAAAATGCACTAAAATATCTTTTATCTAAGAAAAAAATTTAAAAATTAAATTGAAAATGAAATTTTGAATTTGAATGATATCCTTAGCAGCGGTTTTTCCTCGCAGTTATACATATATTAAACGATATTAAAAAAAAAAAAATTTTTTTTTTTAAATAACATCTATCCCAGAAATAATTTCACAAATTTCATGTGTAACACTAAATTTATCTCTTCCATCAATTTACAAAATTAAAACACTTACACAATTATAATCATGTTAAAATAATTTAATTTCTTAAAAAAATCCTTTGATTTCTAAAAACAGTATAAAATTTTTTAATTTCTTTTTATACAAAATAAAAGAGAAACATGTTTTTTGCTAAATTATAAAAATTTAAAAAAAAAAAAAAATTCTTTGACATTATTTGTTTCTTATTTTTCCTTTATGTTTTTGCCATGACTGTCAAAGGCTTCTTCTTTTTTTTTTTTGTAATAGTGTATTAAACGCACAAAATCTTTTTTTAATGTTTCTTATTTATTTATTTTTTTTATATAATTTTATTGTTGTTATTTTTTTATATGTATGTATTTATATATAAACTGTAGTAGTTTAAGATACACAAAAGTGCCTTGCCACAGGATGCAAAGCTTTTATGTAGTTTATTGCTTTTGTTGTTTGTACTTTGACGACTACTATAGCAGTCAGTTTGCTACTCAGCACAACATGGGCGTACATAAAATTAAATGAAATTTATTTTTATTTTATTTGTTAAAAAATGCATTTGTGTAAAGTTCAAATAAAGTTTTTATGTAGTATGTGTATGTTTTTTGTAGTTTTTCCTTTTTGCTTTTTTATTGTTGTTTTGCACATGTAGACTATGTACGTATTTGTTTGTTCCTGGTGTATTTTATTCCTTATGATGGCATCTCTTTTTCTATTTGAAATATCAAAGTAAGTTAAGTGTTTTTCATATTTTTTTTTTGTGTTTTTATTTGTTATATTATTTAGTTGTAAGTTTTCTATTGTACTTTTTTTTTTAGAAATGTGCAGTTTTTTGAAAAATAAGGAAAATGTATATTTTCAATCAAGTATTTTTAATTTTCATTCTTTAGGTATCTTAAATTAAGCTTCTTGTTTTTAATGTTTAGAAAGAGCTTCATTTATTTTAAATTATTGATTGGTTATTTCCATAACACATCAAGAATAAAAAAATAAACTTTATATACAAAATCAAAAATAATATTATTAATTTTTGTTATAATATGAACTAAACAAACATATTATGACCCTTATTAAGGCAAATTTATGTTAGGAAGTATATTTATATCGTTTATATAGTAAGAAAAAAATTAAAAAATAAGTATTGGAGCACTTCTTACAACATTCTGGTCATTAATTCCATATCACAGATGTTATGGGATATGTTAACATAAATATCATATAAAAAATCGAAATTGTCGAATAATTTTAATTCATAACAAATGACACTTTTCACAAAGAAATGTAAACAAATGTGTGACGTCAGAAAAGATTCCTAACATTGGAAAACATAACAAATTCTATTTTTTCTGGTCTGATCTCACTAAATCTACTCTCTGTCCATTTTAAATGTGTTGCATCATAGTAAAAAAATACTTAAAGAACACTAAAAGATAGAAATAGATTTTACTAAGAAGTTCCAATAAAAAAGTAACCGAAAACACAATAAAGCTCTTATGGAAGGTATTTCAAAAATATTAAATATATATATATTTTTTTTTAACGAATAAAAATTTAATTTTTTCTTTTCAATTTAAAACTTGAATAACTCTATATCTAGTTAAACACAACAAAAAATATTTCTCTTATTTTTCAAGTATTAAAAAATTGTTCTTTTAGAACATTTATTTAAAACCACAACACTAAATCTTATATATAATTTGTTTTTTAATATCTTGCAATATTTGCAATTTTAAGGAGAGATAGAAGGTTTTACACTTTTAAAATATTCAATGTGTATAAATAAAATAATTATATGAAGGGTTTAACATTAATGTATGATTTTAAAAGTTTCTAAACTAGTTAGCAATTTTTGTAAGCAAAATAATTCAAAGAGGCTGCTTTATTATGGGATCGGAGCAGGGGAAATGGTATCCCCATATAATCAAAATAATAACTATCGCATACTTAAAGAATTATTACAACGAAAGTCTTAAAATTTTGTGATAATAACTTTTTTATCAGCTTTCAAAGTAAAAATTATTTATCACTTAAATGAAGAACTATTAGAGTAAAAGTTTTAAAACTGTGTAGGAATAATATTCTTACCAAGATTCATAGCTGAGATGAAAATAGGGCGGGAAGCTCTTAGATATGCGATAATTAAGGTAAATCTTAATTATCGCATATCTAAGGTACTATTACAGTTAAAGACTCGAGATTTTGTGAGAATTTTCCACAAATTCCACAATTGTGATGAAATTAGGTAGAGTAGGTTTACAGAGAGCCAGTGGCCGCCATACAAAGTGAATATATATTATTGTATATCTAAAGAACTATTCAACCGATTTAAATTTTAAAAATAAAAATAAAGTATTTATTCTGTAAGAAAGGGAAATACAAAAATGTTGAAAAAATTGAAAAAAAACTATGAATTTTCATTTGAAATTTATATCACAGATGAGGATTATTATAGGCATCAAAAACTCAAAATTTCATGAAAACTTGAGATCTAGGATATTTAATATAGGCCCTCGATATATAGTCTTAAAAAAAAAACAAAATTTCAAAAAGATTGCCCCATTGGTTTCATTTTTATAAGTTGAATTGTATTCGTTTTCATTGAGGATTTCTTATTATTATTTGAAAGGAAACAAGATTACTATCTTGAGTGATATGAAGAAAATAATAACTAGGTTCGATTTAATAAGAGAACCCACAAAAGTATCAAGTCTAATATGGAGCCAATTATATTAATCAAAATCTTTGCAACGTAAGAGCACGAAATAGATCAATCATAAAGCATATGCTTAAGCGCTTCACTGTACATCTCGTAAAATCTATCCCAAGATCGCTCTTGATGCGGAATAAAAACGTTTATATTTTATCCTAAATAGAATAACAAACCGTTTGGCAAGTCTAAGTCCAGATAAAGTTCCTTTTTAGCAATACAATCCAAGAGCTAATCCGTATTCTAATATACCTACTTTAGAGGCCAAAAATGCGTTGATATCAAATTATACAAAATAGTCAATCCATTCGATTCAAACATAGCTCTCATGGCAATAACTCAACATCCATAATGTTAAACTCATTTTCGGCATAATTTAATGATTAAAGATAGAAATAGGTCTTATCTTATTAGAGCTTAAACTATATACTGCCATGAATCCCAAAGATACGTGCTCAAAGTCAACCATATATATATAGATAAATAAGTAAGAAATATATAGTCGGTCAAGCCCTACCATATGATATCCTACACCATTGTCTATGTGCACAAAATTCGGGAAGGGGTTTTATATGGGTCCCATGACCAATTGTGCACCGATGCTTGTATAAAGCGTAGCATACATTTATATGAAACATACGTATGCTTTATATTATGTTATTTATGCACTTTAGCGTGATTCCCGGGAGTGATCCGAACGTCATAAAATTTGGCACTGCGTTTTCTATTTGTAAAACTTGTGTAATATATTAACCTGATATTAACATTTTTATGGGATTTATGTCCTTTAAAGCGATTTTCGAATTCATGGTGAAATTTCGAAATCTTGGTAAAAAATCGAGTTCCTGTTGAAAAATTTATTTTTGGTTAAAAAATGTATTATTTCTATTTTTTTGTGTTAATTTAATTTTGAAATCTTGGTAATAAATCGAGTTCTGTTGAAAATTATAATTTTTGGTAAAATTTAGAATTTGACAAAAATTTCGAATTGTGAAATTTCGAAATATTGGGAAAAAATATTAGCCCTTTAAGGGTTTTAAAATGTCAGAGAAATGTTGAAAAAAGCGATCCAATGTTGAAATAAATATATTGAAGTAACAGACTACAACAAAATGTATTAAAAATTTATGACTATTAGTAAAATTTCGAATTTTAACAAAATTTTAAATTACAGTAAAATTTAAAAATTTTGGTGAAATTTCAAAATCTTGGCAAAAAATTAGATTCTGGCCTAAAATTTAATTTTTGGTGAAACATTAAAAAATAAAAGAAATTATTTAGCCAGAAATAAACGCTATTACACTTTTAAGAGTTTTAAAATATTAGAGAATGGAAGAAGTG
The DNA here is from genome assembly GCA_932274085.1 of Protocalliphora azurea. Classification (NCBI taxonomy): domain Eukaryota; kingdom Metazoa; phylum Arthropoda; class Insecta; order Diptera; family Calliphoridae; genus Protocalliphora; species Protocalliphora azurea. Next base: position 95,440,471 of record OW026523.1, read on the forward strand.
TTTCAGACTTGTAGAAAATTGATAACATTTTCAAAATTTAAAATAAAAAAAAAAATTTTTTTGTTTAGAGCTGAAATTATGATTAAAAATTGTATTTTTTACTTCTAAATTAATTTTTATTTTTTTTCTCAAAAATATAATCTTTTGTAACTAAATAATACTTGCTTTTTTTAAACACTAAAACGACTTTAATATTCTATTTACAAAATACTTTTATAATTAAACGAAAATGATAAATTATGAATTAAGCATGAAATCGAAGGAAACATATAAATTTTATAAATATGAGAAAAAAAAAATAACGATAAAAATTATGATTTAATGATTAAAAAAAGGTATAACAAAATAAATTAAAAATTTTCACATAGAAAAAGCAAAACATTTAACTTACAACTTTGATTTTCGCTTGGATTTCGCGTAATTTTCGACGAGCCAAAACCTGTATATGAGAACTGACTTGTTTACGGGTTCTCGTTTTACCGGTGCGTAATTTAATATAACGGGCGATGAGTTCGTTGCGTCCTAGAAGACAGAGAAGAGAAGGGAATATTAAAAAAAAATTAATTTCAATATATAAAGTTATATTACAAAATGAACTTTAACAAATTTTAAACACAAAATAGTCATATCATATATCATTTCAAAGGAAATTGTGTCTTCTTTAAAATAATGTATAACAAATTTTATTTTTTTTAAATTTATAGAAGACTTTTCTTAAAATAAAGCAAAAAATACCAAATTTTGTTCTCAGTAACATTTTTCATAAATTTGAACCTGAATACTTTCGAAATGCTTATAGGTATCAAAATAATTTTTGCACATGTTATAAATTATTTAATGAAGAATTGATAAATGCAAAGATCAAAAATATATATACTTTTACTATATATTTAAAGGTCTAAATTTTTATTATTAAAAATATGGTTTTTTTTCAGAAAATTGCCTCGTGTGACCAAATTTGCCGGAGGCCTGTCATACTTAATTTTTTTCCAGAACCCTTAAAAACATATTGAATTGACTAATCTAATACGCAGAATTACCGAAATTAATAATCAAAATTCTTTACAGGCTCAAAAAATTTAACTTTTTTCAAAAATTGATCATTTTCGACCACTGCTTGATGTATGGTGTACGTTTAAAATTTTTCAAAATTTCACTTATACGCCTTCTTAAGGTCCAGGCATTCAGAAAATGTCAGAAAATATTGAACTTATTTAACAAAATCTTTTTAAAAAATTAAAATATATGAAGTTATTATTATTATTATTTTTTTTTTTTTTTGAAAAATTGCAAATTTAAGGCCTATTTCAAAACTTTGACTTTACCTTTTTTCTAGTTATAGAATTGAGATAACTAAAATTTTTTCTTTAGCATAATTCACAAAATTATAACAAACTTCATCATATTTTTTAAAAAATTTAGTTTTTTTTATAAGTTATAGGACAAAAACACAAAAAAGTCAAGACCAAAAATGAGAAATTTAATTTTTGAAATCAAATATATTTTAAATCATAAAAGATAATTTAGTACATTAAGCATGTGTTTTGTTTTAGAAGAATTAGAAGAATTGAGAAATGTAAAAATATTTAAAATCGGTTTATATTTGTAAACGTTAAAAGCTCAGATATATTTAGCACTTTCGAGGTGGTCAACTTTTGCCCACTGTAACGCCGTCCGTGCTCCAGCTAAAAATGTTCTGAAAGCTTAACTCCTCCTTTAGCGATGTTTCTAGTTTCATCAAACTCGGTTCTGCGGTTTAAAACATCCAGTTTTATTACCACTTATTTTGCAAACTTCCCCACTGTGCACTACCTTATCAAAAATTTTTTTTAAGGTTACAAAAAATACGCAGTAAAATCATTAAAAAAAATCTAGAGAACATAAACATTAACATAAAGGCAGAATAGTAAGAAGCACGAACAATTATAAACAAACATAATATTTAATGTTTTTTCTTCTTTGGAAAAAGAAAAGCTAAAAATGAAAAAAGAAACATAAAATACATTTTTTGCTGCAGAAATGTTTTTACAAAAATATGTAAATTTTTTTTCTAAAAACTTGGTAAAAGGTAGGCATAATAAAAGAAACCTTGTTAAAAAAGTGTTATTTGCATAGAAATATTCTTTTTTTACGACATTCATAGAAAAGTATAAATTAAAATCTGCAAAAATATGTTAACAATATTTGTTTCTATAGAACAACTAAAAGTATGCAGTGAAAAAATACAATATTAAACACAGAATTACAAGGTTAAGCATTTTTTAACAAAGCTTACCAAAAGTATGCTATTAATTTTTATTACTTTGTACTCCTTAAACTATGTTATTTTGCTTTTAAACTTAATTTAAAAATTTACTTATTAAAAACATGTTTATGGAAATAAAGCAAAAATTATGTATATTACTTATTTACATCTTTAAAAAGTTTTTAAAGAATTTTTAAAAAAACTTTAAGTAAAAACTGTTTGTTAAGGTTTTTTTAAAGAATATTTATTTTTTTTATTATTTTAAAACTAGACTAAATTATTTAAAATTCTTTGTTTTCCACCTCTTTTTAGTTATATTTGTCTGTATTTGTCTGCCCATCCATCCTTTAAGCTATAAATTTCCAAGTATTTTAATTCCATTTTTTCTTTTTTGCTTTTTTGTTTTTAATATAGTTTTTTTCAGACTAATTTCACATTCTTCCCATAGTTTAAGTTCAAATTTAAGTTTCTTAATGTTGTTGATATAGTTGGAAAAAGATATCTAGACAAAAAGTGTTAATTTATTTAAATAATCAAAAATTTTATTTTTATGTTTTTTAATTAAGTAAACATTAGAATTCTTTTTAAATTTATTTAAAAAAAAATTACCAATATTTTATTTACTTAGTTTTATTTTAAAACACTTGTCTTAGTTAGTTAAAACACAAGTACAAGAGTGAATATTGAAACGTTTTCATGTTTAATTGAAAATCCCAATTAACCCCTTTGAGTGATCTTTAATAGAAAAAGAGAGAAACGCCCAGTTTTTTGTCTGTATAATAATATTTAGCATGAAAATACTGTTGAGTGTTTGTCTGCCTTTATTTATTTCTTTTTTTTTTTTTTTTGCATTCAATTGTCTAGAGTTTGATATAAAAGACATTTAAGTATATATGACCTTTGATCTCGTTGTTTTATTATACGTATTGTTTTTTATTAGATGGTGTAAATTAACACAATTGTATTATTGCCTGGAATTATAAAGTGGGAAAAATTAATTAAATTGATATTTGAAATTTATTTATTTTTTTTTTTTTTACAGTAAAATGCTACAAAATTTTTTATGGTTTAATATTTCATTTTGCCCACAATTGGTATATTTAGTTAGGGAAGTATTTGTTTAAAATGACATATAGGGAAAGTCTATGTCTGAATGATATTTATGGACAAGTTCGATTTTCATAAAATTAAGCGTATATCTTATACATTCTACAAATATGTATATTTTTCAAGCATAAAAAGATTTTTAATCGAGAGCCTTTTACCGAAAAATTCAATTTAGTTAAATCAATTTTACAGAATCATTAAAGAAAATAATAATTTTCATAGAAAGTACGATCATTGCTTCAGAAAGCAATTCCTAATAGACCATCTACTTTTACGCCTATTTGGAAGTTATATGTAGGGTTTAATTTTATTTAGTATTAAAAAATTAGTATTAAAAATATTTTACCAAAAAATTTAATTTCTAAAAAACTTGTAGTACTAAAATGTTTTGCTGAAAAAAAAAAAAAAAAAATTAGTTCCAAAAGTTAATACAAAAATTAAGTGTTAAATATTAGTTATAAAAATATGTAATAACTAGGGCAACCAAAAATATGTAAAAAATCGTAATTATCCTGGGCTTAAAATGAACCAAACTGTAAGTTGTTTATCCATTACAGATAATTTTGGGAATGTTGACATCGATTTGCTACCGCATATTATGTAAAATATTTTTCATATTTTACACTTTTCATTTTATAAAATTGTAGAAATTTTGTAATCTCCTGATACAATGTATTATCTTTAAAGGCTTTTAGGTGCAGAAAGAAAATATTTTTTAGAAATTGCTAAAAAATCATTTTATTTTTAGGATAAATAGCTAGGGGAAATAATATTCATAGAGCATATTTTTTTAATTCTAAAGGCATATTTAAAGATTTCAAGAAAATTTTTATGCGCATAAAACACATTTTTAGAGATTTTTTTTGTTGCCCTGGTATTAATAATTATTAACATAAGTATTTGATCTAAAAAATTAGTACCAAAAATTCGGCTCTGCAAATATTAGTACTAAAATGATTTCTTAAGAAAATTTTCTGCTAAAATTTGTTATAAAAATATTAGTAGTTATTATTTTGTACTAAAAATTATGCTTCTGAAAAAAGATATATATATATTCATATATATTTTTTTTTGTATTAAAAAATTTTTTCCTGCATAAAAACATTAGTAATAAAAATGAATACAGAAAATGTGTTATTAAAAAATGATTTTAAAATTTAGTACTAAATATTTTGTATAACAATTTTGTGCAAATTATTTAATACAAAAAATTTTAAATTTTAAAATGAGAAACTTAGTGCTAAAATTATTGTACTTAAAATTTACTAATAAAGAATAAAAAAAAAATTAATTTTAAAACAGTTTTTAAAATTTAGACTAAGAATTTTAGTACCAGTTTAGTACTAAGTGCAAATTATAAAGTACTAAAAATTTGGTATAAATATTTCGTACTAAAAACTTAGTAAAAATATTTGGTATAAAAAATAAATAAATAAAAGTTTAATATACTAAAATATTTGTAATATTAGTATAATAATTTTGTACAAAAAACTAATTTAAAAAAATTAAATAAAAATTGAATTTTAAAATTTATTACTAAAAATTTAATATTAAATATTTTATAATGAGCATTTTATTAAAAAATTTATTATCAAAAATAAAGTTCTAAATATTTTTTACTTAAGAGATATGTTTTAAACATTTATATTGCAGCAATAAATATTTAATACTAAAAATTAAGAGCTAAAAATAAAGTACTAAAAGTTTAGTGCACTAAAATATTTGTGACATAGGTATAATATACGAAAAATGAGTACTAAAAATTAGTTTTAACAATATTTTGTATTCAAAATTTAATACTAAAATTGAATTGTAAAATTTTAATACTAAAAACATAAAATTTAATATTAAACTTTTTTTTACTGAAAAGTTTGTTATAAAAAAACTTTTTATTAAAAAGTAAATATTAGAAAATTAGTTTTAAATATTTAAATATAATATTTATTTTGTACAAAATATTTTGTACAAAAAAAAAAAAAAGAAAAATAAAATTTTGTGTTAAAAAAATAAATTTAGAAATTCAATTAGAAATTTTGTATTAGTTCTACAAATTTTGTACGAAAAAATAATATAAGTGATGATCCTACTAATTTTAGGAATTAATTCTGATCTTATATTACAAATATTTTAGTAAATTAAAGTATTAGTACTTTATTTGGTTTATTGGTTCGTAATTTTAAGTACTAAATATTCAATACTAAATATTATTTAAACATTTTTGGTGCTAAATTGTCAGTGCAAAATATTTGAACTAAATTTTAAAAATTTCTCAACTTTATTTTTAGTAATAAATTTTGTAGTACAATACCTATAGAACCATATTATAGTACTAAGTTAATTGTAAGTTTTTGGTATTAAAATATTATGCAAAAAATATTGTACAGAAAATTTTGTATGAAAAAAGAATTAGTTTTAAAATTTATTTCTAAATTTTGATCCTAAAAATTTAGATTTGATTTTATAAATTTAGTACTAAAAGCAATGACAAAAATTTATTAAATAAGTTAGAGTGCTATATTCGAAAATGAATTATATTGAATGTAATTACAAATATATTTACCTATACTATATATATGTAAACACTAAAAGCTTCAAATAATTTGCATTTTCATATAAAGTTGCAATAGAATTAAGATTTTATAAATCCTTATATCCTTATATATATTATAAAAATGAGGTGTAAGTTTGTGTATCAATCACGTCCAAACGACTGAACCGATTTTCACAAAATTTGACACACAGTGCCGGACGTGGTTATAGGCTTTGTTAGATCTCGATTGTACATCACACCCACAGCTTACGCCTACTTTTAAAAAATTAATTTTTCCAATTTTACACGTTATTAATGAAGCCATTTAAATGAAATTTGACGCACAGATGGTGCTTCCACTGTAGAAAATTATAGGTAATGTTAGATCTTGATCGATTGCCACGCCAATATTTACGCCCACTTTTTTAAGACTCTCAGAAAGATGAGCGGATTAGCTTAAAATATATTAAAATAAATCCACCGGCGAACGGAGAGAAGGACATCGTTATATCTACATCATTTCTTATAAGAATCTAGAAAATATTAACTTTTTGCTCTCCAACGAAAATTGTGAAAATTACAAACGGAATGATAAACTTATATATACCCTTTACTTAATGTAGTACTTTGATTAGTTGTACTAAAAAATTTGCAGAATTTTTTTTTGTAGTTTTAGATTTTTATACTAATTTGAAAACTTAAAATGCGGTTTAAATTTTAAAAGTCATTTATTAAAACTCGAGCCAAATCGTAGCATGCGATATCAATCAAAATTCGAAAGTAGCAATTTGGTTCCTGATTTTCTAATAAAATTGAAATATTTGAAAAAAAGGCAACATTTTGCTATAAGGAAAACCCCTAAGAAAACCTAAAGCATACTTTTAGGAACACTCTATTAATTAAAAATCCAAGCTATGCAAATAACTCATTTTTATTATTTCATCACTAAGTTTTGATTATTTAAATATATATATATATATATATATATATATATATTTTTTTTTTTTTTTTGTAAATCATTATTATCTTGAAAAAATACACAAAAATACTTTTTAACTATGTGTATTTCCTCCCAAAAATATGTTACCAAAAATATGTATATGTGTGTGTTGAACATACTTTTTCCACTAATATGCAATAAATCGATAATGATGAAAAGTGTTGCTATTAATGGTTTTAGTGATGTGGTTAATCCCACATACACACTCATATAAATATTTGGAAATTTACTCATGCCAACTTTGTCTGCAAAACTAAAGTATGATATTAACAAAAAAAATTCCAATTATCTCTTTTGCTTTAAAAAATTTTTTCTCACAACATCAAATATTTACCACATGCATTATGGAAATAGCGATGATAAGCTACTAAAAGCAGCATAAAATCAAAAATCTTCTGCCAAAAATTTCTGTTATAATCATCCTCTTTTTATGAAGCAAGTATAGTATGAGGACTAGGAGATAATGCTGATGACTACGATAATGATGCCGGCAATAGTTTTCTTTCTTTTGGAAATATTTTCTGTGTGAGTTTTTGAGCATTTTTCTACATTCAAGCTTTATGAAGAGGATGTTGCTGCCGTTACAGATGGATGCAAATATTTGTGGTTGTTATACTATCACTTTGTTATGAATGTTGTGTAAAGTTTTCCAGGCACAAAATTTTTTGATAAAAACTGAATTTTTTTATAAGAATTTTCCATCTTTCATTTTAGATATTTTTCAGTTTTTTATTCATATTTTTTATTTTATAGTTAACGGAAAAATTGTTTTTCGTAATTAGCACAGTTCTTTTTTGTTTTGTTTCAGGTGTGGAGAAAAGGAAATATTATGGATGCAAAAGTGTCATAATGCAGAGAAGAACAGTGATGTTGAGTAAAGAAAGTTATTTTTTTTATTTTATAAGTATAAAAACCTTATATTTTATAACTTTTTAATTAGTGGAAATAATTGAAAAATAATAACACACCACTAATTAGCGTGAATATTTTACATTGTGGCTGGTTGGATGGTTGGGGGGCGGAGATGCTGTTGCTGATATTTTTGATGTTTTAAAGGCAGGGGGAAAATGTGTAGACAAGATATATACATAGTTGATATATTGCTTTTGAAATTTCATAGAATTTTTTGTTAATAATTTTGTTAAATTGAAGGAAGATCTTATATTGAATGAAAAAGCCTAAATGTAGACAATAATTTTTAGCAGCTAAAATTATGCTACAATTTTTCCATAATTAAATAAAAAATTTGAAGAATTATTCCTTAAGTTTTTAAATTAATATAAAATGCCTTAAAATAAGCAAAATTTTCTGTATTTACGTATTAAGATTATATTTGATATTAATTGGTATTAATTTGGGGGATTAAAAAAACTTCTGAAACGTTATTTTCATGGCCCAATGTTTTTTGAATTACATTCTGTTATTACATTCGTTTAGATTAAATTTGAAATTATAGCAAATTTGTTCAATAGCTTTTTTACATTATTTAAAGAAAAGTTCCGTTAAAATTTGGAAACCTAATTAATTTTGGGCGATTAATAAAACTTTTTATTTAAATAAAACTTTTTAGTGTTTACAATTTCATTATTTTTGAACTTAAAATCACTTTATTAAAAAAAAAAAACAGATTTTATAAAAAGCTTCTTTTATATTATTTCTACAATTAAAAATAATAAAATAAATATTTAAATATAAAAAATTAAATTATAAATAAAAAAGCTTTTAGAAAAAGCTTTTCTTATACATTTTATTTAATAAAGAAGAGATAAATTGATTTCTAATTAATTTTGTACAATTAATAAAACTTAACGAAACTTTGTTTTTTAAGCAGAAAGCTCTTCAAAAAAGCTTTTACAATATTCTTATAATTTAGATAAGCTAATATTGAATATTTTGGACGGATTTTCAAAAAATTAACGAAACTTTACTTTCGAAATTAAAAGCATTTAATTGAAGTTTTCATTATATTAATTTATTATAAGAAATCTAGCATTTAAATTTAGAACAATTTAAATAAAGATTTTATTATATTCATGAATCATAGAAAAGCTGCTATTTAACATATTATCGTTTTTTATTTTTAATAATTTTTTAAAACCTAACGAAACTTTATTTTTGAAACTAAAAGCACTTAATTTTGACAATTTAAAAAGCTTAATGAAAGTTTATTTTGGCAATCATTTTAAGATTCTGTTGTATTTGTATAAAATAGAAAAGTCAATATTTATAATGACAAAACTCTTGTATTTTGAAGGATTTTTTAAAACTTAACGAAACTTTATTTTGGCAACAACAAAAATTTAAGAGGATATTTCATTTTATTGTTTATTATGGTAAAGTTAGTAGTTAGTTAATGACATTTTTCCTATTTTTAAGTATTTATAAAACCTAACGAAACTTTTTTTTTCGAAATTAAAACTATCTTGGTGAAATTTTTATTATATACCTTTATATTATAAGAAAATTACTGTTAAATTTAGAAAATCTTGCTAATTTTGGCAATTTTAAAAACCTAACGAAACTTTATTTTCCGCAATTGAAATCATTTTAATTAAAATTTTGCCGAGTTATTGTAAAATAAAAAACTACTATTAAAAATTACATTTTTTTTTATTTCTAAAGGTTTTTTAAAACTTAACGAATTTACTAATTTAAAAGAAGTTTGTATTGTACTCATTTAGTATGAAAAATTTTATATTTAAGGCTGAAAAAAATGTCCAATTTTGAGGCTTTATAAAATTAGTTTGTAATTTTTGTAGAAAAACAGATTTTCTAAAACTTAACAAAAGTTTATTTTCGAAATTGAATTTTTTATTTTTTTATTTTTATTTTAATGTCTATAGAACAATGTTCCTTACAAACTATGATAAGTAATATTATATATTAATTTTTTTCTAAAAATATTAATAATAAATAGTTTATGAATTATGTTTTCTCTTATTATTCTTTTGAAGTATTAAATTCCACAAATAGATCAGGTGGTAGGTTATTAAAAAATTGTAAGGCACGAATAATTGGGATCTGAACGATGAACTTTAACATAGAATTGTTTAAAATGGTGCAGTTGCCTGCATGGAGTATTTTTAAAGGTAAGATATTTTTATTTTCCTAAAGATTTTTGTAATATTTATAATAATTGATATTTATATATGTATGTATCTTTTAAATGATTCAGAAATAATATGTTTTGAGTCGATTCAATAGTGTCCTTTCGTATGGGTGGATTAGCGACTTGCTACTTTTTTATACAAACACTTTTGGCCAAAGTTGCTTTTTAGCTAATCTCAGAATTCTTTCTTGACTTCGCCATCAGAGTATGTTCTCAGAAGATATAGCATTCTAAAAAAAAAAAAAAAAACCTAGGAGACTATATACATGTAATTGCCTCATGCTAAAAACGAACATATTTATATGGGTCTGAACAAACGTTTCAATAAATTTCATATATATATATATATATATATATATTGCTTTTGCTACTGAACTTGCCTGATTTAGAACTCTTGGTATCCTAAAAGAGGAAGTAGAGGGAGTTATTAAAACTCTTCTATTGGATCATTTCCATCATTTAGAATACTTTAAATGCAGTTAACTATATACACACTTTGTTGTTTGCATACATATACACATGGTCCTACCCAACAGGGAAATATTTTAGTGTCTCATCTCTGCAGATATTTGTGAATGCCTCTACACCTTTCCGAAAACATTTTAAACACATTCCACTTTGCCTTCTATGAAAATTTCTCAAGAAAAGCCTTGGGTTCCTTATAAAAAAATCCGTTACTTGTTCTTGTTTCAGAAATATTTTTAATTACTTATTTTAAGTGTCGAAAATAAAGGTTCATTCAGTTTATTTCCAAATTTTTTTTGTCTGTCTTAACATGTTATTATTCGTGGTCATAAAAGAAACACGAAGACGCAATGCACTCTCCTTAAAAATCTTCCTAAACTGTAAATGGTAAGTAGAATTCCATATGAACTATTTTTTTAGTCGATTGTATAATAAATGGAATTTCGAAGAAGTTTCAAATAAATTTGCAACATTGTTTTCTTTTGGTTCATATATGTACTTATCAATAATGTTATTTTAGTTAGTTAGTCTTATTTTACATGCAACTTTATTTTCTTTTCAAGTATTTAACACCTTTTACATGTTAACCATAACACTAACATTTTGATATTAAAGAAAATGCTATAATTGTAAAAAGCAATAATTTTGAAATATTGTTTTTAAAAATTTCATTAAGCATTTTATAAAATCAGTAATATAAATATTGTTTAAAAAATCTACTAAAAAATTATTTTTATTGTTCTTTTTTTAAAATTATTTTTGAATTTTATGAGAATTTTCAAACATTTAAATTTATAACAAGAAAAAAAAAAAAAAAAATTAAAATTTTTTTAATAAAATATTTAAATTTATAAAGAGTAAAGATATTTTAACAAGAAAAAAATTACAATTTTTTCAATAAAACATTTACGAATTTTAACGTTTGATTTTACTAATTCAGTAATAGGTCCGATTTTACTAAAAAATATAACTGGTTTTATAAATTTAATAATGGAATACGAAATTTAATTTTTTCTGTGTAATAATTTATTATGCTTAGCGAAATAAGTTATTGGCTCATGAACAATTTAATACTAGGAAATGTAATTTCATTTAACGATTTATACAAATTAGATAAACTTTATATCTTGAATTTATTAAATTTAAAGAAACTTCATAATTGCCAAAACTTTAATAAACTATCAAATCTAGTAGTAAATTATAAATTACAGTGGTTTCCCGGTTTAACGAATACTCAGTTTAACGAATTCGTGATTTAATGTACGTCCAAATTTTTTCCATTGAGTACCTTATATGAATTGTTCGTAATTTATATATTTTAGTACTCGATATAACGAATTTTTCCGAAAATGTGTCTTGAAATCCATAAAAATAAGAGAAAGTAAATGAAAATATATCATATTGAAAGAATACTACTGAACTTGTTATTCAAAAGGTAGAGAAGGGTTGCACAGCACTCAGAAGAGTGCTTGTGCATCCACTCGGAGACCTAGAGGTCCATTGTTATTTTCCTAACGGTAATTCCTTTTAAATATGCTTTCGTTTGTATTTTGTACAAAATCATTTTAACCGGTACCACCATATGTGATGCGTTTATGTTGAAAAATGGTTGGTCCTCTGCTTAAAGAATTCATTCGATTCATAATTATTTACTGAGTCAATTTAACATTATAAATATTTCAGAACAGTTGCTGGGTTCAAAAGCCCACTCTCTAGTATTAAACACCCTTGCGTCCGACTATAATACACCACAATTTCCCTACATTTTACATTTGTAATTTAAACATCAAAATGTGTTGGAAAAAGCTGTTATTCAAGGAAAAAATTAATATTATTGATGTTAATGAAAAACTCTTAAGAATTTTAATTTTGTTAATTAATTTTTTCACTTTTGTTTTTATAAGATAACTAAATAGTGTTTTAACGTTAAAAAGTGAAAATGTAGACTTTAAAATAAATCTTTTAAAATATTTTCATTAGTAAAAAATATTTGCGATTTAACGAATTCGCATGACAATATATAATTCGTTAAACCGGGAAACCACTGTATATTATCTCTTAAATATATAACATATCTTTTATTCTATAACACATTTATTTCTGATTAATCTTCAATATACAATGTATTATTCAGAAAAAAAATCAAATTAAATTATGTATCTTTAAATTTTATAAACCTTCTAACAAATAAATAAAAAAAAAAAAAAAACGAAAAATGTCGTTAACTTACATTCATATTATTGTCAATAAATTACCACCATTTAAGTTACACAAATAGAAAAGATTTAAGATATTTACTTACCAGGTACCTAGTTAAAGTTTTACAGCCGTAACACAACAGGAATGGCAACAACAACATCATGCATGAGTATTATTATTATGTCTAGCTGATTTTTAAGATGTCTACAATGATAAGTGAAGTACTCATAGATACATACAACATAAGAAAAAACTTTTTTTTATTCTACCGTATGTTTTAAAGAGACACCTACACATTTCCTTTTTTTCCTGATTTTAAAAATGAATTGTGCGTTTTTTCTGTTTTTTTCTATTTAAGTTTAAAGAAACTTTATTACATTTAATTTGTTTTTAGCTTTAAAAATAATAATAAAACAAGTAAGAAAGATATAGTCGGTCAATACCGACCATATGATGCCCCACACCATTGTGCAGGGGTCATATATTTCGTGGAGGAGTCTTATATTAGACATGTGGATAAATGTGAACAGATAATTTTATTAAGTATAAAATAAAATATATTAATGCAGAATATTACGTTAATACTAACATTTATATGAATTTATGCAATTTAGGGTGATTCCCGAAAGTGGGCTTATATGGGAGCTATGGTAAATTATGGAGCGATCCTCATAAAATTTATCACTATGATTTCTACTTATATAAAACTTATTTGTGTCGAATATAAACCTGATACTAATATTTGTATGTGATTTATGTAAGTTAAAGTGATTTTCGGAAGCTATGGTCAATTATGGACCGATCTTCATGAAATTTGGCATAAAGATTGAAACTTATACAAAACTTCCTTACACCGAATTTCATTAATTCATATTGCTATATTTAATGCATTTATGATCGTTAAACCCCTATTCCGGGAGGACATTTGTATGGGGGCTAGGTGAAATAGTCAATTGGGTGAAATAATCAATTGGGCTTCGTCCTTGTGTCATGAAAGTCCTATGTGCCAAATTTCACTGAATTATCTTCAAAATTGCGATCTCTACTTTGTGCAAAAAGTTTACATGGACAGCCAGCCAGCCGTCCAGCTAGCCAGACGGACGGACGGACATCATTAGATCGATTCAAAAAGTGATTCTGAGTCGATTGGTATACTCTAAGGTGGGTGTTGGATGAGTTTTTCTGTGCGTTACAAACATCAGCACAAACGCATGATACCCAAAAAAGTATAAATATACTTAAATCCATAGAATTTTGTCTATTTCTATTACATTATTCTGTAAATAAAAAGACCACCATTTATTTTAAAAATAAAATATGATTTTATTTGTATATGATGTCTATGAAAACTGCACCCGCCTTTTTTGCATATTTAAGTTTAAAAGATTTTAGCATAAAAATAATAACAACGATTATTAAGGTTTGCATAAAGATTGAATATGACTGTAATTTTTTTTCTTTGTTGGCTTAGCATTGTTCCTGCTTAAGAGTCTATTGGTCAAACCTTAATGTTGTCTTCTGTCTAAGATATAATATAGATTATAATGTACAATATTTCATCATGTTTTTATTTTTATGCAAATAATAAATTTAACCAAATATAAAATAAAGTGAATTACAAATCTGTATGATTTGAGGTATAATTTATTTAAAAATTTTTGAAATTTGTCAAAGAAAATTTGTCAGTTTTTTTTTTTTAATCTTAAAATGTTTAGTTTTACAAACGTTTGATGCTTAAGCATTTTAAGGTAGTGGCTCTTTTTAATATGGATTTATTTAAGATTATTGTCATAATGAAGCTAGGATTTTTGTGGAGGCGAATTGAGGAAGTTTGAATAGAAATTGGAAGATAAAAGAACTTTATTTATCTTAAAATTATTAATTGGTTTTGCAGATTAATCGTCTGTTAGTTAATATAGGAATATAGTTTAGATTATAAAGCAGATATTCATACATATTAAATATGCATTTTAGTTTAACGATAAATTTAAAGCAGAGCATGTTAAAAAAAGTTGTAATCTGAAAAATATTACCTAGTCATAATTTCTCTTAAATTATAATTTTTATTGAAAATTGGAATTTTTTTTAAAATTGGTGCTTTTTTAAAAAATATTTTTTTTTAAATATATATAATACTATATATAAAACAAAAAGATTTTTTTTAAATAGGGTTTTTTGTAAAAATATCAATTTTCTTTTTTTTGAAAATTGGTAACGTTTTCGAAACTTAATAATTTCTATTAATATAGGTAGGTTTTTTGGAGTTGTTTTTTTTTTAATTATTTCTTCTTTTTTTTTAATTGGTACTGTTTTGTAAATTGTTACTTTTTTAAATTATACTTTTTTTGAAACAAATTATTTTTTCAAAATTGGTAATATTACTGAAGTTTTGCTTTCTTTTGAACTTTTTAAGGGAATTTGTACCTACTTTTTTTTTAATAAATTGATACATTTTATTTAAATTGACACTTTTTTTCGAAAAATTGGTGTTTTTTTGAGAATATGTAGTTTTTTTTTTAATTCGTATAATTTTTGCAATTACGTAATTTTATTTTAAAAAATTAGTAATTTCTTTGAAAAAATATTCTTTTTAAAAACATCATTTTTTTGTTAATATTGGTAGGTACATACTTTTCTTAAATTAGCATTTTTTGGAAAATGTATACTTTTTTTAATCAGTACTTTTCTCTAATTTGGTACATTGTACTCTTATTTTAACTGGTAATTTTGTAAAAAAAGTTTACTTAATATTTCGTTTGATAGTATTTTTTTATTGTTTATTTTTTTGTAAAAATGACATTTTACTTTTATTTAATCATGATTTTTGCTTTTTTGAAAATTAGTAAAATTAGTACTTTTTTAAAATTAATACTTTCATTTAATGTTGGTAGGTTTTTTTGAAAATTAGTTTTTGGTAATTTTTTTAAAGTTATACTGTTTTTGAAACTTAGTACTTATTTTATTGTTATTGAAATTAGTACTTTTTATGTAAAATTGGAAAATTGGCACTTTTTTACTTATTTATTTAAGTTGATATATTTTTTAATATAATTTCTTTTTTAAAAATTAGTTATATTTTTAATATTAAAAGGTATTAAAAAAAATTAGCACTTTTTTCGAAAATATGTATTTTTTTTAATATTAATACTTTTTTTTTTTTAGAAAATTGGTCCTTTTTTTTTGGCAAATTAGTTCTTTTTTTTTTTTTTTTTGAATAATCATATTAGGTGTATGCATTAATTCCCGTCATATAAACCTACCGGGGTCGGATCCACAGAGTCTCAAATTTGAACACCTCGGATATTATTCGTTTCATCTGTACCGATTTAAAAGATTTTTATATAAGATGATTCTGTTAGTCGAGATCTAAAAATATTAAAATTTTATATTTTAACTTATCTTGGAGGAGTTTTTTCGCTATAGTGGGTCTAAATTTCGACCGTTTTTTTTAATATTTTATTTATTTTATTAACAACAAATAGCGAAATCGAGTAAAGAAATTTTTTCCTAGTGGATATTTTTAAATAAAATTTTACACCTGAGTAGATTTTTGTTATTCACATTTATAGATTTAGTAGCAGAAATCCTGCAATTTCCGAAAAACTTTCAAGATTTTCCAGAAATGGAATTTTTTGCTTTTTTTGCTATATCTTCCTAACCGATATTGGGGATCAAAAATTTCTATTACCAAAGATTTAGAAACATATTAGATCATATAAAAGATATTAAAATTTTCTGATTCCAGCTTTGCGATTTGAGAAATTAAGGACAAAATTTGTAATTTATGGAAAAAAAGATCTAGTTCGGGAGACCCTGAAACTCGAGGGAATCATTCTTTTTACTTTGTTTTCCTTTAAAATATTTTATAATTAGTTATCTTTCAGAAAAGTATAAATACTATATGTTACCTAAGAAAATTTGCATATAACAGAAAAAAATGTGACCACTTTTTGGCAAAATAAATGGAAAGAAATCGTCTTTTTTTCAAAGTTTTTAAATTTGAACTTTGAAAAAAAGACGATAACTTTTGATTCCGTAAATATTTTTTTTCTTTTTTTCAAAAATTTTTCTTTACACGATTTTGTTATTCGTTGTTAGTAAAATAAATAAAATTGTAAAAAAACTCGAATAAAATTTGGATCTGCTATAGCGAAAAAACTTCACCACAAAGAACGTTAAAAAATAAAAATTTGAATCTTTGAAGCCCAATGTCTCATAAGCTTAAAGAAATAAAATATGCATACGGGGAAGTTTTTTGTAAATCTCGACCAGCAGAAACCTCTCATATAAAAATCTTTCAAATCGGTTCAGATATAATGAATCAGGATCGTTTTAAAAAATGTTCATAACCGAGGTATGAACGTTGGCCTGATAGGTCTATATGGTCTAAACTTAAAACTTAAACTTACTATCACTATGTGAAATGTCATTTCAATTCGAGCAGCCGTTCCGAAACTGCATAATTATTTCCATTTCATTTTTTGGATCGCACACTGTGCGACATATTACTATTAAGTAAATCAGTTTTAAAAATGATCATTTAAGAACATTTATAGTGTTTTACTTTTGAAGTCTCTGTAGAAAGCTCAAATGCGTAGTAGCAAAATATATAGGAACATACTCAAGTTTAGATCAGCTTTGACATATCTTAACGTAACTATCATATTACGAAAAACGTCTACATAAATAATATAGCCTACTTTTATTAATAACAATAAATTCTTAATAAACAGCATACTTTAAGGCTCTATAACAAAAATGATTTATTTGCATTATGTTATTTTATTTTTTTTACTTAAAAAACAAGTTTCCCTTCTTTTTAAAAATTTAACAAAAACATTTGCTAGGTTTCATTAAAATTTTCGCAATTTTTTTTTCTTTTATTTTAGTGTAACTTCAAAATTTTCCGCTTTTCAAAAGAAACATGATTCTTACAAGTCAAACAGCGTTGTAAAGCAAACAAATTTTTTGTATATTTCTTGTATATATTTTCTATTCATTAAATGTTTACTATTTTGCTACATAATGTATAAAGTCATTGTTGCACAGCTACCATGACTGGCTGGTCTGAGTAAAATAATGGTGTTATTGTATTTGTTTATTATTTAACTTCCGTTTATTTTTTCACACCTTTTTCTTATTTCCTTTTCCTTCCTCTAACCCTATGTTTTTCATTCAAAAAAACTGTTTTTTTTTGGTTTTTTTTTTACGGTGACACTCACTATACACAACAACGTACATATATTGACATAAACATCCTGACTGTTGGGACTATTAGGCAGGCATTTTTCTAAATAAGAGGGGCTGTTAGCCAAACTTAAGTTGGCCATCCACCTAGAAATAGTATCTATGTTTGTTAACATATTATCTTCTATAGAAAAACTGTCTAAAAGGTATAAACTTTAAAATTTTGTTTACTTTTGTAATGATAGTATTTTCTTTCCGAAAATAAAACCAGGAAAAAACATTACCAAAACAACAACATTATACTTGTGTACAAGTATATTTGTAATACCCGGGTATCATGCTTTCAACAAAGTTGCCAAAGAGAATTGTTTTTTAAGTTCTTTGTTGTTTTTGTTGCTGCTATTAAATGTGTAATTGTTTGTTGTTGTAGTTTTTCTTTTATAAAATGGGTGTGTTATGGGTGGCTTGATACTTTTTTCTAGTAAAATTTTGTAGCCATTTGCCTGATGTTTGTCTGAGGTTGTTGAGGTTGCTCCAATGAGAAGAATAGATGCGAGGGGTGGGGGGAGGGAGGTTGTTGAATTGTTTGGCTTTGTGATGATGTGAAAGTGTAAACAATTTTCCCGTTATAATGTCTGACTTTTTGTTTACATTTATTTATATGCTTGTTGTTAATGTTATTGTAGTTGTTTGTTTTTGTAAGCATACAAATATCATACTTCTCTTTCTTAACTTTGTATAAAGTTGAGTTGTGTTGGCTGTATTTTTGTGCAAAAAAAAAAAAGTTTAAGTATATTTTTTTATAAACCATTTGTGGCATGTTCTTTTGCTTAAAAAAACGTTTGTATTCCATTTAGTTGTTAATATTAGTGGTTTTTTGATTCTATTCTATAGTGTCTTATATTTTGATTAATTTATGAGTTTTTCAAGTTTAATTGTTTTTATAAACAAACAAAAGTTTATAAACAGAGGGGAAATTTTATTTTTTTTTTTGTTTTAATTTTTATAAAATTAAAACAAGGAAGTTTTAAAATAACAAAGAGAAAAACTTAAATGAAATGGATTTTAGGAAACATTTTTGAGGATATCGAGGTTAGCTTAATTTGTTAAGCAAAAAAACTTCTTTTTGTTGATGATGCACAAGAGATCAATGATCACTATATATTTACATGGAAAGAAGTAGAAGTAATTCAGGGTCACACTAAGCAAATGTTTTACACAATAAAAAATATTTGACCTTGTAATATTGATCTTCTTTTACTAGAAACCAAATGAATTAATCGTAAATTGACCATCTAACGGTCGCACTATGTACTTTTTTTGGGGTGTGAGTGATCAAACATAAGTTGAATAATTTTAATTTTAATATTGATCTTTTAGTAAACATGTTTAATTTTTTAAACCTGTTTTTGGTTGTATTGTATCTTTTTTAGTTATAAAGTTATAAAATCAGATAAAAAATAATTTTTGATAGGAAAATTTTTAATATTTCGGGGCGCATAATTTTCAAACGGTTATACACATTTAATTTTGTATTCTTTTATTTAAATGATATGTTCATTATTTATCAAGCGCAACTTTGATTAATGATTTCTAGAAATTCTGAAGCCAAATTTGAGTGGCCTAAGAATTCGAGCTTTCAAATACTATATTTTCATTGCACCAGTTCTCTTCTTTAAATTAGTATACCCTATACCATAATGATTAAGGTATAGCGCACAGGAATTGTAGTCCAACAACCACCTTAAATTATACCAGTCAGCTTAAAAGCAAATGCTGGGTCAATTTAATGATTTCTGTCCATCGGACTGTCCAATTGTCGGTCCGTCATTAAAGATAATGAAATTTGGTGCCATTAATGAACTATAATATCACCAAGCCAATCATACAAACATCTATTCGAAATAATTAACCAAATTTCATAGGAATTGGACCATTATTATTCAAACTTTTTATAAAAGGAACTTTTCGAAAACCTCTTGTACGTGCGTAAATCTAATAATAAATTTCAGTATGTAAGTATGGAAAAAAAATGTTCTTTATGTATACATCACAATATAAAATTTGTATAGCAAAAATATACAAATAATTTTAAAACATCGTGAAACTGGCAATTAGAATTTAAGCACCGAAATGTTTTAAAAACACTCCGTTACAGTGCAAAGTCACTTGAGAATTAATAGTAACTCCTTGAGAACATCATTGATCAGTTTTAAAAACATCCAATATATGTACAAAATTTTGAGTTATATTCAAAAGACTGTTTTTTGGTAAGTTCCTATATAAATATAACCCTAATTATATTATTCTTTCGTCGATTTTTTAGATGAATCAGGCATTCGAACTGTATACATTTGTTTACCTTAAAATATTAAAAGCAAATTTTTAAATATATTTAAAAAAATTCCAAAATTTTTCGACCTTAACTTCAATTTATTACACATTTTTCTATAAAAGTTCTTGTATAGACAATATGCAATAATTTCTAAAAACCATTTTGTTGTAAACATAACAAGATTTAGTATCTTCGAATTGTTCAAAACCTGAAGAACTTATTCGACTTTATATGGAATAACTTAAAAATCCTTCTGCTTTCTAAATCAATTTAAAAATCTAAAATTGACTTAAAATTTAGGGAGCTACAAGATCTTAAATGCAAGAACTACTCTCAGAACGGATTTTTCGGAATATCTTAAAATTTGGAGGATGTTTAGAAATGTTTCAGCGTACATTTGGAAGTTTTGTAGCAGAGTGTAATTAATAATTTACTATTATAAGATAAAACTGACAGAAAATACTAAGTGCTACATTTCCCCTAGGGTAAAATCTCACATAATATATACAAAGTGCTATTTATACCTTTACACTTAACATTAACATTTAACATTAAAAAGTCTTTTAAGTCATTCAAAGATTTTAAATTCTCCTTAAAATATATTTATAAATTTCCTGCTTTAAAACTATAGGTCGTATTTTCATGGATTTATTGTTTAGAAGAAGTTTATTTTAAGTCAATAAATGCACGAAAATCCGCCCTCTAAAAATAACATAGATTTTCTTAAAAACCCTAAAAGTAGGCAACTTAATTCAAATGCTCACTCTACTGGCTGTTTGATGTTAAGCATCTGCTGATTTGAATAGTAAATAAAAACTAGAAAATATTTATTAAAAAATAAAAGTGTCAACTCATTTGATTTAAGAAAAAATGGCAAAATTATACAAAACAACAGATTACATTTCTACTGATTTTTTAGTTTTTTTTTCTTTTTGGGATTTTTTTTTTTTTAAAGTAGAGAGACCTCAATAAATATGCAAATTTATTTTAACAAATTTTCTACTTGTCACTGAAAAGAATATATTGTATGCTTTTAAAGCTTTTTCATATACATATACAAATAAAACAATAAGTTTTGCACACATACATATAGACAAACTTGCAGAGTTGGGTATTGTGTTATTGTTTGTCGAGAAAAAGTGTTTTAAAATTTATAACTTTTAAGGTTAAACAATTTACAGCAAAACTATATGTTTTGCAACAAACAGGAGACAGTTTTAACAAAATGGTAAAATAAAAAAGCACAATATGCTTTGTAGATTAAAGCCAGGATAGTGCTTTTATATACCAACGTGTAAGGGTATACAAAGAGAAACGAATTGTGTTTTTTGGTATGTAAAAATTGTCCTTTAATAGATTTTTTTGTAGAAGTTATACACACATTTTCATAGGACTACTACAATGTGTAAAGCTTTTAAAGATCCCTGCAGATCGGGAGGCTGTAAACGTTTTATTGAATTTTTTTTTGTAATTTCAACGCTGTAATTAGTTATTTTGAGCTAAGAGCAACTTATACGACCTTCTTTAGATTACTAACGATTGCGGTAGTATCTGGTTCCAAAAACTGGCTATAACAGTGATGCCAGATCAAATTTATGAAAAATTCCTCTGTTTTCTAAAAAATTACCTTTTTTGGCTCTTTATCCTTAAAATCGATTTTTAATAATAAAAAATAAATTTTTTTTACTAAAAATACATTTGCATAAATGAAGTTTTTGTTTGTATTAAAAAAATGCAGAAAAACGAGAACACTGAAAATATCCATTCCGCAAATTAGGATTTCTATTCTTAAATAATGTATTTATATAATGCATTTTTTTCTCTATTTATTCCCCTTATTTTGACAAAACATAAAATTCCCTTCCTTTTCCTCTTCGCCATATTTTTTTATTCGCTCCATCTGACATCACTGGCCTACAATCTATATCAGTTAGGGCCAAAGAACATGCATATAAGTGTCAAGTTACCTTAAAAATAAAAATTAAAATTTTTGAAGTCTTGAAGTAATAAGTCTACGTCTACACAAAGAGATTTTTATTTCCTAACATAAGAAATAACGCTGGCAGAATAACGGGAACTAATTTTTATTTCCAAATTTATGTTAACGGGTGGAGAAAACGCGTATGAGAAATTTAAATTTTAAATTGTCTTTTTTTTTTTACCGAAAACCTTAAATTTTTTTCGTTTTTATTTTTGTTGGTCTTTTTAAAACAATATTCATTAATTTGGAATCTTTTTTTTTTGTTAAAAAGAACAAAATATTAAAAAGAACAATAAATTTGACAGGTTATGTTAAACATTATTGCTCCACTTTATTGCGAAATGCATTGCGCAATAGATTTCTTATTGGTCCACACGTAACATTTTAAAGAGAGAGAGATAGAATTTGACAATTGCCAACATAAAAATGTCTACGTGTAGACTAGGGGTAAAGAGCAGAACTGCAGGACTACAACTTTTACTACCTTTTCACATAAACAATTTATTTAAGTGTAGAGCCAGTTGGTGTTGTGAGTATGAGGAAGGAAGGTTTTGTAAAACAAAAGACTTTGTTGGCTGCGATTGCGACGACGACGACCGAGTTTTGTAATTTATGTCCTTTTTCATTTAAATGATAGTTTTTTTTCTTATATCTTGTTGTTGCTATTGTTTTGAATTTACGTAAAGGGTCGTCTAACTTTAGTTACATATACAGACATACACACACATATAATACATGAGCAAAGGTTTAAAATTTATAGCATTTTATATTTAGGTTTTGTGAATTGAATTTGATTTTTATAGTATACATTTAGCTTAAGAGTCCTTTACTACCAAAAAAGATGTAATTAATTTTAAGAGTGTGATAATAGACAAGAGTTTTTTTTTCACATAAATAGTTAAGGAAAATTGCTTTCAAAGTAGTATTCAAGAAGAATGTTTTCAATGAATGAAATATTTGTTAAAAAAGCCTTAGGTTATGCTTCATTTATTAATAAAATGTAACGCCTTAAGGTAGACTTTAAAATGACTTTGATATTTTATTACAAATATGTTAGATGCCTACATGGTGGTTATTAGAATTTAAGCAAATAATTATTTGCATAAGTCTAAGGCCTAAGGGTAAATATTATTTTAAAATAATAAATGTTTTGTGGGGATTTTCAAAAGTGTATTTTGAATAAAGTGACTATGCTACAGTGGAAAACCTCTCGAGAAATAGCAGCATATGTTAAGATCTTTTTAAGGACATTATAAATAATTTTTAAACATTTCTAATATTCCCTCAAAATTTTGAGATAAGCTTAAGAATTGTTCCTGTATAAATGTATCACTAATTTTGTTACATTTTTGTTGATTTTTCTGGAAAATAGAGGAGTCAGGCTTTTTAACCGTAACATATGTTTTTTTATGGTCAAATATTTAAAAAAAAAATAAACAACATTTAAAAAACAAAAAAAATTTAAAACATATAAAATCCTATACAATAGTGTCTCGAAAAGACGCTTTTTTGTGATTTCGATGTAAGCAGATCCCTCAACCGATGCTTATTGCTGAGCTAAATATGGAAAAAGCATTTAAAAAATTTTTAAAATTCATCTTCAGATCCCTGCCAGCGATTGAAAATTTCAAATCTGAAACATTTAAGCCAAAAAAAGTTTCGAGTTTTTTCGCGAAATATTTTCAGCCTATTATGGAAAAATTATTTTTGAATTTTTCCCCATGGGACTTTGTTTTGCTAGAGGACTTTTTAGTGCATTTTGGAGAAAACAATTTTGAAAATACTTTATTACGGCCCATACTTACTATAATGCAACTTTTTAATATTTTACCAGAAAAAAATGAATTATCGAACATTTTTCGCATGATCTAATAAAATGACGGTTTATGGACTAAAATTTTATCGATTTTTTTAATATTTTTTTTTTTTTCATAATAAGCTAAAAATTGCGGGTTTTTTTGATACCCATTTCGAGACAAAACTCGAAACTTCTTTTGGACAAAATGTACTAGACACTTGACTTTCAATCGATGGTAGGAAACTGAAGATCTATTTTAAGAATTTTTTTTAATATTATTTCCATATTTACACATCGTTGGAGAGGTCTTCCTGCAAAATTTATCTCAACTGGGTACTCCACTATACAAAGATTATTTTCAAAGACATTTTTCATTTAAATATAGCAAGACTTACTTGTTTTCAATTGGAATAATTTACTAAAAATTTCTATATTCATAAAAAATATACCAATAAAAATTGGGAAAATATACCCTTAAAATTCCGATTAAGTTTTAAATTATCTATTATTCATACTAAAAGTAAACCTTTTTATAAGAAATTACTAAAAAAATTGCACTTAAAAACATTCAAATCTAAAATATATATCAGGAAATTACAAAAATTTCTTTAAATTTATAAGTGTAAAATATTATGCTATAAATTACTAAAATATGCTCTAAAATTAGTATTTGCTATGAAAATGTGAAAAAATATACTGCTAAGCACAAAATATGTTGTTTCGATCAAAATATGCAAAAATATGATATAACAAATCAATGGCAAAATTCTTAAAATGTTCTGAAACGAATAAATAATAATGGTTCATTGGAAGCCAAAGAAAAAATATGATTTTGCATATTTTTTGCTGACCTGGTCATTACTTATTTTGAATAAAAAAGATTTTGATGTAAATAAAAAACTATGTTTTTAGACTTCCTAAAACAATTTAAAATCTATAATTGATTTAATATGTAGGGAACTACGAAATCTTTAATATGTAGAGGTTGTTTTTTTTAAATTTTGGAAAATTGTTATGTGATGTCCTCAAGAAGATTTACTGCCCACATTTGATCGTTTTTTTGAGTGAAAATAAGAAGCATAATTTTGTAGCAGATTGTATTTATTTGATTCCTCATAAATATCTGCTAAATGCCCTTATTTAACTACACATTTGTGATCACTATTGTTTACAAATCAGTTATTAGACTTTCAAGTGATAAAAAAGAGACTGCTGTCGAATTTCAACTATTTACTTGACTACCTTCAAGATTAGTTAGGGCCAATAAAGCAACACTATATGTAATTATTCACATTACAAAACATTCATATTAAAGTGACAAATATTTATTAAATATTTAAATATAATTTTTTTATAAATAAACATTTATTGCCCGCTTTAAGGCTTCAAAAATTTAGCCTTTGTAAAATTTATTTAAATCTAATTTTAAAATAAAAATCAATTGCCTGCTTTAAGGCTCAAGAAAAACGTTAGTACATTAAAAAAATATTTCAATTCTAATTTAATCTAAAAATTCATTGTCTACTTTAAGGCTCTAAAACTTAAACAAATAAAAAAATTATTTTAATCCTATTTCAATCTCTTTTTCTAAAACCCCATAAAAAAACTATTATTTTTTCTAAAAAATTATCATTAGTTTCTCTTCTAAACAATCAAACAATCCATAAATTATTACAACAATTTGTTTAAAAGTTACAAAGTTCAAAGTAGATACACATTGGACATACAATTACAAATAAAAATCCCAATATGTGGGAGTTCTTAATGTGGTTTATTGTATTTTACGCTAAACACATACAAGATGTAAGGAGTTTTTTTTATATATATATATAATATATGTTGTGCCACACTGAGAATGATATTGTATTTTTAAAATATGATAACTTATGATGTGATATGCCTGAAAGCCATACACTAATATGTATTTTCAAGAAAATTTTCCAAAAGCTTACATGTGTTTTTGTTTTATAGTTTTTTTAAACCACAAATTCTATTAGTTTGAATATGCTTCAAAAAGGTAGGTAGCGCCTCTGTTTTATAAAAAAAAAAAAAAAAAGTTTTTTCTTGTCTATTTTTTTTTTTTCGTCATGTTGAAGTTGATGATGAGGAAATGTGCTGTAATCACATTTAATGCATTTTATTTATGCATCCCACATTATGTGACGTTTTTTTGTTGTTGTTATTTTTATTGTTGTTTCTATTGCTTTACAAAGTTACTTTAAACATTTTTTCTTATGTAGATGTTGCACAAAATACTATATATTTTTTTTCGCATTTTCTGGATAAATAATTTTTGTGTTGTCATTATAATCTAGTGGAAAATTTGTTTACTATGTATGGAATATAAACATTAAGTGTGGGGGTATTATTACAAATAGAAACAAATTATATGATGGTTAAATGGGATAAGGAAATTTTAATTTAAACTAAATTACAAAATAACAACGAATGGTTAAGGAAAAAAAAATAAAAATAAAATAAAATGGCAAGTTGGTGGACTTTAGAAGTGCAAGAAAGAAAGAAAGAAGAATGAACAAGAAAAATATGGCGTTAAAAATTATATTAAAGTTTCCCAAAAGTAAACTAATATATTTATTAATTTTTATATAAAGCCTAAAAGTAAGAAATTAAATGCAAATTTTCTGTTGGCCTAAAAGTAGGCAACTGTTTCAACTTAGTAAATATTAATAAATAAATTTATAAAATCAAATTTTATAAAAAATTTATTCAAATTTATAGTTTAACTCTAGAAAAAATTATTATTTAAAAAAAAAAAAACATTTTATTTAAGACTAAGCTTTCTTTAACTCTAGATAAAAATTTAAAGTTAAAGTTATTATGTTTAAAATTCTTCACACAATATTAGTAAACTTAGGTAATATTTTCAGTGTTCTTTTATTTGAAGCCTTAAAATAGCCAAATAATTGTTGTGAGCCCAAATGAGGCAACCATTTTTTTTTTCATTATTTCTTAAGTTATTAAATCTTATAGAACTTAATTCTAAAACTAAATTTCAATTACAGAACATTAGCTGCATTGACCATCCATTTTTAAATATTTTTTTAGTTTATTTAGGCAATTATTTAAAAAATTTAAATTTTAAACAAAATCCGCTTTAAATTGATATAAAAAGTATTGGCAAGTTTAAATTTTGTTCGACTAACTTTGCGTAAGAAAATGTGTTATAAACAAATTTTTAAAAATATGTGGACAAAATATCTTTGTATCTGATTAAAATATTAAATCAATTTTTATAGAATTTGGAAATCAATGAAAGAGGTATTCAGAAATGCAACTCTGGTAAGAAATATAATTTCCGAAATATATTATTATTTATTTTTTTCCTTATAAAAAGTTCAGATACTCCAATAATTTTTTTCTGTAAAAATATAATAAATTGATTTTTTGGAAGAAATTCAGACTTATTTGAAAAAGTTCATTTGTTTATACCCTTCACCACAGCTGTAAAGTGTATATATTGGCTTGTCATTCCGTTTGTAATTTCTATAATATTTATCTAAGATCCCAAAAAGTATACATTTTTCGGATCCTTATTGATAGGGAAGTCGATATAACAATGTCCGTCTGTAAGTCTTTATGATGAAATCTTCAGTTATCGGAATATCAGATTAAAAAATTAACAAAATCGGTGCAATTATGACCGAGATATTGCCAAAAAACCGAGAAGGCCTCTAAAAACGTATTTGTTTTTGACCTTTCTAAGCTTCTATATAAGTTAACTAAAAAATGAAAATCGGTTCCATAGTAACTGATATATCGGTCAAATCGCATTTTTGGACTTTGTGAAGCTTATATATAAGCTTCGAAATTCGTTTTTGTACATAATTTTGTAAATAATTTTCTAAAATTTCAGTTTCTCGAATTAACCATATCGGTCCATAAAAAAACGAGTTATAGGCAAAAATCTGAAAAAAAATTGTTTTATGTATACACACAGAAACATACATATATAAAAAGCATTGCAATGACTCAGTGTTGTTGTTTTTTAAATAAGCAAGCAGTAATTGTTGTTTGTATATACACATGATCATGTTTGGACGTTTTTAGTTGGAAATAGAAGCATTGCAATGACTTAGTGTTGTTGTTTTTTTTATATAGCATTGTATCTACATACAAACATATGTATATCAATTTAGTAGTCATCAGGAGCTCTCAGTGTTGTTTTGTTGATATGACAGTTTAATTTTGTGTTTACATTATAATGTAAACAATTATTGTAGTTTGGAAAAAAATGTAGATTATTTTTGTAAGTATAAATGTGAAAATATGAAAGCATACTTTAAGGCGTACATTTTATTATTTGCCGGTAAGGTGGTAAAGGGTATAAATCATTCAGCCGAATGTAGAGCCCTGGTTCAAAACACAAAAAATATTTTTAGCCCGAAACTAAAAAACGCGCAAATTTAGCACTTTTAACAATTCTCTTTTGCCTTTTGGGCTCTTTTTTTATTTTTTTTTTTTCAAAAATTGCAAATTTATTTTAATGGGGTATTTTTTAAATTTTTTTACTTTGACAATTTTTGTACTAAGTTCTCCCTATATTTGTGAAAGGACTAGTACCCAAAATTATCCAGAGATCTTAACAATTCGTAAAGAAACCTTACTAAAAACTCCTTCAACAATTAAAATTGTTTGAGTGGAAAAGTATTGAAAGAACTGAATAATTTTGTATCGATGTTCATAATAACATAGTCTCCATAACATGCATTTTAATTTATATAGTTTGCTGTTAATATTTTGAGATGTATGTTCCAAATGGTTGATTAATGGTAAAAATGTTGCTTATATATTTGTTTTTTCTTTTAAAGACGAAATTTTAATTTTAGCCCATTTTTGCGCTTTTTCACAAAATTTGTCTTGATTGTATTTTTAAATTTAGCCCTTTTTAGCCACGCGTTTTTCTTGATAATAGTTGGCATTACTTTTGAAAATTATATTCTTAAAGAAAATTATGATTTGTTTTGAAAATTGCGGTTTTTCAGATTTATTATGAAAATTAGTTTGCTTTGCTTTTTTTTTGCCAAAAAATCAGATTTTTTTATTTTTGATTCTGGTGAAAATTATCATTTTTCGGAACAATGATGAAAATTTGTTTTTTTTTTGTGAAAATTCGGACTCAAGTAAAAATTTCGGTTTTTGTTGAAAGCCGTTCTTTTATTGTGAACTCGATTTATTTTTTGAAATTAAGATTTTTCGTCTAAAATTGGGATTTTCAGTATAACTCGGTTTTTGTTTAAAAATTCGTATAATTTTTTAGAGAAAATTCGTTTTTTCGTGAAAATTGTTTGTTCTTTTTCTTTCAATTTTAATTTCACTTTTTTGTTTTAAATTATGGTCTTTATTGACATATTTAGTAAGAAATCGTTTTATAGTTTTTCGTTAGTTGAAAAAAATTCAGAGAATATTTCTGATTGAAGAAATGAAGACATTAGCATATCTGTTTGCTGCAGAAATGCGATTTCCCCAAAAGTAAATGAACCGATTTTGACGATTGCCAATAGCAAAATTCTCAGAACCTATTTCATATACTGATGTATCAAGCATGCTGCTCATTTATCTGAGGCCTTGTTATTTTGACCTCTTCTCTATTAATGCTTTAAATTTCAAACAAATCACAATTTCAGTTGAACGTTTTATATATCTTATCATTTCTTAACACTAATAATTCTAAAGAATGAATTGATAAAACATTATGGCCAATGTTCACCTTGTTCTTTAACCATCTAAAATCTTATGTATATAATATGTAGTTTGATATAAAAAGAAAATTTTCGGTTCGAGACAAAATTCACGGTAACAAATATCAGCTATTACTATGTTCTTTTTATAATTTTCATCATTTTAGAATCCCACAGAAATTTTATATCAATTTCTAACACTCTAGCATGAAGATTTAGAATTCATATTCCAAAAAAGAAAATAATAAAAATTTATGATTTTTGTTTAATGTTCAATCAACTTTTTTCAATTCTAAACACATTTTTTTCTTTCTTATCTCTCCAAATACTTTATTTAAAGTTACTTTTTTGTTTTTGTCCAAAAAAGATATTTTATTATGAAACCAAAATCAAGTCGAAAAAGTTTAATATTTATATTGTTAAAAGTGAAATATTTAACCTTAAGGCTGTATTTCATATTTTTAAACAACCATAATGACAAAAAACATTATTCCGAAGGTACTAACACAACAACCAGTCTAAGATTTTAGCAAAGAGAGAGAGTGTGTGTTTGTGTATTTGAATATAATCCTCCAGCAACAAGACACAATCTGTTATTAAGGGGGAAAAGTACATATTTTCAGCTTAAAAGTATGTTATGAAAAAACAAGCTGCTAAAAGCATTTTTTATAACTTTCTGCTTTGTTACAAGGATTTTTATTTTTATTTATTTATTTATTATTATTTTTTCTTTTTTTTTTTGAAGTAAAGCATGTATTTTTTCCGCTCTAGATTATGAATATAACATAATTTATTTGGTATTGAAGATAATATAAATAGAAAAAAGAATTTTCATAGAGTTTTGTTAGACAGGAGGTTATATTCAATAAATATTCTTCTTTAGAATATTAGTCAGAAAAGGTAATTTACTTACAGCATGTGTAAGTATGAAATATGAGCTGCTTTTTCTTTATATAAATAAATCATAAAAAAGGACATATCGCTCATTTACTTCAAGAACGTCATAACTCAAAAAACTAGTTTTACAGAAATCGCATTTAAAATTTTAAAATGCCATTTACCTTAATAGAATAATGAATGACATATTTTCTATTCAATCGGTGACCATAAAGATATCTACAGGATATCTTATTTCATATCATTAATTTTTTGAGTTATTACGTTTTTGAATTAAATGGGCCACATATTTCTTGGTTAGGTTTTTTTTCTTTTAAATCAATATTTACTTGCTAAATCTAGCCTAAAAGTATGCTTAAATTATTTATATTAAATATGGATAGACCTTATTGAAAAATACTTATGTTAAAAAGCAAATAAACTTAAGGGTATTTTTTTTATTAAAAGTCTTATTAAATTTCTATTAAATAAGATTTTTTTATGGAATAAAAAAAGTTAATACAGATAAGAAGCTAAATGTTATTTTGAGCTTAATATTTAAACTCGTAAATTACTTGTTATATTTTTATAAAGTTTATTTATTTGAAGTTTTTTTCGGTTAGCATATCTTAAGGATTTCATAAAAATATCCTATTTATAGTCTATATTCAGTCACTTTTTTTTATTAAATAACAGCTTTGTTTAAATTTTTATTAAAAGCTTTTGTCAAGTCAATGCAAAAGACAATTGTATTTAAATATGTGTCCCTTTAGTCCTTTTGTTTTTTCCTTTTATTGTTACACTAATTTTATTTAAATTCATTTTATTTTGCTTGTTATATATTTTCTAGCTCAAACAATATATATGTATCTATGAAAAGCACAATTTTTAAATTCAATTTAAATACTTGTCCACTCGATTTATTTCAATATTTTAATGTACTTTGTTTTCCTCTACTCATGGAATACAGCTCAAAGGAATAAAAATCTTATTTTTTTTTCTATAAAAGTTTTCTTTTTTTCTTATGGGGGTAAAGTTAACTCATGCAAAATTCATCACGTTCCTAGAATACACAGAGGATACACATACATACAAGAATATATATATGTAAGTGTGGAGAGACATTTTGAAAAAATATAAACGAGGGTTGGGGAAAGAGTAAAAGGATATAAAAAGGCATAATTTAAAGGATAATCGACGCAATCATTTATTATAAATTCTTTGAAGATTTTTGTTATAACAAAAAAGAAATTATCACTTTGATTCTATTGATCTAAAAGATTATAAATTACGAAATTTCATATTTATTCTTATCTATTTGACAAATAGCCCCATTGTGCTTTGACACCTTTCTTCCACCATAAAAATTTGATAAGAATAAATTATAATCATTTGAAGTTTCAGAAAGAAAATAGTACATCGAATTATTCTTTCTCACTTAAGAACTCACTTTCTCACTTAGAACTTATGGTCCACAGTATTGATCACACCAACAAGGATCACAAGTGTTGCTGTTTGGTTACATTTGTAACATTTTTCGTAACTTTTCAACGCACCACGTAACATGTGTATTTTTTTATTTTTATCCGCATTTTCCTAACTTTAGATCGCTTCAATAAAATTAAGTACAATGTTTTAAAAATTATATCATTGACGTTCATAGACCAATATTTGGAACAAATTTTTTGCGACTTTCTCAAAAAATTTAATAGTTCTCAAAAAAATAAATGTGCTATACTTCTGTTGAAGAGAACAAAATTTGAAATATATTCTTTTCTTGCTCTTGGCAATTTTCTGATTTTCGTGGCAGATGAATTTATTTCGTTTTTTCAATACATTTTCGGTTACACAAAAAGTAACTTTAGCTATGTTTTATGAAATTTGTGAAAATGAAAAAATTTCGTAAAGTTTTCGTCTTTTAAAAATATCCAGATAAATTAACACACTTAAATTATACAAATTAAAATATTAAATTTGATTTTAACAATAATATTTTTAAATCACAAAAGTAATTAACCTTTACAGGGCCCGCTGTTTTGGTCTGAAAGAGCACAACTGATTAATTAAATGAATTTCCTAAAAGTTTTATTAAAGGAAAAATTTTCGTAGGATATTCTCCTCGTTAACACAACATTAGAAATATTTAGACAACAAAACTTATAAAATTAGATCATTGTAACCGGTTGAATACCAAAAAATATGGACTTTCTCAAGCAAATTTTGAAACAAATCAAGATTGTTAGCATTGTTAAAATTAAAATATTTTTTTAAAAATTAATAAAGGTTTCTCTGCATTGTCTCAAGATCTTTCTCCTCTATGTATACTGAACACTGGCTTCTCTTTATAAACTTTTCTTGGAATTCAAAAAATCTTGTAAGTACCGGCAATATTAATAAAAATGTCATTTTTCCTATTAAAGATTTATTGAATATGGTCATATTATATATCATTAGAAGCATATATTTACGTAATTTAAATCACATGTGTATTAATAAATATATCAAGAGAAATGTATGAAACTTTAGAGGCTCATAACTCGTAAACTAAACTAGTACTACTGAATCATTAAAAAACTTATTTAGAAGTCAAGTGTGGTGGTGATCTTGATTTATACCCAAATTTTTGTATTATTTGCTCCCAAATTTTGAATAGAAAACAAGTACGTGTTGACCATATATTTTTTCAAATTCCGCAAATGTAACTTTTTAGGAAAAATTTCAACTTTTTTGACAAAAACCTGTAACTTTTTCCAAGCTACGCCTGGCAACACTGGATCAGAGGTCTTGAATGAAGAAAAAGAGAATATCGAAATGTTTTCTCTCACTTAAAATTATTAAGATTGATCTCACTAACATACATTAAAGATATCAATAGAATTTTTTTTTTCAGAATTTTGTGTCTAATTATGATCTATTTCTTCAACAATAACGAATTTGTATTCGGAACTTATGTATGACGATCAAATAACTAATAATATTGATTCATCATTTAGAGAATAGAGTTACAGAAGAAAAAAAGCAAATCAAATTGTGGTCTCTCACTCAAGAGGACTTAAGGTCTATCAGATTCATCATCAAAGAATAAACCGATTTGTTTTCTCTTACGTAAGAGAACTTAAAGTTTGCACACAGAAAAAAATCAACAATCAGCAAATATATTAGTAAATAATTCATTCAATTAAAGTTTTTTTTTTTAATTTCTACCTCTCATCAAAGTGATTATATCAATTACTAAAAACTGTAAAAAATGAAAAACAGAAAAACTTTTCCAATTAAAAAATTTATCAAATCAACCAAGTAGATGATTAAATGAATTAAAAATTTAAGCGAGAAATAAAATTTTAATTAAATTTTATTTTTATTTTATATTTACTTGAATATATTTATTAAATTTAGATACGAAATGAAACGACTGTGTTAATTGAAATATGTACGGCAATAATTTTTTTTTGCGCAAGATGAGATCTCACCAATAAAGATCAAAGATATTTCTCATAATATGGATCATGATCGATTTGAAGATGGCTGGTACTTTCTTTTAACACATGACAAAAGCAGAATCTTAGATATTATTTAAAGGACATTTTGAAGTGGAATCATATATATATTATATGCATTTTGAAAGAAATTACCTTTATGGCGTTTTTTTAAATACCCTTTTTTGGAAATTTTTCGAAAATAATCAATGGTAAAGTTATGCTCACCAACATAACTTTTACCTACACTGGCATTTTTCGCTACCTAAAGAATTGGCTATATATATATATTACGCTGGTGAGCACAACTTTACCGTTGAGAATTTTCGAAAAGTGTCCAAAAAAGAGGATTTAAAAAAAAAACGCCAAAAAGGTATTTTTTTTAAAGGGGCCAACTGCTTCCATACCTAAAAAACTTCTTAAAATTTGTTTATTTGATATAAATAAAAACAAAAAATTTATTTTAAGAAGAACTACAAAATTAAGTTTTATTAATAACAAAATAATTTATTTCAAATTATTTTTATTATTGATTAAGCTTTTGTATTTCTGTACGAGGTCTTCATTCGGACTACTGTCTTCCAAATCCAAGTCTAATTACTTTAGAGCTGAATGCATGGATTCATAAGTGTTGACCTTAAGTCTATATTAAATAAAAGTCTAATTAATTTTAGTGATAATTTAGACGTTTAGAAATGTAAAAATATAATACTCATCGAATCTATTTTTAATTTTCCCAATCCGGACCAAAAAAATCCGGCATTTGATAGTTTAAAAAGTTGTTCATAAACTTTATCATTACCTTTAAATTCTAACAATTTAATTCAATTATAAATTCTCCGGAGGTTTTTATAACACAGCGAATCAATCTCAAAATAATATATTTCTTCATTGACCCATTAATGTCCAGATATTTCAAACCACATAGTTTTTCGTCATTTAGCACATAGACTTAAAAGATCGCCATTTAGTTCCATTTTAAAAAAGGGGCCAAAAAAATGGCTAATTGTTTGAAAAAGGGGCAATTGGCGACTAAAGTCGTCAAGCGGTAACGCTTATGCTCAAGAACACAAATTCATTTTTATTTTCTTTCGTAATAATGGGTTTTGCGAATTTAAAAATAAAATTTTAAATTAGATTGCATTTTTTATTTTTTTAGTTACATTTTTATAATAATTTTTCATACGAAATATATACAAATTTTCTTTTTGAAGTAAAATTCGTTCTAAAAAATTTCAATCGTGAAGGGAATTTATTAGAGCATTCTTCCTATCCCGAAAGATACATTGTAACATAAAATACTTCTTATCAAAGAAAGGAGTTTTAAAAATCTCACAGAAATTCGAGATTATGTTTTATCCTTAAACTTTTAAAACAACCTTTGTGTATATTTCAAATAAAATGACTTTCTATTATATAAATCTACTATTTAACTTTGACTGTATCTTTTCATTTTCTTTCCTTATTTCATTTTATTTTCTGCTGCATGTCATTTCTGTCTTGTGAAGCACAAGAACAGTAAAAAAAAAACACGCAAAATAATAAAAAACTCGGCAACGATTATGTCTGAAGGACCTAATGTGTTGTGAGAGAAAGTTCATGTCCTTTTTGTCATTGCTGTTTGTTATATTTTGAAATTTATAACTGCAGATGAGTTGATGAGACTAAGGACAATGATGATGATGATGATGATGATGATGAGGGATAGACTAAAGCTGTTGTCATGTTTTGAATATGTTGCTAATGCTGCTGCTGCTGTTGCTGCTGCTACTGATGATGATGAATTGTGAAATGTTTTGTGACAAAACTATTTTACTGCAAAGTAAAAAATAGAGAAAAACTAACAACAAAATAAATTTATATCATAAAACTGAATGGACTGTTTGAATATTATGTTTTACGTTTACTTTGGACACAAATATACTAACAAACACTTTGAAAATATTGTATAGCATTAGTAGTAGCGCAAGAGGAGATGTATAACAAATAAAAGAATAATGAAAAACAGGATACTGGAAATGTCCTTAAAACATATTAGAACCATGTTATAAACTAATGTTAAACATTTTCACATTCCCTACGTTTTCTATTGTATTTTAGTTTCTTTTATTTGTTTGTTAGTGTGTGAGAAATAATAAGTACTTCTTTATAATTTAAATTTAAGTGCATTAAAACGTGTTTTAAAAAGTTTTTGAAGCAAAGATTTTTTTCTAATGGTATAATACAAAAACACATTTGAATAGAAAGTATTAGGAATGATATATTAAAATGCTGAGAGTTTAAAGGCAATTTAAGAAATGAAATAATGAAAGAAATGGCACAAATATATCCTTGATAAACTTAGGTGGAGATCTTAGATGATAGATATGAATTTCATAATTCATTATACTTTGTCACATGATGTTGGTGTTACAAGGGCAAAAATCATGGCGCACATTAGTCAAAAGGTGGACTGTTGATAGTCCACCTTTTGATATTTATACATTTTAAATGTTTTTTATTCTTAAAACAATTTTGCTAATAAATTTCATTGAATTTAATTTTAAAAGTTTCAATGTCCCAAAAAAGTTGTGGCGGCTTATTACCCCATTGAAGTTTATGATTTTTCATCTTAAATTTTAAAAATCTGTCTGTTTCCACCTGCTTCCATTACTCATATTACAAGCCATTAATAAAAATTTGAAATATCCTTTCAAAAATCACTTTATATTGTAATGACTTTTTAAACTTTTTTTTTAAATAAAGACATTAGTATAACAATTAATATTTAAAACTCAAGAAGAAATAAACAACAAAATACTCTAATGACATAAGTATGATGTAATAAAACCTTAGTTATCGTTATCTTTGTCAAAAAATTCAAACGAAATTAAAATAAACTAAGACGACGACGATCTGTCCACACTGCAATAAGTTACAAATAAAATGGAAATTTTCAAAAAAGAAAACAAAATTAATATTGAATAAAAAGTAAAAAGCTTACAACAGGTAAATTGATGACGATTTTTAAGACATAATTACAAAAAAAAAAAAAAGAAACAAAAAATCAGAAACAAAACCCAGCAGACGGTTAGACAGACATTCGCATAATCTAGTGGTAAAAAGAAGGGGCAAAGAGCCTTTCTAGAAGGCCTTTTTTATAGCCAGAAGAGCATCTACCTTCCTTTTTGATGTTCATGTATTTTTTACAAGCGATGTCATTGAGAGCAACGCCTTACACATTCGCGACATGATGTGGCCCTTTCTACAAGACCACTTGAATAAAAACTGCCAGCAGATCTTCTGAAGAAGTGCTATCAACGGACCTTCAGAAGGAAAACTCAACAGGTCATCTACACTATTTAATAAAATATTTTTCGGTTTATATAAAATAACTATTTTTTATTTTAAATTATTGTAAAAATTTTGAAACTTAAAAAAAAAACAGTATATCTGAACTTAAGTCGAGATAAGACAATTTATCCAAAAATTTACATTTTCACAGAAATTGTTGATTTTTAATTCTTTTGAAAAAAAAAAAAAAAAAATAAAATATATATATATATATATATATATATATATATATATATATATATATTAAAAAATATATAATAATATAAAATATATATATTAAAAAAATACAGCTTCTTACTCTCCTTCTAAGAGAAGGGAAGTCGGAAATTCTATAGGATATTTTAGAAGGCAAGGATCAGGCATTCTTGAAGGCCTTACTATATAAGCCTGGTTGGCATGAGCAACAGCATCTTAAATAAGGTGTAAATAGAACTTTTAGAAGGACTGCACGATGGAGGCCTTAACATTTTTACCGCTGGGAACCTTTTCAAAAATGTGCAACACACATTATGCCGCACACTACCATCTTTACCACCAACAGTCGGTAATCAGGGGCAAACAATCAACTGAAGAAGTAAATGAAAAAGATAATCATCTTCTTTTGTTTTCCTTTTTTTCTTTCTTCAAATGAGCTAGCTAAAGAAGAAGTAGGAGAGCACTTCGTTGCAAGATGCAATCAAAGACACGCAATGGCAAAATATACAAGAAGAAAACATAAACTCAACTCCACATGATGATTACGATGAGGATGACATATATTACGTGGGTTTGTTCATTAAAAAAAATATATATATATTAAAGAACCTAAAGTAAAACTAATACTCTGACATTAAAAATGTCTTGAGTTTAAAAAAATCAGTTGGATATCGTTTTCGATTTATGACTTTTTTCTATCGTAATTATTGTTGTAAGTTGTCTGCCAAAAAAAAAGAAAACAAAATCGAAGTAGCTAGTGCCTTTTTCATCTTTACCTTAATTAACTTCTTTTATCTTTGAAAATCTGTCATATAGGATTTTCTTTCTGATATAATTTTCTTAAGATCATCAATGTGATTTTTTTCCTTATATATTGACTTACCATACATTTTACCCTCATCTGAGAGTATAATTTTTCTACGTCCACATGGTGGATATATTGAGAGGGCTTCTTGAAAACTTTGTTCAATATCTGGACTCCAAACACCTTCGGCATCGGCATTTGAGAGATCTTTTTCATCCTGAAAAAAAAAAAAAAAAAAATAAGAGCAGTCTTAATCTTAATATGTTCATGAAAAATTATTCGAAATTATGTTCAAATTCGTTAAAATAATATCGGTACAGAATTAAAAAAAAAATCAACTAAAGAGTTCTATGTTAATCGAAATTTTTGTGGAACATTGTAATCAGGTTTATTACGCATATTACGAACGGGTTCTGTCGGTATAGTATTTGAAATGAACAGGTTCAGATTTTATGTGATTTAGTTTTCGCACTATTCTAAAGGAATTGGTTCAGTTTTCGTATTATTCTACATAAAACGGTTCAGTTTTTGTACTATTCTACATGAAACGGTTAATTTCTCATGCTATTCTATATGAAACGGTTAATTTCTCATGCTATTCTATATGAACCGGTTCATTTTTCATACTATTCTATATGAACCGGTTCATTTTTCATACTATTCTATATGAATCGGTTCATTTTTCATACTATTCTATATGAACTGGTTCATTTTTCATACTATTCTATATGAACTGGTTCATTTTTCATACTATTCTATATGAACCGGTTCATTTTTCATACTATTCTATATGAACCGGTTCATTTTTCATACTATTCTATATGAACCGGTTCATTTTTCATACTATTCTATATGAACCGGTTCATTTTTCATACTATTCTATATGAACCGGTTCATTTTTCATACTATTCTATATGAACCGGTTCATTTTTCATACTATTCTATATGAACCGGTTCATTTTTCATACTATTCTATATGAACCGGTTCATTTTTCATACTATTCTATATGAACCGGTTCATTTTTCATACTATTCTATATGAACCGGTTCATTTTTCATACTATTCTATATGAACTGGTTCATTTTTCATACTATTCTATATGAACCGGTTCATTTTTCATACTATTCTATATGAACCGGTTCATTTTTCATACTATTCTATATGAACCGGTTCATTTTTCATACTATTCTATATGAACCGGTTCATTTTTCATACTATTCTATATGAACCGGTTCATTTTTCATACTATTCTATATGAACCGGTTCATTTTTCATACTATTCTATATGAACCGGTTCATTTTTCATACTATTCTATATGAACCGGTTCATTTTTCATACTATTCTATATGAACCGGTTCATTTTTCATACTATTCTATATGAACCGGTTCATTTTTCATACTATTCTATATGAACCGGTTCATTTTTCATACTATTCTATATGAACCGGTTCATTTTTCATACTATTCTATATGAACCGGTTCATTTTTCATACTATTCTATATGAACCGGTTCATTTTTCATACTATTCTATATGAACCGGTTCATTTTTCATACTATTCTATATGAACCGGTTCATTTTTCATACTATTCTATATGAACCGGTTCATTTTTCATACTATTCTATATGAACCGGTTCATTTTTCATACTATTCTATATGAACCGGTTCATTTTTCATACTATTTTATATGAACCGGTTCATTTTTCATACTATTCTATATGAACCGGTTCATTTTTCATACTATTCTATATGAACCGGTTCATTTTTCATACTATTCTATATGAACCGGTTCATTTTCATACTATTCTATATGAACCGGTTCATTTTCATACTATTCTATATGAACCACTATTTTGTTAAAAATGAAAAATCTTTAACGTTAATCCCATTTTACTGAAGTATCGATCCCCATATTGTATCAACAATTTTAGATTGTGCTGCTGTGGGCTGTTATAAAATTGGAGACTTGAATACAAGAAAACAAGGCCAATTGGTGTCACAGTTTAAAACGTGACATGAGGTATTTTTTGAGTTACATTACTATAAGTCTTTCAAGTTATCGAGGCACTATAAAAAGGTAAAAATATCCGAAAAGTTAACTTCCCTGTTAATATTACTTGTATTAATGAAAATAAAATTAAAAATTTTCCGTTCCAGCCTACTTCTCAAGCGCAAAGCTTGAAAAACTTGCCCTGCTTATGACCTATTATTAAAAAAAAATTACAATAATTTTATCACTTTTACTTTGTTCGACATTTTGAAATAAAAGATGATAAAATTTCAAATACTTTTATGAGGTAAATTCGGTGACTTTCCGAGCTATTTCTGGAATTTCTTGGAAACAAGATAATATTTTTGATTACAGTTTTTTTGCGTTATGAAGCAAACATATAATATATATATATATATATATATATATATATATATATATATATATATATATATATATATATATTATATATAAAATATTCATAAATGTAGGAATTATTCTTTTAAAACATTTAATAAAACCGTTTTCAGAAAAAAAATCAAATACTTTAGTCAGACACTGTAAATTCATTCAATCATCATTAAAAAAAATAAATAAAAAATACTCATTTCAATAATTGTCATAAATTTATGAAAATTTCAAACAACATTGTTTTAATAAAGTGTCATACATATGACATTCTCTAGTTTACTCTGAAAGTGCAATGAAACATGTACTTGTACAAATTAAAATCCCAAAAAAAAAACACATACTCTATACAATTTTCTCATATCTTTACCCAGGAAATATTTTGACTATTTTTCTTTCATATGAAATGTAATATTAAATATTTCAAAATCTGCGAAAATTTATTTTTACTTATTTTGAATATTAATATTTTTAAAATATTCTTTAAAATATTACTTTTGAGAAAATAATCATATTTAAATATTTTTTAAATTGGAATCAATGTTTTGTGCTTGCTGGGAATTTATCACGTCATCATTGTCAAAGATGAGTGTGTTAGAGTGAATATATGTATGCACTTGTATGAGTATAAGTGTAACACTTGACTACAATTACAAGTGATTTTTAATTGTCAAGAGTGTCACATAATAATAAAGTACTTTAAAAAGCCAGTAACAACTAAAGTTATAAACGAGAACTATCACAAAAGTCCTTTTGATGTATAAAGAGAGATTAGCAATGTTTAACTAGAATTTGAAAGAGTATTGTCAAAGGATACTGAAATACATTATAATTGCGTAGATATTAAAGAAATGTTAAATAGTGACAAGCATTTGATGACATGTTTTCTTTTTTTTGTTTGAACCTTTATGCTACTGAGTTTTTTTTATTTACATATTTTAAAATAAATTTTCTATCTTACCTCGCACTAGGTTCTATAATCTTAAATGTCACTCATCATCATCAATATTATAAGGGCATATAGCAGCATTATGTAAGAATAAATAGGACAATGAATAAAACTTCAAAATAAGGATCATGATCTTCATTTGCTGCTCCAGCTGCTGGTGTTAAGTAGATTTTAATTTTAAACCTAAATATGCCTCACATTACATGACACTTGTACTCTGTAGTACTGTACTTGTTTAATACATCCCCAGTTAGTAAGAGAGTTTAGAGTATTAATAGGTGTTTTGTTTTATTTTAAGTATCAATAAGTATCATATTGTTTTTTTTTTTACTTTTGACGTTGTATTGTAATTTAAGTGTCACACCTATAAAACCTATAAAACAAGAGACTTTAGTTATGTCAATTACCTTAACTACTGTTGTATGTATTACCTAGTCTCCCCTTCATAATTTATTTCTATATATTACTCTATAGGGATATTATTTAAACTCCAATGTAAGTATGTTTGGACATAATAAATCATTGTGTCATATTACTCTTGTTTAGTTGTTAGAATTTTTTTGTATTTTCATTGTGGTAAAATATATTTTATAAAATTAATAGTAATGAAATATGACATTAGTAGAGTTTTAGGTTGAAAACAGGATATGAAATTTCTACAACATTTTTAGGCACACACCTAAAAAATGAAGAACGTATGTGAGAAAATTGTTGCTAAACAGATGTTTAATTAATATTGAAAACAAAAGATATAAATCAAAATGTAATACCGAAAACTATTTCCCGAAAATCATGGCATAATCATAATAAGATGAATATTATAAGTATTATACTATTTTTAAAATTATCGAGATAAATCATGCCTTTTAGAATGCATTACAAAACCTTTAAATTACTAAATAAATAGTGCCTAATTCAAACCGTTCTGTGAATCGAAATCTAATGAAGATTAAATTGAAAATATAATTAAGCTTTAGATTTTGAAATTTATAAGCTTTGTGAAAATATTCCAAAGCTTAAAATATCGAAAATTTCGCATAATTTCACTTTATTTTAAAATTCCAGAATATTAATTAAATGTATTTTTTTATTATTAAATACTTACATCACTCATATCGCCCACATCTAAATTTTTACTATCTACCATACTGCCATTTGAGTCAGCCGGTCCGAGCGAACTCGGATGACCGGCACTCACTGGCGTCCACGGTGAGGTTATAGTACCAGGGCCAACTATACCGTCTGTAAAGATAAAAGAAAAAAAAAATAAACAAATATTAAAATAAATAATTTAAAAATTCTTATTAAAGTTTAAAAGGGAACAAATTCTGACAAAAGTCTCATATACAGTCTCTCAAATTTATAGGAGTTATTAGCAGGTCTAATGGTAGTAAATATTAAATTTCGTAGGCAGTGCTAAATATAAACTGACATTTACAAAGTTACTAAATTTGAGCTTAGCGTAACATTAGGGGTATTCATAAAAACCAAATCGTTTTCACTACAATTGAATCTTCGTTCCGGAACGATTCACGCATCACAGTCAACCAAAGATTATCAACTTTGGGCAGCAGTATCAACCGGAAGCTTTTTCAGGGAAGAACTTTCGATAACAACTGAACTGTTTAAACAAGAGAAGAAAAAATATTTAAAACAGAAGACGATTTTACATATTTCGATAAAGATATTAGCCGTGTTTTTTTTTTTTTTGAAATTTATATACATTTTCAATACAAATTAAAGTAGGCATAAATTTCATGTGGGCTGCTTAAAAATTAAGTAGGGATAAAAATGTTACCAAACTATGGTTTGTGAATTTGATAACTAATAAACAAATACCAGATTTTCAATTTTAAAAATTTATAAAATAATACGAAAAATAGTCCTAAATTTAAACAATTTTTGTAATGGCATCATAATTTAAATTTTATTTGAAATGGTAACAAGAATTAAGTGTCTAAAATAATATCTAGGAGTCATACGTTTTATTCGAAGTATTAATTTCGAACAAAACACAGCTATTATTAGAAATTAGCTTAGCCCGGCGTTGATTGCTACATCTATTGATGCAATAACTATTTCACTTGATCTACCCGTCCTATCTTCATCTCAATTGTGAAACTTGATAAGAAAAAATTTTCTAACAATTCTTAACGCCCTCTCTTTAATAAGTAATTCTTTAGATAAGCGATAATTAATATTTACTTTATATGGGGTTTATAACACCTATTTTCATCTCAATTATGGAACTTGATTATAAAATTATTCTCACTAAATCTTAAGACTTTCATTATGATAGTTCTTTAGATATATAATAATTAGTACTTTCTTTGTATGGGGGTGACTTTCATCATCAGCATTCTACTTGAATTTCGGGACCTATAAAAAGAAGTTATAATTCCTGAAAATGTCCAGAAAAAATTTTAACTTATGGATAAAAATCTTAGGTATATTTAGAAGGCACTTTTTAATTTAATTAATTTAAATAGTTTTTCTTTAATAAATGAATACACCTAATTTTAGTGTTGTTGACATTTTACAAATCCCATAAACAAATAAACAATTACAAGTGACAGGGACTGCAGCAGCATTCAACACCAGCATGGTTTTATATCAATGCCGAAAAATACAAACCGGGTAATTCAATAAGAGGAGTTTTTCTTATGTATTTATTTTTTCGATTAGCAGGAGAAATGTATTTAAATACAACTATTTTTACAGGACCTTTGGCAATAAAGATGTAAAAAAACAAAGTAAACCGATAATCTTGTCCTCTTTAGGGGCTATGGTTGGCTCTACGGCGAAGAAGTTTTTTCATGTCTCACATCACAATTAAAACAGGGTCAGATCCTGCTATAATATTTGAGAGGTTAAACATGTTTTTGACTTAATTTTATTACTTCACAGATAAAAATAAGAATTTACTTCAATTACTAAATTGTTCATATTAATTAAATTTTTAATTGATTTTGCTCCAATCACCAAAATGATAATAATAATTAAGTAAGAATAATTGATTTTAGTTTAAATTTCAATTAATTTTTTTAATCTAATTAATTAGCATTATGATTGAGTGTTTGGCTAAAATCAACTGAAAATTTTATTAATTTAATTGT
This sequence comes from Protocalliphora azurea, assembly GCA_932274085.1. Classification (NCBI taxonomy): domain Eukaryota; kingdom Metazoa; phylum Arthropoda; class Insecta; order Diptera; family Calliphoridae; genus Protocalliphora; species Protocalliphora azurea. The sequence goes on from OW026523.1 coordinate 95,485,276, forward strand.
ACGGTTAATTAAATCCTTCCATCAATAAAAATGCATGAATTTTATTACAGTTATTTATTAAATTATTAAAAATATTTAAATAATGCAATGTAAGTAAAATTAAACGAAAGAAATAATAAAACTCTAAATTGGATTAGGGAAATGAAATTAGGCATCTTCTACATCTTGTTAAAATCACCGATGTTTGCGTATACATAAGATTTCATATAATCTTATCAGAGCGCCTTTACGACATAGGATGTGATAACAATAAAAAATTAAAGAATATGAAAAAATCGTCAAAAACAATCAATATGGACTGACCTTTTACATACAAATTACTTTAATACAAACTTGAGTATTGAAATTAAATATAACCCCGCATACCAACGACAAGAACACCTCCAAAGGCATCGAAACGATCATATATAAGCTAACTAAGCAAACCCTTACAACATGTTTATATTTCGTATTACAGTTTTTTAAACGTTAGAATGAGTCCAAATAGTTGAAAATGGCTGAAAATTAATTTTGTTATTTTATTTTTATATTTTTTTTATTGGCAAATTTTTCTCTTTTCTGCATATTTTTTTAAAAGCTGTCGTTTTTTGTCAAAAACTTTTAAAACAATTAGAAAGTTAATTACATTAATTAATAATATAATTCAATTTCAATATTAACTAAATTAATAATATTATTAAAAAATTATTTGGAATAATTTTTTCTGTGTTTAAATACTAATAGACAAGCTTCAGTTGTATGTTATTATACAATCCCAGATTCGTTTATAAAATCCAAATCGTAGGCTTTTATATAGAGTAAACAAACTTTTATTAAAGGCCTGAATATAACCTCAAATAAACTTTAATATTAGAACATTATTTAATTATTAATTAACTTTATTGAAATTTTTAATATAATTCAAGAGTAGCCTTAATCAAAGCCATAAAAAAAGCTTTTAATATAATCCTATATAAGTTTTATGGAAAGTTATAAAATCCTATATTAGCTTTAACTGAAGGTTTTAATTTTCAGATTTACTTCAATCTCAGGTTTTATAATATTCCCGAATTATATATAAAGTAGATCTTTAAAAAAAAAAAACTATATTAACTTCACCTAATTGCGGCATTTATGCATCGGTTTTAATGAAATATAAATAGCTCCTTTTATTCTATACACATCCCACTTTATGGTAAAGGTGAAAGCGAAGATTTTTTAGCTGTTTTGGATTATTGAAGATTTTTTGAAAAATAAAAATTTTTATACATATAAGATTTTTTTTTTTTTTAATACAGATTTCTTTTAATATCTCCCAAACTATTGAGTGGATTAAATAATGATGTAGGTTATATAATTTGGAGATAAATTTAATTCGATTTTTTTTAATATTTTATTAAATTAAGTCAGACAATTCGTTCTTGAGATATGTTGCAATAATTAATTTTTTATCTCTAGAACTATAGACAATATAAAGAAAAATAATTTATAGGCTTAGAACTACATAATCACGTACATCTAAATTGACTGAGAAATATCGTGGCATAGAAACACTGTTACTCTGTTTCATTGCTCTTTAATATTACGATATTAACCCTCTTATTTTGAAAATCGCTTCACCTCACTATGAGGTTTAGCGCTCGTGTTATATAAACAGGCAGTATATCAATTTTCTATTTCAACATTTCTATCGATTCCCAGCAAAAACTTTGCTTTCCTGGTAAGTAAGCATGGTATAATTAGTAAGCAGGTATAATTGAAAACAAAAATAAACTACTTATTTTTAGCCTGAATAACTAGTTATTTTTGTTCGACTTGTCCACAAATTCATGTTATTTTTTGACTCTAGGGGTACTCAAAAATATGTACCTAAACGAAAACAAAAATAAAAAAAAAACAAAAAAATTTTGCCGTCAGTGAGACTCGAACTTGGACACACTAACCATTCGTTTTTACTGACTAACGTCTTACTCAGTACACCATCTCGCACATAGCATCCTAGCGACAAAAACTCTATTTAGTTTAAAATATCTTTTTAGACATTTTATCATAAAAAACTAACAGCTTCAGAATGGGGTTGAACCAACAACCCTCTGGTTGTTAATCCGGCGCTCTAGCCAACTCATCCACGTGATTGCAATATTACTGTGCTATTATACTATTGAGTACTTATTAATGTAATACAGAGAGTAGGCAAATAATAATGACTCATTACCAGGAAACTGCTTTAATAAGTAGTTGTTATTACCGAAAACCAAAAAGTTTTTACTGGGTTGTTATACAATATTTATATCTATTTCACTCTTTCAGGAATAAAACCAAAATATTCAATTATCAAAACAAAACCGTTTCATAAGAAAAAAAAACAAATTTTTTTACAACACCCTTTATCTCTGCTTACAACAAATGCACAACTTTGCAATATTTTAAATTTTATACCATAAAAACCTCTGCAAAGAAAATAAAAATCTAAAAAATCATCATATATGTATTACTTTTGCGGTTTTTTAATACTTGGCATGTCAAATGTAAATAGAGAAAAAGTATTTTTTGATACATTTGATTTTGGAGCATGGTGCGACAAATATCATCATAAACAAACACAAAAACCTTTTAATATATAACTGAATATATAGTTTTTAGCCATAAGTGTATCACACTATTTAGATGCAAAAATTTGTGCATTCAAAGTGTTTTATGGGCTTAAAAAAAATTCACACCGCAAAAAAAGCGATCAAATTGCAACTAATTTCAACCACATGTATGTTATTTTAATAAAGGTTTTTTGGTGTGTGCTTTATAACATTTTAAAATACTGAGACTACAACATTTATCACTAAATGTCCATGATAAAAATAAAGAATGACAACTCATTCATTCAAAATAACATCCACTACATTTGACGAATGCAGGATAATAGTTTTGAAGAATAAAAAAAGAGAATCCATTAAACAATTTGTTATAGATTTAAGTGGGCGTTGAAAAATTGTTATGATTTTTTTATTTTAAGCTTTTTTGTTGAACTGCAACGATTAATTTTGGATGTTTAAGGTACTAAATAAAGAAGAGCTTTGACTTGTTAAAGAATATGATGTTGTTAGGTATTGGTTAGAACTATTAAAGGACCCACTGTATTATTCAGTTTATGTTTAACATAATTTTTTGTTTTAATTTTTATCTAAATTTAATGCTGTAAATGTGTAAATAAATCTTATTTTATTTTATTTATTCATTCTAAATTATCACTATATAAGTTTTTTGTGAATTTGTTTTTCAGTGGCTTTATTAAAAATATACATTATTAATTAATGAATATTTGAAATTTTTGCTTTGAGCTTCATCTCTTTTTTATAAAGTCTTTTTTTTTTTGTGTTATTGTCGTTTAATTTTGTGGTTGTTTTGATAAATTAAGTTAGAGATTTAATTAAAAAATAAAAGTAAAATTTAAATTTAGGTTAAACAAAAATATTAAATAAAATCAAAAATGTTTAAAGTGTGCGTAATACACAAATATTGATATAAAAGTTGACTGGAATATGAATGAAAAAATACATTTTAGGGTTCTTTTTCTACAGATTTATTACGTGTAAAAATAAAGAATCTATATATATATATATATATATATATATATATATATATATATAATTTTTTTATATAATATATATATATATATAATTTTCTAAGCCCGTTTTCTCTTTCTAAAGCTCCCAGACGATGCACAGTGTCACATTTACCAGTTTTAGAACGACAAAAATCCAATTTCACAGATTTTGAACTAAAATTTTATATTCTGTTATTAGACAAAGCCATAAACATTCCCATATAAAAAAAAAAAAAACTAAAACATTTCGTTTGGAAATGGGACGTATTTTAATATATTTTATTAAAAGGTATGCGTGGCACAGTCTAACCACACCTATCTTAATATACTATTTACATAAAAATTTTGAATAAATTCTTAACAAATAATATGAAGTACCGTACATTTTTTTCTAATATTTTAAAAGATCGCAAAAAGTTGCAGCCAATATTCTCAGATATAATTTTGCGGATGTTCTTTTATATACCTATCGTATATTAAAATAGGAATTCGATGGAACGTTTTACTTCTAGTCCATTAAAAATAGAATTTCCAAAATTTAAATATTTTTCAATATTAGGTTGTATATTAAATTAAAAACAAATAGTTTCGATATATTTAAAAATTTATAATAAAATAATTTGGAAACAATTATTACATAACCATATCAATAACAGCATTATTTACTGAGATATGTGCAGTTAAAATTAAGGTGCTTCTTCACAAAAACTTTAAATAATATTAAAATATTTTTAGAAGTAGCGACTTTGAAAATCATTAATTCGCGCTATAGACACTTTCCAATATTATAGGGTTTTTTCCATAATATATGATATACGCAATGAAAAAAAAACATGGTTACGACATTGTCATTACAACAATATTATGTTCTCATTGTAAATTCTCATTAATTTTAATAATACTGTGTTCATGATAAGAATATTTTTGTTTTAGTTTTATCATTCAATGTTTACATTCTATAAAAATTAAACATAGTTGCCTATAAAAATTGTATGTTTTTGAATATTTTTACCAGAAACAAAATTTTATTACTATGAAAAAATATCACTATTTCTACAACCATTAAATATTACAATTTTTTTTTGCTTGTTCTTAAACTATATCTTGTTTTTAAACCAAATTAATATTATTATTGCCATAACAATAGAATGTTAAAAATAATTATAATACGTATGTTTTTTTTTTACAAATATGGTTGAACAATACATAATTTGTTTGTTTTTAATGTTTAAAAATACATAACTTTTTTGTTTTTAATGTTTATTTTCCAACTTCATTATAATTCTCATTTAGTTTATATATGAACAAATATAAGTAGAAGAGGTTTTGCTTTATTTGGTGTAATTAAAACAGTATAAGATATTGATTAACCATTATTAGTTAATAAAAAGTATCTTGTATTATCTTGAACAACATATTTAAATAAAATAAATATAATTAAATAATGAACAAATCAATGATCGTATAAGATTAATATAAAGCATGTTATAAGTAATTTTTAACATGTTATAATATTTGTTGTGGTAAGTAATATGATGAATAAATCAGAGCATAATTTTATAAAACTGTATAATATTATAAAATATTTAAAAACGAAATGAAAAATTCGCATCATAATATGAAAAGTTAGATTATTTTATGATTATAATGTTCATAATTATTGTTATTATTTCTGACCATATAGTCCAATCATAATATGTTACCGGAATCATAATCGAAGATATGAAGATATTTTTTCTCTGCGTGTATATTTACTATTAAATACTTTACTTAAATTACTATGCTTTTATTTTCGTATTTTGTCGTCGCTCTAATTTAGCCAAATGTGACAGTGTGGCGTCATAGAAAGTTAAAATTCGGCTTACTTATAAAACTCTCCGTTCTACAAATCTTAAAGGATCCAGATTTAAAAATTTCTATCAGGGAGCGGAGATATTTTTTAATTTCTGTAATATTTTTAAAAGTCGGTTTTGGTTTTAACAAGTTTAAATTTGCTATATTCATTGTTTGCTTCATTATATATATATATATATATATATTTTTTTTTTTTTTTTTTCTTTTTTTTTTAAAAATTTGACCATTGACTAACGCATTCAAATCTTTCAATTTCGATTGGGAAGAGGAAATGCGTCAAAAAGTATATTTTTAAAAAGATATTTTTTTTATTTTCTTTGAAGCACCTTCCATTATTAGTTCGATTGTACACTGCGTAACTTTTTTGGAAACAGCTGTCCACTCTTGTTTTTAAAATTTGTCAATGTTTTGAGCCCAGCATTAGTCTTCCTTAATTCCGTTTAACAAGGACCCAATATCCTTCAATTGTACGAAGTTCTGGGCAGTTTGGAGGATTGACATTATTCGAAACAAAATTAAAATTATGTTTACTGTATCATTCTAAGGTACTTCTACTATAATGGCACGATGATAAATCAAGCCAAAAAAATGTTGAGACTCTGCTTTCTTATAAATGAAAGCAGTAGCCTTTGTAGACTCCTTGAAATAAATATCCGAGTTTATTGTGCCCGATGCAACATACGATTTAATTCTTTCACCATAGCTGCATGTAAATTGCCAAATTAAAACTTTTTTGTGAAATTTTGATTGTTTTTTGGTATGGTATTTTTCGGGAATGCTTCCTCTAACATCTGATGCATAAAACTTTTGTCCAGGAAGCTGTGGGAAGTCAAAAATGACGTAAATTTCATCATCCATTATATAATATTTAAACTTAAAAAAAAAAAATCTTTTAGAAACTTTACTCTCTTTTTAGCTTTAGCACTCCTCTTCTTTGTGTTCCTTTCTGGAACTTTTTTCATTTTAAATATTTTAAGTCAAATATTGGCTTTAACTTTCTGCACATAGTGTTCAGAACATTTGACACGTCTAATCACTTCGCGTACGGAAATGTTAAGAGCAGCACCACCTTTTTGACTTTGTGTTCGTTTCGTGCTCTTTTATTTTTTCCTGTTCCAGGTTTCCGATCAATTTTAAGATCATTGTATAACTTTTTTACTACTCTAGAAATTAATTGTCTGCTGACTCGTAGCCCTTTTTCAATTTTTTTGTAAGTTCAATTTGAAAAAGTTTTAATTGTTTAAAAAAAAAAAAAAAAAAAAATATTTTGAAGCTCACAAAATATTTTGAAAGTATCATTATAAAATCTGGAGTATTTTTTAAAGATATAACGATCACAAAGAGAAAAATAAGTTATCAGCAGACAAAGTTATAAACAGAAATATATGTTACATTTCTTTTTTTTTTTCGAACGCACACTTTAATATTTAGGAGTAATAATTTGCAAATTAATCTTATTTATACTCGTATATATATGTTGAAACATTTTTGAGATATATAGGATTCGAATTAATTATATAGAGAAACTACCTGCTACAACCAATTTTTGCCCTGTTTTAATTAAATTTAAATTTGTTTTAATTAAATTTAATTTCCAAATAAACACATTTTTCTTCAAAAAAAAAAAAAAAACAAAATAATATTATTTTCTCACTCTATTCACATTTGTTCTTTAAAATAAAATTTTTAACATTAAAATTCATAATTTATTTGTTTTGTTTATATTATTATTTATTTTTTTTTGTTTATAAACATTAATATCTACGTTTTTTTTTCTTCTTTTGTTTCTCTTCAATTTTTTAATAATCGTGTTTATTTTTGTTTAAATTTAAAAATATTTTTAAAAAAGTAAATTTTTGAAATTCTTTTGTTCTGTCACATCAGCAGAAAAACACTTGATGAACACAATAACAACATGTTGAATTTTTCTCTTCACGTTTTAGGTTTTTTTTTTTTGTAGGCATTTTACCTGAATATATATTTATTAAAAGTTTAAATTCCATAGACGTTTTTAATCGTATGAGTGTGAGTTTTTTTTAACTGTTTTTATGTGATTTTTTCATTTGATTATTAAATTAAAATGACTTGAGTTGTAAGTTGAGATCTTGAAAGTGATTGTTTTTGTGAATACAGTTAATTAAAAGAATAAAATGTGATAATTTTCGAATGGTGAAATAAAAAGTCAGAAGTTCTAGTGTCAGATCCCCAATTTAGAGATTTTACAAGGAAACAGTTGTATGTCTACTAATTTGAAAATGTTCATGGTCTACCTTCAATAGATTACAAAAAAAAAAAAAAAAAAAAAGAAAAAAAAAACAGTATAAAGATTTGTCTAAAAATTTTAACTGCCCACATCCTTTATTACTAGGAGACAGTAGAGGAGTCACTTGTCCAGAATCAAAAGATAAATAAATAAACAAAAGGGCAAAAACTATGAAAGCATAGCAATAATCATAAAATATTGACTAGCTAATAATGGCTAGTTGCGGTCGATCATCAACATTTCATTCTCAATCCATTCCAATGAGAACATTGCAAAAAATTACTTCGCCATTTGTTTTTAGTTTTTACTTTACAGCGGCTCCAATTTGAAGTTAAAGTTGGCCGAAAAGTCTTATCAACCGAAAATATTTTCCCCAGAGAAGAATTTTCTAGGCTTGAATGCTTTTTTTTTCTGACAATAATTGATTTCATATAGTCTCTCAAGTAATCGACATTTTGAGCACTAACTTTGGTGATCGTGTTACTTGCCATATTGGTGATCTCAGTTGAACACCTTGGACTTGCTTAAGACTTTTTCGGTGATGTTGCTAAAGACTAATGTTATGAGGATAATTTACCAAGAAAATAAATGTTTTAATTGTTTAGAAAAAAAATTATCTAAAATTAATTTTTTTAAATACTTTTATAAGAAAAAAAAAACCTATAAATATCATACCAAGAACATACTTTTTTATAAACAAAATTTCAAAGTAAATTTTAAGTAAGGACTGCGCACGAAATATTTTGTGCATGAAATTCATCTTATAAAAATTAAACCAATGAGTCAATCTCTTTAAAATTTTGATTTTGTTAAAGGCTATTATATTCAAACTTCAAATTTAAAAGATTTATTTTCGTTTTTAATAAAATATTTAATATTTTATAGAAAACCCTCCATAAGAGCATTTTTGTGTTTAAGATTACTTTGTTTTGGAATGGGTCCACTTCTTTTTAAACTCTATTTTATTTTTTAATCAGATTTAAGTGAGTTATGAACAGTTTGGTGGATTGGCCTCCTTTGGTACCTTTTTTGTTTTCATAATGAAAAGAATGATGAGGCCAAATAAACTAGAATTCATTGTGTTTTCAAAAGATAGGAATAATTCATAACAAAGTGTCCTTTATTATGAATGAAGTGATTTTCCCCACATATAGAAATGTATTGCCAGACCTATAGTTTATTCGACAATTTCGATGTTTTTACACGTTGTTTTTCTGATACATTTCCCATAACATTTCCCATACAGTCTGTAAATCAACTTCTTTTTCGTTTATCAGGAATCCTTTTGTTGATCATATTTTTATGACTTAAAAACTTGAATTTCCCAACTCACCTACACTCCTAGCAATTCGTCGAGATGTGTTTTGATTATAAATTTTAATTATGCGTTTACATGAATTCTGTTAAATTTTAATTTTGTGGAAAACTAATTATGCTATTGCAACAAAATTTAGCACATAGCTACTGAGAATAATAACATATGTAAACAGCTTTACCAGAATGATGATTTTATCATGATTTTTTAACTAAAATATAATATGATGATTTTTTCCTTCACAATATGGTGTGAATCACCAACAAAAAAAATTTTTTTTATTTAAAAATTGAAAATATTTGAATACTGATAATTATGAGAAATTTTGTTCAGATTCAAGTTATATTTTTGATGTAAATATTATTGAAGAATACATTTTATACTATTAGACACTACCAAAGTGAAATGTATTTTCTGGATTAGCAGCAGTATTCCTAATAACAACACATTAATTTTAGACGCCTGGACCATGTCGACCAATATCTTCATATACTTAGGATGTATAGAAATTGCTCTTTTATTTTAATTCGTTTTTCTAAGAATTGATGCGTTAGTAGCAACAATATTTCGCGGACAATCATCATAAGTAAATAGTTCAATCTCGGTAAAAGAGCACTCCGCAAGGATATATAATATTTAGATGGCTTCTAAGAAGGATCACAACTGCCCTAACATAATACTCTTTTTTAGCTTCTTGTTATATTTAATAATATGAGTTTAGTATTTAACATATGCTAAACAATGAATAGTAAATAATTTAGAGCCTAAAAAACTTGAATTGATGTAATTGTATATGATTTTTTTTATTCCATTTAGGAGTCTAATTTGCACTTCTTTGAAATCAATAAAATATAACCAAAAAGAAAATTGTTCGAAGTTGTATGATTTATACCTTTAAATCGAAAACGAAAACGTTTTCTTTCGACTCAAAATATGTGCAAGATATTCCTCAGTAGGTTATTTAATAGGGTCAGAACTAGACATAAAGTTAAAATTAAGAAAAAAAATTGTTTGATGATTTTTACATCAAAATTATAATTTTTTTTTTGTTAAATAATTTTTGTTCAAAGTTTTTTGGCAACTCTAAATGTAAACAAGTTAACGGTACTAATTTTTTCACGTATAATAAACCTTAAAGTGCACACGGATTTTTCGTGCGCAGTCCTATGTGCGCATATGTGTTAAATAAGTGCCGTTCAAAAATGAATAAAAAATATGAAATTTAAAAATATTATAAAATAAAGACAAAAATTCAAAGTAAATACCAAGAAATTTAAATTTATTTTTATAAAAAATGTACCATTTTATAGTAACATGTTTTCGTTTTAGTTAAAATTTAATAAAACAAATTGAAAAAACGATGTTTCCACACATTTTTGCTTTAATAGCTTAAAAATCGAATGGAGAAAGCATCAAAAGTGCTAGAAATCTATACTTTTTGCAAAAAGTACCGAAAGCTATTTTTTTTGTTGCAATAAATAATTTTTATTATTACAATTTTTACTTTTTCAATTTTCATAAAAAAGTACGTATAATGAAAAAAAAAAAAAATAAATAAATAAATAAATAAAATTTTCTTTATATTCCCTTCAAAATGTACAAAATCTCTTAATAAAATTTTTTATAAACACAAATAATATAAATCGTTTGTGTGTGTATAAAATTCACGCTGTATGTCAGCAAGTGTGTGACAATGATGTATGACTTTTTGGGGGGAAAAATATTAAATTTAAAATATCTACAAAGAAACGAAAATGAATATTTTTACAAATTTATTTTTCATATTCAATGAAAATATCAAAAATAAAAAAAATATTAAAAGAACTAAAGTAGTCCCCCACATTGTACACACACACACACACACACACGAAATTTACAATACATAAGAATAAATAATTTATTTTTTTATCTTTATCTTGTTGTGTTTGTTGAGTTTTTCCTTCAAAACAAACGTTAAAGTAAAAGACAGCCCGCCAGAGTTGGAAGCACTGAGTTAATACCAAATTCATAAACACTATGGCAAGCAGTAAGTTGGTCTAATGAATAAATTATTTTTCTTTTATGCCAAAAAAAAAAAAAAAAAATCAAACATATTGCACACGTCTGTCTATATTTAGTATTCCCACTCTGTTTTTTTATTTTTTTATTTTTTCATGTGGACTTGCACTATTCGCCTGTGTTCATGAGGTTTGTTTGGATTTTTTTTTCTTTTAAAGAATTATGGCTTTGGTCAGTTACAATTTTTTTTTTTTGCTTCTACTTTGGGCGCCACAAATTCTTCAAATTATGTATGTATGGTAAATTGTACTAAAAGTAATATTTAGAGAGTCTTTGACTAACTATTAAGTGTTTTGTTTTTAGTCAAAATGAAAACTAAAATTTTAAATATTTATAAATAGCATTGCAAAGTTTTAGTAAATTTACAGAAATTATGTTTAAAATTATTTATTTATAATCCAAAAAAAAAAAAAAAAAAATTGACATTTGCCAAGAACACAATGGGGGCGATAAGACGACAGGAATATGTTATTAAAAAATGTCTTTTAATTTTGATCTTAACAAATTTATCCCGCTTAAAATCTAGACTTTAAGTCAACGGTAAAATTGAGTGCTAAAGAAGTTACAATAGGTAATTGCCCATATTGTCATACAAAAGCAGAGTTTATGAACTATAATTAGACACGAGCAGAATGTAATATGTATTTTGGGGTTTGGCCTACAAGCAAAATAATACGAAAGTGATTCGAATTAGTATTCCTTAGAAGAAACATATTATTGCCGTATTGCGAAAGTTTCCCTCATCGGGAGAAATTGTGTGTCACAGGCGATACACGTAAGCAATCAGAAATAAAATAAAAATAAAAGTAGGTAATATTGCTAGATAATCATCTAGGTGAAAAAAAGAAGTTACCACCAGATAATCTTCTGGAGAATGTAATAGATATATAGAAAATTTATAGCTAAACAAATCCTGAAATAATATAAGTAAAACTTTTATATCTTGTAGAGCATGCATATAAGTCTAAACATCATAAAGCACGAGAACTGAAAGGCTCACATAAAATATCCATCTTTTTGATAAAAGGCAAACAAATTTCTTCATTTTTGAAAAATTTTTCGACAACTGAAAAAATTGTGCCTAAAAAATAAAAGTATTGTATTAATTACTTCCAGATGATCTCAATGCGATTTCCATAAATTTTTTGGGGATGTGATAACCACTTTACTGAAAAAACAGCGATAATTTTAAGATAAAAATAATAAAAAGATTAATAATAAAATTTTATATATATTTTTTATTGTTTATTGCCTAATTTTCTTTAAACCGATAAAAATACAATATTAGAAAAATATTGCTTTGATGGTTTCAGTCCAAATAATAAAAATAAGGTGTTGTGTAAATTTCTTCAGGGAAGATATCTTCCAAATGTTTGTTGGATGCAGCGTTGCTGTTTTGGGCTTTTTCTACCAAATTTGGTAGGAATTTTTTCCTTTAATATGAAGATAGGCTGAATTGAATTTTAGTAGATTTTAGCAGTGTTTGATTTTTTAAAATAATAATAAAAAATAGGTAATAATAACAAAAAAAAAAAAAAAAATAATAAATAAATAATAAATAAATAAAATAAAAAAAAAATAATAAATAAAACATAAAAAGTAAATAAAATCAATTAAATTTTAGGAGAAATATGTTTATGTACAGGAAAAAGGTTTTCTCTAATTCTGAAGGAATTATCTTAACTAAAAGAATTTCAAAAATAATCGTTAAAATCTAATGTCTGTCAATTGGATGGCTTGCAACCAGTGTTGCCAGGAGGCTAAATGTATGAAAAAATAAGGCCAGAAAAAAATTAAAATTTTTTCCTTAATATAAAAACTTATTTTTTTTTTCTCGTTATTATTAGTTTTTGAATTTTTTAAGATATTGTAATAAATTTATAAATAAAACATAGAACAACAGCCAGCAAAATCACTCATTTATAAATCACCTAAAAAATTCCCGTACAACATTGGGTTATATTTCATATGAAAAACTATCTGAATTATTTTTTCGTCATTTTTAAACTGTAATTCATTTTAGATTAAGCATTTCTAAAAGAATTTTAAATAAAAATAAATAAAATTATAAACAAACAAAACTTTGTTAAATAATGTTTGTAAATAGTTTCTATGGTAAACGAAAAATAATTATATTAATCGATTTACTAATTCCATAAAATTAGTTGTAATTTTTGGATGATTCTGTAAAAATAAAATTTGTAATAGCCAATAAAATTTTTTTCTTCACTGTTGAAATACTAAAGGTACGTTCACACCAGACGGATATTTTGCCAAAATGTCGTAACCACTATATAAAATATTTTCTAATTTTTCCTTTTTAATGGTAATACATTTTTTACTTTTCACTAATTATAGCTGACATTTTATCGAATTTTGTTTGACGGTGTTTTCTTTTACAAAACATTTGCAAGATCCAACAACGGCAAACAATATTTTTGTAAAACTAGTGGTCATGCAATTTTGATCAAATATTTGACAAATGTGAACATAGCTTAATATTTTAACCTTTTTGAGGCAATTTTAAAAACCAGAAACAAAAACGAAAATTTTGAGACTAAAAGCAAAATAAAAAGGCTAAACTGGCAACACTGTTTGCAACTGTATTTTATATTTTGCTTTTATAGAGTAAATGACATGCAAGCCAGAGATCATGTGAAAAATGTATCCTAAAAAAGTTAACTGCTACTTTTTATTCTTTTAATATGAGTATTAGCACTAAGAAAAAATATCGAAGTGCTAAAATCAGAAGGGGTACATTTAGCATATCTTTATTAAAAAAAATTAAATGTTTTACTGGTCACATTGATGTTTCAAACATTATTATAAGCACAATATAGTGTTGAATAAACTGAAATAGGAAGAAATTATTGAAGCTAATTACTAAAAAATTAAATTATATTTCTTAATCAAATAAAATCTAAATATGACTCAAAATCGGAAAATGTTTCCTAAAAAGTTTATCTTTTGAAATATTTTCCAATATTTTCCCAAGTTTAAGAAACCTATATTTGCCTTTTAAACGATTGAATTATTTATTCATATATTTTGGCATAAACTATGACCATTTATAAATGTCTTGATCGATAAATGCTATATAAGCAGCTTTGTATTTAATTTATTTTCGTTATGACATTATTCCGCTGCTACGAAAAATCTACAAGGGCTATAATTTTCTAACACTGGTAGTGGGCAAAGAACGAATTTCAATTTTCTTTAATATTTTCAAGTCATCAATTATAGGAGAGGATTTCCTAAAATTTTTTCTACAAAATTTCGAAAATTGTGGTAGGATGAAAATGTTTTCAGTGGCAATACTGGTAGGGTGGTTAACAAATCTATAGTCGTTAACTCGGAGCTTATAGATGTGGCTGCAACGAATTCAACTAGCATTCGGTTCGAAGGATCATAAACAATGTCTAGCTGATGGCTAGAAATATAAGGACAATTTTTCAAACTCAAACAGTATCCTTCAAACCGGATACATTAATAAATAAATTAATATATTTCATCTTTCAAAATAAAAAATTTACATAATGTATAAAATTTTCACATAATTCTCTCTTAACAATATAGTAATAGCAATACTAAATATCGAAGACCTTTTAAAATCAATTCCAATAAAATCTACTCGTATTAAAAAAAAATCAGCAGCATCTATTGTTTTGTATTGTTTTATAAGACAAACTAAATTCAAAATAAACGACCCCTTTAACGCACAAATGATAAAGAAATCATTTTATTGTATATTTTCTTTTATTATATCACTGCTATCAGATGTGTTGGGAATTGTTAGAAAAAAGGACACATGTGCTTTTCTGCAAATGTTTTTTACGCTTGAAATACATAATTAAATTTATATTAAAAACGTTAAATGAAAATTGAAAAATACAATAAAAGAAAATATTTTGAAAATACCCTCTTTTACCAGACGCAAAAAAGTAAAAGTGAAATCAAATGAAAATATTAAAAAGGGTGTTTTACAAATAAACGTATTTTTTTTTTTTTAGATAGAAAATCATTAATATCTCAACTCATCATCATTGATAAGATATCATATTTAGCATTTCATTGAACATGCAAAGTTAGTTCAAATAAGCATTTTGCATGTTATAGAATTTAAATTTTTGAATGAGACAGCTTCACTTAATTGTGAACAACATATTATTTATTTATTTATTTATTATTTATTTATTTATTACACCCTTCACCATATATATAAGTTTGTCATTCCGTTTTTAATTTTTACAGTATTCATCTAATAATTAAAAAAGTTTATATTTTCAGGATCCTTATTGATAGAGAAGTCGATATAACCATGTCCGTCTGTCTGTTGAAAACTGTTTTTAGAAATCCCCGAAAAGGCCTCTAAAACGTATTTTTTTCAACTTTTCTAAGCCCCTATATAAGCTACCGACTTCGTTTTTGCACAGAAAATTCGAAATCTTTTTTTATACCCCACACCACTACAAACACATAATACCCCAATATTATGTGTTTGTGCTGATATTTGTAACGCATAGAAAAAGCTATCCAACACCCACCTTAAAGTACACTAATCAACTCAGAATCACTTTTTTAATCGATCTAACGATGTCCGTCCGTCCGTCCGTCCGTCTGGCTGTCTATGTAAACCTTTTGCACAAAGTACAGGTTGCAATTTTGAAGATAAGATAATTCAATGAAATTTGGCACATAGGACTTTCATAGCACAAGTACGAAGCCTATTGAAATTGGTTATGATCGGTCCATTATTTCACCTAGACCCCATACAAATCTCCTCCCGGAATAGGGGTTTAATGACCATAAATGCCTTAAATATAGCAATATTTTAATGAAATTCTTTGTAAGGAAGTTTTGTATAAATATGAATTTTGTGCCAAATTTCATGAACCATAGCTCCCATATAAAACCCTCTTCCGAAAATCACTTTAACGTACATAAATCACATACACATGTTAGTATCAAGTTTATATACGACACAAATAAATTTTATGTAAGTAGAAATCACAGTGACAAATTTTATGAGGATCGCTTCATAATTTACCATAGTTCCCTTATAAGACTACTTTCGGGAGTCACCCTAAAGTGCTTAAATTCATATAAATGTTAGTATTAACGTAATATTCTGTATTTGTATATTTTATTTTACACTTAGTAAAAGTATCGGTCCACAATAGTTCACATGTTTAATATAAGACCCTTCCACGAATTTTGATGGACATACACAATGGTGTAGGGTATCTTATGGTCGGGTTTGACCCACTATATCTTTTTTACTTGTTTTTGAAATGTTTTTGCGGAAGAAATGAACAAAATCGTTTCCATATAAGCTTCAGAATTTGTTTTTGTACAAACCTGTTCTAAATATTTTTCTAAAATTTCGGTTTTTCGCTTTATACATATCGGTCCATAAATAAACGATTTGTAGACAAAATTTTAAAAAAATTATTAAAAATATTCACATACAAAAACATGTATAAAAGGCATTGCAATGACTTTCAGTGTTGTTGTTTTTTTTTTTTGTATAAGCAAGCTGTAGTTGTTAATTGTATATACACACAATCATTTTTATGTATGTTTGGTTGTTTTTCAGTTGGAAATATCCTGCCAACATTTTCTATCCAAATTTGAACTAAATAGTAAGTTGTTTTTAACAGTTCAATATATCTTATACAAAAAGAGTCACCGTGGGGAAAGAAGTGTGCAGCAATTCTAATACTGCTAAAATTTTGCACTTTATTAGTATCAAGTCTTGTGAATTCAGATCTGTAACCCGTTTGTTTAAACTAGTATTACCATAAAACTTATTAAAGAATAAAGCCAGTTTCAGACAAGTTAAAAAATTTTAGTAATGACCCATATACTTTATGCGGTTTATGGGGGATGAACTTATTTATGAATAAAATATACACCTTTGGTGAGGGTATACGAAAATTATAATACATAAATATTTTTTCTTTGATAATAAAAAAGTGCCCTGAATCAACGCCAAAGTAACTGTAAAAAAATTAAATATTCATAAACTTTTCATTTAATTACAAGGATTTTGATTAAAACAGAGACTTTTCAATTTACCCAAAAGAAATGTTTTTTTAAATTAAATTTTCTATAAAACTTAAACTCACTACTTACTAATTATTCTTTAAAATAAAATGCAGTATATATTTAAAACAAACTAGATCATGATAAAAAATGGCAATTTGCACGCCTACTAATTTATTTAAACTTAGAAAACTAAACATTAATTATTGCAAATGAACTTTTTTTAGGTTTTAGGGCTTTATTTACAAGAGGGAATAAATATTGGTTAACTAACTGACTAGCTGAGTGATTGTTAGTTTGTCATACTAAAAAGCTAAAGAAATGAAGAAAATAAAACTACTAACTATTAAATATTATTAAAACGCAATGTGGCGAGACTTAAATACGCATTTGAATACCAAGTCCAAACGGCAACGGCAATAGCAGCAACAATAAAAAACAGCAAGAAGTAAATTAAATAAAACACAGAAAACGTAGTATATTTTATTGTTTTAGATTCATTAAATATGTAAAAAACGTTTTTATGAAATGTTTAGGTTAATAACTTGATAATTATGAATGAAAAATTTAAGAAATAAAATATTAAGGCAGTGCATAGATTTAAGACTTTTGTTCTTTTTTAAGGCTTTTCTAAATTTTTCGCAAAAAAAAATATATATATATATATATATATATATTTTATTAAAAAATTTTTAATAAAATGATTAATTAACTTTATATTGTAACTTAATTATATTATTAATTAATGTAATTAACTTTATAATTGGTTTAAAATTTTTTGACATAAATCAATTATAGATTTATTTCCGTACTTTTTGGATAAAGTGCGGCACAATAAGAAAATGTTAATTTTTCTCCAACAAAAATACAACGACATACAAAGGTACGGGAGCACAAAAATCCAAATTGTTAAAAAAAATAAAACATAAAACTGTTTAAAAAATTCGTATGTAAATGTAGTTTTATTTTTCAGCATATTTAAATGTTTTTAATTCTTCTTTTTTAAATGAAACTCCGGTTAGTAACAAAAACAAATAATTTTTTATTCATTTTCGTTCAAATTTTTTATTGTATATATTATTTGACAATTTATATAATCTACCCGAAGAAATATTATAACATATTTCGTGCAAGAATAAGAAGATGAACATTATTCTATCAAAGTAGCTCTCACTTGTCCAATTTTCGAGTAGGGCAACGTTTTTCGGTAACTTTGGGAACCCGCGTGCTCCTAATTTAGAGTACGGGAACAAAGCTTATATAGGAAAAAGAAAAATGTCTCAATAAAAATAAAATAACTTTAATTCAATTTCAAACCATTTTCAACTGTTTGGGAGCAATTTGTAGTAAAAAAAAGTAATACGAAATATTTACATGATTTTCTCAGTCTTCGGTAACATCCCAGCAAAAGTTTTTGGTTATCGGTAATGGCAACCACTTATTAAAGTAGTTTCTTGGTAATGAGGCGTCATTATTATTTGTCTATTCTGTATTACATTAATAAGTACTCAATAGTATAATAGCACAGTAATACTGCCATCACGTGGATGAGTTGGCTAGATCGCGGGATTAACAACCAGAAGGTTGTTAGTTCAACTCCATTCTGAAGCTGTTAGTTTTTTATAACAAAATGTCTAAAAAGATATTTTAAACTAAATAGAGTTTTTGTCACTTAGAAAATCATGTGCGAGATGGTGTACTGAGTAAGACGTTAATCAGTAAAAACGAATGGTTAGTGTGTGTCCAAGTTCGAGTCTCATTGACGGCAAAATTTTCTTGTTTTTTTTTATTTTTATTTTCGTTTAGCTGCATATTTTTGAGTACCCCTAGAGTCAAAAACTACTACATGAATTTGTGGACAAGTCGAACAAAAATAACTAGTTATTTGGGCAAAAAATAAGTAGTTTATTTTTGTTTCCAATTATACCAGCTAGCTTACCAGGAAAGCAAAGTTTTTGCTGGGATGTTTAATGTTTAAATATTTGGTAAGTTAGAATTTTAAATATTTAATGAGATTATTAATCTTACAATGCTAGTGTAGATCCCAGTTTGTTTCACAGCTGTACTATGAAAGATTATTTAAATATGTATATAAGATCAGTTCGTATTGAATGTTTTTGACAATTTGTTCATCATTTGTAAATTATACATACTCTACATACATTTTACAATAATGTTAAATAAGTGTATAACACCAAAATTTAGTGGTGTTTAGTGGGAAATGAAACTTGACATATAGTTACGTCTTGGCGTCTTATAAATGCTTTTAAAAGTCACCGATAATCACATGTGATCTTCATGAGATACTTGAAGTCAAAGGCTACAGAAATCTGATCTATAAGTGATTATCGGTGATTTCAACAGGGTGTATATGACGCCAATATTAAACTATATATGTACCATGTTTCCTTTCCCTCAATAAAATTAGGAGTTTTAATATTTTTCTGGTTTAATTTTAATTAATTTAAATCCGTGCATTTTTATTGAGAATTTTTTAGTTGATTTTAGACAAATATACAAAAAAAAATTTAATTAATTTGAATAAAAAATTAATTGAAATTTAAGGAAAAATCAATTATTCTAGCAAAATCAAACAAAAAAATTAATTAATATAATCAATTTCGTAATTGAAGTATATTTTTATTTTTTTCTTTGTATCTTTTCAATTTTTTTTTTAACTTTTTTATTAATAAAATTAGAAGACTTATTTTTATTATACTTGATTTTAACATAATTTTATTCTATTGCTTAAGAATTAATTTATTAATTCTGAGCACTTCCATTGCACTGAATTATAATGTTGGTTTATATTTATGTGGAAATTTTGTTTTGTTTATAACAATTTTTTTCTACTTCCAAAATTAAAACTCCCATCATAAAGAAAATAAAAAAGGAAGAAAAATCTTCATCACACTATCTCACAAAAATATACAAATTATAAAAAAAAAAAAATCTGAGAAAACTTTTCGGAAAATAAAGCTTTTTCATCTTCTGGTGATAACACAGTGGAACAATTTCCTAAAATTTTTAAATTTTTTTATTTTATTTTATTTTTTTTTGGTCAAAAATCCAATTATTTTTGGTAGAAATTTCAAAATAAAAATTTTAAAAATTCTAAAATAGAAATTATAACAGACCAAATAATCAAGAACTTATATTAAAAAATATAATGTGGCAACGTTGACAGTCTGACAAGGCATTAAAGTTAATAATTTAATATTATTTTTAACATTTTTATTTAAATAAAGTTAGAATTATATAACCAGAAAAATATATAACAATGTTGTAATAATGTAAATTGCAACCTAGGAGATGTATTTTAAGACCTTTATTTTAAATTTTATATAAGTCGTGTATTTATCGTTATTTTTGAGTTTTGTGCTCATGTTGGTTATCTATCAAGATAATTTATAACTTTGAAGGAAGAAAAACTACGTTTGGGCATGAACTTGCACTAATGTAAAAACTTGAAAGTGTTTGCCAAAGCGTCTATTTAAAAATTGTTTTCGCCAAAAAAAGTCTTTATTATTAGTTTCAATATTTCACGTGTTACACTATACGCTTAAGTTAAAGAGGGCTTTCAGAATGTTTATCTTTATAGCCATGTTATCAAAAGAAGTTTGTTATTTTAGCAGTTCTATCTATAGGACTCCATTATTTCTGCGAACTATTATCTTGATACTTGATTTCTGTGGAATTTGTGCGTGCTAAAGAGGAGCTTTATGTGGGAGTCAATTATGAAACATTCTTAAAAAATTTTGGCACATTGATTAATTGCCATATAAAACTTATTTGTAGCAAATTTCTTTGAAATAGTGACATATGTAATTAAAGCATTTATAAACGTTTAACCCCTATTCAGGGATGGTATTTGCATAGGGGCTAGGTGAATTAATAATGGTCCGATCATAAACAATTTCAATAAAATTATCTTTAAAAATGCGATTTGTATTTTGTGCACAAGATTTATATGGACAGACGGACAGGCGAGGCGGACTTCGTTAAATTGACTCAGAAAGTGGTTCTGAGGCGATTGATATGCCTTAGGGCACGAGTTCCTAAATGGGGGTCTGTAGTAACTTTTTAAAAGGTCCGCGAAGAGGTCCAAAATGGAGTATATATACGATTGCTTTGTCTTGTCAGAATAAGAGAGGAAATAAGAGATCGAAGCCGATTAAAAAACCAATTGATATATTAAAATATTTAATGAAGTTACTAAGTTCTTGTGTATACTGTCTAGTACTCGTGAGTGTTTCTCGAGGAATAGAAGCCTGATTGATAAGTTTTACTTTATTATTATTTTGTGTTTGAGATAAGCGAAGCGGAAAGCCATCGTATATTGGAGCTTTAGTTGAAACAACTTGTAGTGAGCGGTATAGAAGATTTAAAAGAGATTATTTCAATGAAATTTGAAGATGAAGAAGTGAAAGATTTGCATGACGATGAGTCATGCCAAATGCTTACATAATAATTGGGAGTAGATCAAGCAACAATTTCTCGGTTTTAAAAGCACTATAATTTATCGAAAAGCATTGAACTGTTACAGCCGATAAAAAGGGAAATATGATAATCGCAAGCTCAAAAGTCAAAAAGAAAAATCGACACCTTGGCACCCAAGTAGTGCTCTATATTTAATGGGATCTATTATGCGCTGCTAAAACAGGGTGAAAGGACCAGACACTAGTCCATGACTTTTCCTCATGACCATTATCGGCCTCATATTGCGTAACCAGTTAAAAAGTGTTTGGGAAGATTTTTGTTAAAAAAAGATGGGAATAATAAGTGCATACACCAATTTTATTTTATTTTTTAGAGACCCTGCAAAAATTTTTTTTATTAATTTTGCATTAGTATTATTAAATAATTCAAATATGTCTGAGGGTCCGCGGTAAAATGAAAAATTCTTGAAAGGGTCCACGACGTTACATCAGCACAAACGCATAACACCACAACCATCTATTGTGGTGTATGGATAATTACCGCTTGTTTAAATAGGTAAAACCTTAAGTGAGAATCGATTAATTGCAGTGAGTTGCAAAAAGGAGGGAAGCGAAATTTGTATCGAAAAGTATGATTGTAATTTTTCACCGACCCTCAATTAAACAATTTTTTAAACTTGGTAATAGAGTTATCAGCCGTTTTAGCGATGTAAATTGGGCTAAACGATTTGTATGCGTCAGAATTTCTTTGTGGAGCCTCCTAAAAAATCAATGTTATGCACGTAATCCAAAATCGACCAAAAATTTTAAGGAAAGAGTATTCCGAACGAAATATTTACACTTGTAAATTTAAACTGACTACTTAATGGCAAAAACCGATAAAACCAAAAAAATTAACAGCCCTGGTATTGGCTTACTAAAGCACTCCCTATAATAAAATTTATTCTCTCTCCAAAAACTAGTTTAACTCCTTCTTTAAATATATTTAAAGTTTGGTACAAATCATCATAGAACTTCAAAGTTTTATAAATATTTGATGCCTTTCTTTAAGTATTTTGTATTATAATTTACATCAATTAATAAATACATATAACCAATTGCTCCAAATTAAAACATGATTTTAAGAATCTCCATTTAGCTAAATTTTCCAAAACTCTTCTTGCAAAAACCTTAACTAATTTTCTCATATTTATATTTAATAAAAAGACCTTGAAATATTTTAATTATTTTTTCCAACTTACCGGCCAAGGCCTTAAATTCCTCAAGATAATCCAAATTTTTATGTAACGGCGCCACTTTGGTGCCGTGATTTTCACTTTTAACAAAAATTTTGATAAATTTTTTTAAAACAAATTTTAATAAAAATTATTAACACACCTTTTAGTTATTTAAAGAATTTTTTTATATCAAAATTTTAATAAAAACAATCAAACACAAACATCTACAAATTTCATTAGACATTAAACATTAATGATAGATTCAAATTCAACTGAATTATAAAAATTCTATTATAGCAGTTGTTGTTGTATAAAATTTAACGGCGATTTCAAATAAACTGCCAGCTGCTTTTTAAAATGAAAAAAAAGGTTAACAAACAGTATTACAGGGGTGGAATATATTTTCTATACACATTTTTAAAGGTAACTGTAATGCAAGCGTTAATTTTATATAAAGGTTAAATTAATTCCTTTATTAATTGTTATTTTTAATAATTTTTTTAAATTAATTTATTTTTTAATAATATATTTTACCACCAAAATTTTCGTATTTTTGTTAAAAAGCGCGTTATTTTTTCATAAAAATTACAAAAATCTATAAGATTTTTTCACAGTGTTTGTGTGCAAGCTAAGAGAACAACATTAATACTATTTTTGTTTAACTTCTTGTTTTTTTTCTGAGTGTTTTCAAACACTCACAAAACAAAAATTACAACAAATCAAATAGTAATAGCAACAACGCCACCACCAACATTAGAAAGCCAAATTGTAGGGGATGATTGTGTGTGGTGTCATACACCACATCAACAAAAAATGTTCCTTCTCTAAAGGCCACAAATATTCTCATCATATATTCCTTCTAGGATATTGTTTATGAGTAAATAACGCCGCTTTTTTCCGTTTGATTCCATTTTACATTTTAATAACTCTTGAGGGAGGTTTTTATTACACTTATTTTGCTTTTGCTAATGAGAAGAGTTTGAGCAAAAACCATGTAAATTACTTGAGTATTTGAGTGTTTGAGTTGTAAATGTAATTACATACAAACATACTTCCAATGGCATGTAAAAAAGGGGGAGTAGGCAGTTATTTTTTTCTGTTTATGTTTGTTCTCTACCATAATTGAGTTTTATTTTTGTTAGACTCTTGGTATGGAATTTTAGGAATTTCAAGAATTTTTCGTTTAAAAGAGAGCGAAAATTTGAAGGGAACAACAAATAAAAGAATTGGAAATTTAATAAACAGCTGATTTTTTAAATATTAGAAAAGAGAGAAGAAGAGAGAGCACACAATAAATAGAGAGTGTTAATTAAAGAAAGGGAATTTATTAAAATTTAATAAAAATTTTAAGGTTAAATAAGAATTTTAAGTTTTTTATAGAAAATTTACCATAAATTTTCTTTTAACTGAAATTTTCTTTTTTTTTCGCAAATTTTTATATTTATTTTATTAACAATTTTTTCAGTTTTATACAAAAATTTACATAAATTTTCATTTTATAGAAAATTTTCGACAATTTTTTTTAATCAATTTTCTTTTTATACAAAATTTTGGTTAAATTGTTATACGAAATTTTTAATAAATTTGTTTTCTTATTTATATGCAATTTTAAAAAATTTCTCTTTATCAGAAATTCTCGTAAAATTTAGTTCTTATGGGATATTCCCGATAAATTTATTTTTTATTGAAAATTCTCAATGAAATTAAAAAAAGTTATCAGAAATTATGGTCAAATTTAGTTTCTATGGGAAATTTTCGATAAATCTAGCTTTTATAGAAAATTTTCGATAAAACTAGTTCTTATAGAAAATTTTCGATAAATATAGTTCTTATAGAAAATTTTCGATAAATCTAGTTCTTATAGAAAATTTTCGATAAATCTAGTTCTTATAGAAAATTTTCCACAAATCTAGTTCTTATAGAAAATTTTCGATAAATCTAGTTCTTACAGAAATTTTTCCATAAATTTAGTTCTTATAGAAAATTTTCGATAAATTCTCTTTTTATAAAAAAAAACGATAAATTCTCTTTTCATAGAAAATTTTCGATAAATTCTCTTTTCATAGAAGATTTTAGATAAATTCCCTTTTCATTGAGAATTTTCGATAGATTTCCTTTTTATAGAATATTTCGATAAAATTTCCTTTGATAGAAAATTTTCCTAAAAATTTGATTTTATCAAAAATTCAAGATAAATTCTATTTTTATGGAAAATTATTAATAAATTTTAAAAATTTATTTTTATAGAAAATTTTCAATAAATTTTCTTTCTATAGGAATTTTTCGACAAACTTACTTTTCATAGGAAATTTTAGATGAATTTTCTTTATAGAAAATTTTCGATTAATTCTCTTTACATAAAAATTTTCGACAAGCATTCTTTTTTTTTCTTTTTATAGGAAACTTTCTCTTTTTATAAAAAATTTTCGATGAATTCTCTTTTTGATAGAAAATTTTCCATAAATTTTCTTTTTATAGAAAATTTTCAATAGATTTTCTTTTTATAGAAAATTCTCTTCTTATAAAAAACTTTCTTTTCATAGGAAACTTCAGATAAATCTTCTTTTTATAGGAAATTTTCGTTAGATTTTTTTAAGAAAATTTTCTTTTTATCGGAAATTCTCAATCAATTAACTCTTTATGGGAAATTTTCGCTCAAAATTATCTTTACAAAATTTTTTGTAGAAATTTTTCGACAATTATCCTTATAGAAAATTATAAATCGATTGTTTTTTTTTTTATTGGAAATTTTCGTTAAATTTCTCTTTGTAGAAAATTTTCGAAAAAATTTCTTTTCATAGAAAATTTTTAATAAACTTGCTTTTTATCGGATATTCTCGATAAAGTTTCTTTTCATCGTAAATTCTCGATAAATTTTCTTTTTATAGAAATTCACAATAAATTTTATCATTATCGGAAATTCTCAATAAATTTTTTTTTGTTTTTATATTGGAAATTTTTCATAAATTTTCTTGTTATTGGATATTTTACACATTTTTTTCGGAAAATCTCGATAAATTTTATTTTTATGAAAAATTTTTAATAAATTTTCTTTTTAGAGAAAATTTATATAAATTTTTTTTCTATATGAAAAAATTTCGATAAATTTTCCTTTTGTAGGAAATTTTTGTTAAATCTTTTATAGAAAATTTCGTTTTTTTTTTTGAAATTTTAAAATAATTTTAATTGTGACCTAATTTTGTCAATTATTCATACCTAAACATTTAGGTGGCCCCGTTTCATGGAGGATGATATTTATGTAACCACCTAAATAACAGATGACCAACTTTATGCATGTAAATTTTAATGAAGTCTAATTTTATGCAAACATTATTTTTCATCCAATTTATTCTATTATTTTTCATAATAGAGTTTATTAACCTTTGAAACTACTAAAATAGTACTATTTTCTTTTCATCCACGTACGTACCTCCTTTTACATTTTGCATTTTTTAAACAAAAACAAATACAAAATACTTTACTCTATTCCTAGTATCTATAATCATACCAAGTACAGTATTTATATACCATTTCATTAAATCAGTTTTGGTTCTCATTTTATTCTTTTAGATTTTTTTTTTTTTAAATTCTATAAGAAAATTTATGAAATATTTGTAGCTACTACCATAACCGACCTTATACAAATAAACCTGAAAATATTTCTCTTTACAAAATACTCACACATACAAATGAAAACTCCCTTGAAAGAAAACAAAAAATAAATGCCATAAATTCTCAACTAATGAAACAAAGTAAAAAAAAAAAATAGTAGAATGAAAAAAATAAAACAATAAAAGTACTCAATAAACCATTAAGAATCTATTAAATACTCAAACATACACACACATCATCATAATCATCATGCACGTGAGTATTATTTTTATAAAGAGAATAATATCTATTACAAGTTTTTAGTATTATTCATTTAGTTATTGTTGTTAAAAAAAGGTATATTTTTATATGACACTGACACTGAAATTATTGTATCTGTAATAATGAAATGATAATGATGATTACGAAGTTGGGTATCATGATGAGTGTGATGATTTCTAATTAGAAATAGAAATACATTTTCAATAAATAAAGAATTTGAGTTATTTCATAAAAATAACATCTGCAAAAACGTGAAAGGAAAAAAAAATAAAATAATAAAATAACAAAAGGAGAAAAACTATCCACCACCTTTAATTACTAGAACATGGAACTACTGCGAAAACTTATTTAAGCAGAAAAATTTCACTTGTAAGTTTTTGTTAAAAGAATGTATTGTTTAAAATTTGCAAAGAACAGACAATGAAATCTTCTAAAGGAATTATAAATTAAAAAAAAAAAAAACATTCACAAAGAAAATTCCTTTAATCAATATAATTTTTACAGAGAAATTGTTAAAAAAATTAAAATTTAGTAATATTTTGATTATTACGGACCTTAAAGTTGCAAAAATGTATCAACAATATTTTACAGAATTTCAGTATTAAAAATTTTGTCAAATTGGCTTAATCCATTTCGTTACAAATTTGTTGGAGTTTTGTAATCTGTTTTTAATTCCTTATTTTTCATCGTTGGGGATATACTCGTTTTCGATAGCGATCGTATTGAATTTTTTATATTTAGGTCTTGAATTTCTGTGAATACGAAAAAACTGAAGATCAATCAAAGACACTTACCTGAAAAGAAACAAAAAAAAAAAACGAATTTTATTAGTTTAGAAATGTTAATTAAATAATTTCCTAATATAAACAAGTAAAGTAAAATTAAAATTATTAATTAAAATACTTATTTTACAGCCAACCAGATGGACATCGTTAAATCTACTCAGGCCTATAATATTCTAAAAATTTTAATTTAAAAAAATATGTCGTACATAATCCTTGACCAATATCTTTAAAATTGACTGCATTTAAAAGTTCAAAAATAAACGATTTTAAAATTAACAAGTTGCAGTTCAATATACCGAGATTTACATATATCGTTAACTAAAATGAAAAATTTAGCAGAGACAGCAAAAAAAGAACGATATTAAAAAAATAGGTAATTTTCTGTTGATACTTTTTTATATCGGCCATTCTTTTCCTTTTCTTTTTTTGAAAATTCGTACTTTTTATCAAATTTTTTACTTATTGTTGGTATATTTTTTGAAAAATGGTATTTTTTTTTAAGTTGGTACGTGTTATAACTTTTAATAAATTTTAGGAAAATTGTTGCTTTTTTGAATAATTGGTATCTTCCTTTTCAATTGTTACTTTTTGATTGGTACTTTATCTGCAAAATATATTTCATTTATTTTGAACTTTGGTGCAATTATAATTTATTTATTTATTTACTTTTTTTGCTAATTGGTCCTTTTGCATTTTGTGTAATGTAGAACCTACTTTTTTAGTTTTTTTTCATTTTGATTGATGTTTACTTGGAAAATTGTTACTTGGTGCTTTGTTGAAAACTAGTATTTTTTTGGAAAATTGTTAAGTTTACTTTTTTTTAAAACGTTCCTTTTTTCTGGTTTTGTTTATCTTTTTGAAATATGGTACCTTTTTGTAAATTGGTTCCTTTTTTAAGAATTGGTACTTTTTTTTGAAAATTTATACTTTAAAAAAAAGGACTAATAAGTTTTGCTCTCAGTGAGATTTGAACTTGGGCACAAATAACCATTAATTATTAATGACTAACGTCTTACTCAGTACACCATCTCGTACTCAATTTACTCAACTTTTTTTTTAGTATAAAATATCTTTTGCAAAAGAAAAAAAAACTAACAGCATCAGAATGGGGTTGAAACAATAACATTCTGGTTGTTAATTCAGCGCTGTAGCCAACTAATATACGTGATTGCAATAGTGCTATGATATTATACTACTGAGTACTTATTACAAATAATAATGACGCCTCATTACCAAGTAGTTGCCATTACCGAGAACCAAAAAGTTTTTTCTTGGTTGTTATTTGTTTTAAATTAGTACCTTTTTTGAAAATTGGTCCTGTTAGGAAAAAAAAAAAAAAAATATAAATCCCAGAAAAAAATTAGTATAAAAAAATAAAAATTCCATAAAGTCGTATCTTTATAGTATTTTTTTTCGGTTAATGACGCCTCATTACCAAGTAGTTGCCATTACCGAGAACCAAAAAGTTTTTTCTTGGTTGTTATTTGTTTTAAATTAGTACCTTTTTTGAAAATTGGTCCTGTTAGGAAATGGTAAAGCTTACAATGTTTTTATTATTGCATTTTTTTTTTCTAAATGACGCTTGTCTTAAAAACTAAAAAAATCTGTACTTTATGCAAAAATTAAAGATTACCTTGAATTTACTTTGTCATTAATTTTTGCTTTTTTGGAAAATTTGTTTAAAAGATTTTTTATGAATTAAAAACTGACAATCATTTATGAGTTGCTGCTTTTAACAATTATGTTCTTCTCTTGCAGAAAAAAAGAAACTTTTAAGATTTTTCTGCTATATTTCGCCTATATAAAACCAAACAGCTACATAGGAAGCATAGACACGTATAAGGGATATAAACCATAAAGAAAATTTTACAAGAGACGTTAAAAACTTCATAAAATCATAAAACTTAATCGTTTCTTTACCTTTTTCAATATTTGGTAAGAATTATTAAACATCTATTTGTATGAAAAGTGTCGCTAAAAAAATTCAGATTAGAACATGCAAGATTTTGCTGAAAACAGCTTAAAATGGAATAAGGGCTTATATCCATATATTTTTTGTATGAACCATGATTTCATCAAACCACATAAATCAGTGTGCAAATTTCATGAAGATAGGTAGAAAGTGACCATGACTTTCTTATATATAATTTATTTGACATTTTATTCTTTATTTGTCATTTCAAAACAAAATTAATTAGTTTGCATTTTTCTTTTTGTTTAAAAGGCTAAAATGTTAAAAGAGAACAATAAATTTGACAGTTTATGTTAAACATTATTGCTCAGCTTTGTGTTTAAACATTTATTAAGAAATAGATTGCGCAATAGATTTCATATTGGTCCACACATAACATTTTAAAGAGAGAGAGAGATAGAATTTGACAATTGCCAACATAAAAATGTCTACGTGTAGACTAGACTTTTACATGGGTAGAAAACCTAGTGGTAAATTTTATCACAGTCCGTCCATAATTGACAGTAGCTTCCATATAAAACATATTTTCGGGAATATATATATATACATGTTTTACAGAAATATTATTTACACCATCAAATCTTATAATAAACGATCTATAATTGACCATAGGTCTCACGAAGGACCCTTTCTACAAATATTAAAATCGTATGGTGTATGATATTAAATTATCGGATCTAACCGTCAAATGGTTTTTATTTGTTTTTCCGAATAAATTTGCTCAAATTATTAAAAACATGAAAAGTTCTTATTTTTTTTCGTAACATGGATTAAATATGATATAAGTTTTAAGTGTCTTCATCATATTCTGAAGTTTATGCATCAGTATGTACTCTACCCAACAAAAACTTTGCTTTCCTGGTAAGTTAATAGGTTTAATTTGAATCAAAAATAAACCATTAATTTTTTGACCGAATAACTAGTTATTTTTGTTTGAGTTGTCCACAAATTTATGTAGTTATTTTTAGACTCTAGATGTGCTCAAAAATATGTACCTAAACGAAATAAAAATAAAAAAAAGAACAAAAAAATTTTGCCGTCAGTGAGATTTGAACTTGGGCACAAATTAACTCTTCGTTTCTAATGACTAACGTCTTACTCAGTACACCATCTCGCACTTAATTTTCCAAGTGACAAAAACTTTTTTTAGAATACAATATTTTTTTAGACATTTTGTTAAAAAAAAACTAACAGCATCAGAATAGGATTGAACCAAAAACCTTCTGGTAGTTAATCCAATGCTCTAGCCAACTGATCCACATGATTGCTATTATAGTATTGAGTACTTATTTATGTAATATAAAGTAGGCAAGTAATAATGATGCCTCATTACCAAGATACTACTTTAATAATTAGTTGCCATTACCGAGAACCAAAAAGTTTTTGATGGATATTTATTCAAAAACACCTAAAACTCCAAGGAAAAATTTGTATAAAAAATAAAAACAAAATAAAGTTGGATTTTTATAGTAATTTTTTTGGTGAAGTTGACAGATTAATTTTTTTTATCAATAGATGTAAGTTGGTTACTAAAGCAAATGTTCATATGCATGTAAGTCCCCAAATTATCTGGAGAATTTTATTAGCTGATTTTTATACTGAACCTTATATGATTTCTTGGTCAAAGATCATAGAAACCGTTTTAGGTTTTTTCTAAAGCTTTGCAAATAAACTTTTGGATTACAATTTTCTAGACTTTTGGCAAGATACGGGTATATTTCTTACCTTCACTTCACATTTAGCATTTATGTTTGAATTCCCAAACTGTTTTTCTTTTATAATCAAGAAAATGTTTATTTTGTCAATACACTTTCAAAAAAAAAAAAAAAAAAAAAAAAAAGAATCAACATAATAAACAACAATTGAATAAAATTAAAATATGCCTTTGATGTTGGTTTTTATTTTGACAAAAAATAAAATAACATTTATTTAATCCCACACCACAAAGAGACAAACGACAAGCCTTTTTAATACAATAAAGTTAACAACATTACAAAACAAAACAACAACTAGAATAACAACAAAGTAAACCGAAGACATCACTAAAAACCCTTTGGCCAGAAAGATGAAAAAGAAACGCTAAATTTGAATTTTATTACAAAAAGGAAAGATATTGGTTAACAAAGAATTTTAAACACGCTACATAATTAGAATTCTGAAAAAGTTAAATACTTTTCAAAAAAATATTTAATAATGGAAACCAATTTTTAAAATTTAAATACAGACAAAAAAAAAAAACGAATATTTATCACCAAATTAGTCTTTCATTACTTTAATATAAATTTAATATAATGTTGTAAATAATGTTTTTATACAAGAAGCTGGTAAAATTAAAAATTATATATTTCCTTTTGTCTCAAATGATATGCTAAATTTATTTATGCTTCTCACCTGTTCGAAAGGGTATTACATTGAAAAAAAAAAAAAAAATAATTTCAATGAATTCTTAAAGACTCATTGGTTCAACGAACGAATTTGTTGTTTCAAAGAAAATATTCATTGACATGAATGGTACATTGACAAAATTCGTTAAATTTATTCCATAATAAAATAAATAAATCAGTTCTTTGATTCAACGTACGAGGGCGGATGATGAGTCCGCGACTTTTCGAACTTTCCTCGTAGTTATATGAAAAGCAATACTATTCCCATCAAGTACCACCTGTTAATAGACTACTGTCAAATTTTGAGCAAGTGTCGTCATTTACTTTGCGTTTAGCAGATGTTCAAAACATACAACCTCGTGTATTTTTCTAAAAATGGAAAAAAGTGAATTTTGAGTGATCATTAAACATTATTTTTTGCGAAAAAAAAAACTATGGGGACTCTGCACCATCGATTTCAATGGTAAAAAAGTGTTTTACTGACTTTCGTTGTGGTTGCACAAGTACAAATGACGCTGGACGTTCTGGACGACCAATTGAGGTCAGTTCACTCGAAAATGTCGAAAAAAATCCATGATATGGTGTTGGCCGACCGAAGAGTAAAAGTGCGTGAGATTGTTGATGCCATAGGCATTTCGTATGACAGCGTGGTTTCGATTTTAAATGATCAAATGGGTTTAAGAAAGTTGTCTGCAAGATGGGTGCCGCGTTTGCTCTCAATTGAGCATAAACGTAAACGTGTGACAACTTTAAAAAATTGTTTGGAGTTGTCTAACCGCAATCCGAATGAGATTTTGCGGCGTTTTGTAACTGTGGATGAAACATGGATCCATTACTGCACTCCGGAGACCAAGCAGAAGTCTAAAAATGGGTTTCTCCAGGTGAACCTGTTCCGAAGAAGGCCAAGGTAAGTTTGTCGTCCAATAAGATGATGGCAACATCGATTACCTTCAAATGGGTAAAACAATAAACGCCGAATTTTATGCCAACGATATGGTGTTGGCCGACCGAAGAGTAAAAGTGCGTGAGATTGTTGATGCCATAGGCATTTCATACGACAGCGTGGTTCCGATTTTAAATGATCAGCTGGGTTTAAGAAAGCTGTCTGCAAGATGGATGCCGCGTTTGCTCTCAATTGACTCAATTGACGTGTGCAGTCTCAATGGCAAAACTCTATGAATTGGGCTACGAATTGGCACCTCATCCGTCATATTCTCCGGATTTAGCCCCTAGCGACTACTTGCTATTTCCAAACCTAAAGAAATGGCTCGGTTGAAAGAGATTCAGCTCCAACGATGAAATTATTGACCAAACAAATGCATATTTTAAGGACCTCGAAAAATCCTACTTTTTTACACAAAGTAAATGACGACACTTGCTCAAAATTTGACAGTAGTCTATTAGCAGGTGGTACTTGATGGGAATAGTGTTGCATTTCATATAACTGCGAGGGAAGTTCGAAAAGTCACGGACTTATTGATCCGCCCTCGTATTAGTTCATTGATTTAAAGAACACGCTTATATTTTTAATAATAAAAAATTTTTGTTGAATTTAATGAACGTATACATTAATTTAGAAGAACAAAAAGAAATAAAGCATAAAATATAGTATATATGAAAACAGTAATTCAACGC
This sequence comes from Protocalliphora azurea, assembly GCA_932274085.1. NCBI lineage: Eukaryota > Metazoa > Arthropoda > Insecta > Diptera > Calliphoridae > Protocalliphora > Protocalliphora azurea. The sequence continues at coordinate 95,518,696 of OW026523.1, forward strand.
ACAATTCGTTAATTCACTAATATTTTGATTCGAAGAATCGAAGAAATAGTTTGTTAACCTATGTTAAATTCAGGAAATATGGTAAAAAACGTAAAAGAAAAATAAAACAACCCAGTTTGTATTTATTGTTTAAGAAGGATTGTCTTATTTTAAAGTGTTAATAATGAAAAACAAAAATAATGATAAGTCAGTAACTAAGGCGTAAATATGTCGGAAAACTTGAATAATAAACACACCGTATTAAAAGAATTGCTTAGAAGCTGGAATTTGGCACATTTGCTGGATTTTACAAAACGTAAGTTTAATAATGTTTATTGTTTTAAACACATTTTAAAAATATTTATTTTCTTTATATTTATGTAGATAAAACAATTACGTTAAAGAACCGAATTATGTGTTACTGGCCTCAATTTGTTCTGAGTACAAAAGCCAGGATTGATCGCCAACGAATTCTTTATAATTCGCCAGAATGTTTCCTGAAAATAAGGGAGTTTCTACTGGCGGAGAATATCTGTATGGTGGTGGATATTTCAAACTATCATTGAACAATATTCTCAGGGTGATTATATGCTTGTTGAAAACAGCGCAATTTAGGGAATTCATGATCACATCTGTAAATTATCATTTGAACCTGACTGTGTTTAAAATTTCATTTTGAGTATTGGTACCAAGGACATGAAATCACTTTTTTGTTTATTTAGATTATTTAGTAAAATGTCTATAAATATTGTATTATATTTAAAGATTCTACATTAATTATATATAAAGAATTTTCTTTAGTTTATGCCTATATTAACTGAATGTAATAATTAATCCAGTGCTCTAGCTAACTAATTCACGTGATTGCAATATTACTGTACTATTATACTATCGAGTACTTATTTATGTAATACAGAGTAGGCAAATAATAATGACATCTCATTACCAAGAAATTGCAAAAAGTTTTTGCTGGGTATATATTCAAAAATAATTAAAAATCCAAGAAAAAAATTAGTATAAAAAATAAAAATTCCATAAAGTCGTATCTTTATAGTATTTTTTTTCGGTTAAGTTTTAAAATTATTTTTGTATCAATAGATGAAAATAGAAAAGAAAAACGCATTTTGCAAATGTTGGTTTAAGTTTTAGTAAAATGATTACCAAAAGTACAAAACAGGCATAATATTGTGGTACATTTTCTACATATATGTTCCTTGGGGCAACTTAAAAGTCCATTGAAATCACAATTCATTGAAATGTTAAAAGTTTCAATGTATAGTTTCATTGTAACAACATATAGTTTCATTGAAATAAAGGTACTGGTACTTTAATTCAACGTACTGTTCATTGAAATTATTTATTTAGTTCACCGAATACGTTCATTAAAACAAAATACAAATAAGTTGAATTAAAGAATTTGTACGCTGAATTTTAAGACTGTATAATTGTTTATGTATGACAATGCATTGTTTCAATGTATCTATATAACATTAGATAAAAATTAGGGAACAAATTCGTTGAATCAACGTACTTTTTCGTTGTATTTATATACATTTTTGGTTCAGTGTAAAAGGTGAGATTATTTTTATTTTTATTATTTTTTTTTTCAAAATTTGTCTATTTTTAACTGCTAACATTAACGTTGAAATTCGTTAATACATTCCTAGACAACTCATGCCAGCCTTTTTAGCTTTTAAATAAATACTTCACATACATTTAGTATCTATTTAAATATCTAAGTAGAAATGAGTTAAGGGTTACAAATAAAATGTTGTCGAAACTAAATTAATAAACATTAACGAAAAAAATAAACACACACACAATATTCATAATTTGCTTAATTGAAAGTCTACCCTTTTGGAATTTCTGGAATTTATTAGAGGCACACTATATAAGTATTATATATATAAGAAATATAAGTATTTCAAAAAAAAAAAAAAAAAAGGAAAAGGAAAAAAATTTACTCATAAAGGCAGCAGTTCAAAATAAGTTGCAAACAACTGCTGCTATATAAAAACTAAAAATTGAGTGAATTGTAAATGTAAAACAAGAATTTCGTAAATTTATTTTATTTGATGGCAGCCTTTTAAAATAATAAACCCACCCTTCAAATGGAAATGCTGCTGCTACTATCGCTCTTGATGATGATGATGTATGAAGCCAAATGCAAAGAATAATTTAACTAGACTGCTGCTTGCATGTTATTTTTTAGAGACAATATAATCGTAGTTTGTATTTGTTGTTTAGCTCTACAGCATCAGTCGTGTAAAAATATTAACTTAAATGTAGCAGGTATTCATTCATCCTTGAACTATCTCAACACTATTTTCAGTTGAACAATAACAGCAGCTAAAATATATTTTTTTTGTTTTAATTTTAGTACAAAAAGGGGTGGCTGTATTACTGCAATTTTTACAAGAAATCTTCAGATAAAGGGTGCCAAAAAATCTGATGTTATATACAGTAGCAGTCAAAACATTTGGAACTGGGATAATTTTTCATAATTGCACTTATTTTTTTTTTTGCTTCCCAAAAAAGGTGATGTTATAGTAATAAGTAGTCAAAACGTTTGGAACCGAGATGATTTTTCACAATTGCAATTTTTGTTCCCCCAGCTATTTATTTATTGGATTTTATTTAACAACTACAAAAAGAAACGTTTAGTGGGGACAAACTTAAAATTTTGGAAACATTTGCATCTCTTTTTCCTTCTGTATAATTGAAGTAATTTGCACTAACTTTATGGAATGATAACACTAATATAGGCTCAGAAGAATCCTATCTAAAGAACTGCAACAGTAAAGCACGGAGGTGAATATATAAAGGTGTAGAGGGATTTTTTCAGAACATGAAATTGGTAGCATTTATTGTATTACTGATAGAATTATGGTCCCAACTTACAAATATTTTGATAGCTCGGTGATGATTCAATGCGCTGAACGGAAAATGTCACTTTAATATACATTCGATCATATTATCCATCCCAAACATTCGTCGAGGATCGTAGAAGCTTGACAGGAAGAAAACCAAAAATATCGGAGATTGAAAACTCGTGGATAATTGCACAACGTAATATAGGCAATAGAGCATACCGAAATCGTGAATTACTTTTCATAGAATTCCAGAAGCAGTGGAATGCTATTACCAATGACTATATCGACAATATCGAAAAAGCTGTAGCTTAAATGCCTAAGATATGCGCGAAAGCTATTCAATTAAATACTGAACATTTAGTATAGTTTTCATATTTTTTTATTACTTTTAAGAGTTGTAAATGTTTTGAACACTTGAATTTAGATTTGTTTTATTAAAACTTGTTATACCCTTCACCACAGGTGTAAAAGATATAAAGGGTCTATATAAGTCTGTCATTCGGTTTGTAATTCCTATATCAAAAATATATATTTTCTGGATCCTTATTAATGGGGAAATCGATATAGCGATATCCGTCTGTCTGTTGAAATCACTTTTTAAAAAGCTCCAGTTATCGGATATATATGTTTTATACGTCAAAGTATAGGGAATATTACTTAGAATGACGTTAGTAAAAATCAACAAAATCGGCCCATTAATGGCCGAGATATCACTAAAAATCGAAAAGGCCCCTAAAAACGTACTTGTTTTTGACTTTTTTAAGCCCTTATATGAGCTAGCGACTTCATTTTTGCACTGAAAATTCGGAGTCTTTTTTTGAAATGTTTATGCGGAAGAAGTGAACAGAATCGGTCCATTAGTAACTGAGATATTGGTCAAATAGAATTTTTGGACTTTGTGAAGCTTCTATATAAGCTTCAGAATTCGTTTTTTTACAAACCTGTTGTAAATATTTTTTCGGTTTTTCGAATTAACCATATCGGTCTACAAACAACCGAGTTATAGGCAAAAATCTGAAAAAAATATTAAAAATATATACACAAACATATATAAAAACATTGCAATGACTTTCAGTATTGCTATTTTTTGTATAAGCAAACAGTAGTTGTTGATTCTATATACATACACACAATCATTTTTTATGTATGTTTGGACGTTTTTTAGTTGGAAATAGACGTAATGACTAAGTGTTATTGTTGTTTTTTGTATAAGCATGTTTTTTTTAAGGAAGCAACACTTGCTATGATAGTTTAATTTTGTGTTTACATTGTTGTAATTTATATTATTTTTATAAGTATAAATGTGAAAATATGTAAGCATACTTTAAGGCGTAAATTTTATTATTTTTCGGTAAGCTGGTAAAGGGTATAAAAGATTTGGCACAGTCGAATATAACTTGTTTTTGTATAATTTTTATTTCATAAATATTTTTGAAAACAATCGCTTAAAATATTCTTTAAAAAAAAAAAAATTGCTAAAAATTGGCTTTCAGTTCCAAATGTTTTAGCAACCATTAAATGAGGAGTAATGTAGCAGCCTTGTTTGAATGGTGAAAAAAATTAGGTCTCGTACTTCTAATTAAAATGAAAAATTACATTATTCTAAAAATTTTCTTCCTTTCGTTATCCTTTCGGTATTTCCGAATTTTTCATATTTCTTCCAAGAAATCCATACGAAATTTTGGTATGACATGAAGGCCTTAGAGAGGCAAATTAAGTTGTGAATGAGATCCAATTATATTCGAAATTTTTGAGTTTTTTTTCTAAAAGTTATTGCACAATCGGAAAATTATCAAAATAAATGAAAATTCTCAAAAAAAAAAAAAAAAAAAAAAAAAATAAGCGATCTTTATAAAACTCTAAACATCGATAAAAGAGGAGTTAGGCTTTTAGGCCAAAAATTTTCAAATACTACAGTCTCAAAAATCACCTTATTCACTTAATTTTTTTTTTAAACAATTTTGTTAAAAAAGTTTATTGTTTATCGACATTTTCTAACATTTTAGACCTTAATAAAGTGTTTAAAAACGTCAGTCCCAATGAAGAGTCGTGTTCGCTAAGCAGTCAATGCTTTCATTTCCATTCTGGTCATCATGAGCAGAGACCCAACATATCATTAACTTGTTATGTGCACCAAGTTTATTGCAAGATGTTAAACATCACATATATACTTAAACCCTTCAAGTTTCATCTTAAACACATGTGAAGATGGCGTAAATCTTAGTAATTAGATAATTACATTCACAGTGTAAAGAAAGTATTAAGTTTATATATAAATAGAAAACTTGTAAATTTTGATTATAAAAGAAGCGCATCATATGGGATGGAAAATATGTCTCAACAAAATTTTTTATAAAACTGTAAATAAAAATATTTTCCCTTAGACAATGCCCTCTATGCCAACTTAGTATTTAGATATTTATGAAAATCTTTGCTTCACAGTGTAAATAGAAAACTTGTAAATTTTGATTATAAAAGAAGCGCATCATATGGGATGGAAAATATGCCTCAACAAAATTTTTTATAAAATTGTAATAATAATATTTGCCCATAGACAATGCCCTCTGAAAATTGTTCTTTCTATTTCAACTTAGTACTTAGATATTTATGAAAATTGTTGCTTCACAGTGTAAATAGAAAGCTTGTAAGTTCTGATTACAAAAAAAAAAAAAAAAAAAAAAAAAAAAATACCATATGGGATGGAAAATATGTTTCAACAAAATTCTTATAAAATTGTAAATAATATGAATTTTTATGAAAAAATTACAAAATTTCGACTATATTCGAAGCTGGTCTGAAATTTCTGTTATGCTATTAAATGCCCCTTTCATATTATACCAATATTTCATATTACTCCTTTAGAATAAATATGCAAAATATCAAAAAAGGACCTTTTTATCCTTCAATTCATCTCGCGAATGGATATAGCTAGGAAAAAAATTTTGAGAAATGATATCTTGAAATCAAGTATTTATAATTTTATTTTAGGTGGCAACATCAAACAATTTTTCTAAAAAATTTTAGAGTCAACAAACTTCACAATTTTTTGCAAATATCTTTCATTAAATCGCTGTAATATAGTAATAGATAAAAAGATACCTTGAGCACTACGACCCATAGGATCTTTTGAGCAGTAATATAGTAATAATAAATGTCTATATTTCCTATAGCATTTCACCTCCTTTTTCATTACTATTTTAAAACACATGATCTTGTTTTATATCTTCTATCTCTCTTCCTTCTTATTTATCGCGATTAGTCTATATTTCTAAATATGAGTGGAATTCTTACATTAAAAATCCTCCTATAATATTGTTCTTTCCATTCCATCCTTTAAAAACGTTTTAGAATCTCAAAATATTTTTTCTGCCTACATTAATTTATGTATTATTATTTTTTTTTATTTTGTCAGAGTTTATTAGAAACCAAAATATAATAATGCTGTCTGTCTGTCTGTCTTTTTTTCTATAAACCATTCATCCCAATCCGTGTTCTTATGCCTGACGAAATGTTCATGATACAGCTGGTTTTACGCCGCTTTATATGAATATTTCCATCAAGTGTTGTAGTTGTGTGGCTGACAGCAACCATAGAAATTATTAGATGAAAAGGGAGGGAGTTTTTTTCTTTCCTACATTTACAAATATTTCTTTCATAAACATAACACAAGAACAGCACGAACGTAAAACTATGGCAGAAAAAAAAAAAAAAAAAAAAAATGAAAAGAATAAATATTTTTTATAAAAATTCCTGCCTGAAAGTAGACAAAACATTTAGTATTTTTCTACTTATAAATTCCAATTTCTTTCTTCTTGCAAATGTGTATTTCCTATTATTTTTATTATCCTGTATTTTCAAAATTTTCTTTTACAGCTTATGGTTTTGGAAATATTTTTTATTTTGTACAGAATATGAAATTAATGGAAAACAAAAGAAAGGAAGGGAGCGAGAGAGAGATACAGAAATTTAATGGAATTTATTATTAAGTAATAAAAAAAATATTTAATAAAACAGCATTTTTAAACTATTGAGCTGATTAAAATAAAACCTGACTTAAAAAAGCCAGAGTAAAGAAAAAGTGTTAAGCTCTAAGAAGATTCAAAGATACGAGGGCGGATCAATAAGTCCGTGACTTTTCGAACTTCCTTCGTAGTTATATGAAATTCAACACTACTCCCATCAACCTGTTAATAGACTACTGTAAAATTTTGAGCAACTGTCGTCATTTACTTTGCGTTTAACAGCTGTTCAAAACATACAACCTCATGTATTTTTCTAAAAATGGAAAAAAGTGAATTTCGAGTGCTCATTAAACATTATTTTTTGCGAAAAAAAACCGTCAATCAAACCAAGGAAAAGCTCGATAAATACTCAACACTATCGATTTCAATAGTAAAAAAGTGGTTTACTGACTTTCGTTGTGGTCGCACAAGCACAAATGACGCTGAACGTTCTGGACGGCCAATTGAGGTCAGTACACCCGAAAATGTCGAAAAATCGACGATATGATGTTGGCCGACCGAAGAGTAAAAGTGCGTGAGATTGTTGATGTCGTTTCGATTTTAAATGATCAGCTGGGTTTAAGAAAGTCGTCTGCAAGATGGGTGCCGAGTTTGCTCTCAATTGACCATAAACGTAAACGTGTGACAACTTCAAAGGATTGTTTGGAGTTGTTTAACCGCAATCCGAATGAGTTTTTGCGGCGTTTTGTAACTGTGGATGAAACATGGATCTATTACTGTACTCCGGAGACCAAGCAGTATTCTAAACAATGGGTTTATCCGGATTAAACTGCTCCGAAGAAGGCCAAATAAGTTTGTCGGCAGCAGTTTTTTGGTATGCACGAGGGATAATCCATTATTAGACCGATTTAATGAGAATTTAAAAAGAAAACGACCCCATATGGCCAAGAAAAAAGTTATTTTTCATCAAGATAATGCACGGGTGCACACGTGTGTAGTCTCAATGGCAGAACTCTATGAATTGGGCTACGAATTGGTACCTCATCCGCCATATTCTCCGGATTTAGCCCCTAGTGACTACTTCCTATTTCCAAACCTAAAGAAATGGCTCGGTTGAAAGAGATTCAGCTCCAACGATGAAATTATTGACCAAACAAATGCCTATTTTAAGGACCTGGAAAAATCCTATTTTTTACACAAAGTTAATGACGATATTTGCTCAAAATTTGACAGTAGTCTATTAACAGGTGGTACTTGATGGGAATAGTGTTGCATTTCATATAACTACGAGGGAAGTTGGAAAAGTCACGGACCTATTGATTCCCCATCCTATTATAAATTTATTTATAATATGAACTGAAGGGAGTTAAATTTTACACCTTAAGTAATTTGCAGAATATGAAAAGTTCAAAACTTTGGATAGAGTAAAAATATTGTAGATTTTAAAAAATATACAATATTTAAAAATTTTCTGATATAAACTCCCTTCTTTGCTCAATTCTACATAAAAACTCTCTTTTCTCGCAGTACTTTATTTATGCACTTTACCCTTTTGCAACCATTAACAAAACATTATGAACGTACACATTACAAACCTCTAAGTTATTTAAAAGAGAGTGTGAGCTGGGTTTATTAATTGAAAATAATATCTATGTATGTACGTATGTACATTAGGGTGGCTACAAAAAAAATTGACGATGTTTCCACCTCAAATGAATAAAATAACATTTTTTAAAATTTTTGTCATGACAATATTTCTTCATTTTATTTATTTTTTTATATTTCTTCTAAGGAAACTATAGGAAAATTTGATATCATACGAAAAGCGAAATTTGGATTATATCTAAATGTGTTAAAAATTTACATATCATAGTTTTTTGTATATGTAATATTATTTAAAGGAGTGCGAACGAAAAATTAGTGCCCACTCATAAATAAGCAAATAAATAAATAAAAAATAAATAATGAAATAAATAAAAAAATAAATAAATAAAAATTAATAGATAAAATAAATAAAAAAGTAAATAAATAATTTAATTTATTTATTTAATTGCTTATGATCGGTTCATTATTCAAATTTTTTTTAACTTTTTTAATAAATGAGGATGTCCTAAAAAAGCTTGGATTTTCAGTGCAACGAAGATATTTCAATATTTTCAAAAAATGCTAAAAAAAACATAAATCTAAGGTGACATATTCAACAAAAATTGCATTAAAAAATTCAAAATTTGAATAATTTTCCAAATCTTTTAGTTGAAGACGACAACAATACAATTTAAACGCAGTTTGAATTGCGTTAATCTGTTAAGTGATCTACGAGATATTGTCGTTACATACTTTTATGATTTTTTAAGTTTTTCATAGATCTATATGCAAAGAAAAATTACGAAATTTTAAAATTTCGCAAAACTTAAACAGAAACTCATAAATATGTTTCTTAGAACAGCTCAAATATTCATCACCATTCGAAACAGTCAGTTAGAAATTGTCGATTTATTGACAAAATATTTCCATTTGGTCGCACTGAGGGTCCCGGTTTCAATAATTATTTTTTAGTATCGGCCAGGAATACCAGCGTAGCGACATTAATTTTCTTCTCCAAAAAAAATTTGACCCAGAATAATAGCGCACGCCGCAGTGCGCTAATTCAGTGATGTTTACTTTTAAGAAATGTAGTAAATTATATCCCAAATTAAAATAAATAAATATAGTAAATGCAAAGATAAATATTTGATAAAAAGTGTAGTTTTGGTTTTAAGATCAAACTATTGAAATTCTATATAATTTCTAAAGTCTATTTTAAAAATATTTCACGTTATATAGTTTAAAAAGCAAAATAAGAGAATAGAAATTTTTTACTTATATTAGTTATGATATTGTTGTTTTTAATTTTTTATTTAAATAAATAATGATTTTTAACATTATTATTAAAGTAAATAGTTTTTAAATGTGCAGTAGTTTTATAACATTAAAATTTTCTGTTTAATAACGTTTTTTATAAGCTTCGATTACGATTTTATTTTTTAGTGTATGCAACACTACATTTTTTTTCTTTGTTTTTGTTTACAATAAACCAAAACACTAGGAACCCTAATGAGAGTTTGTGAGAGAAAAATCAAGAGAACAAGAAATGTCGCCCTGCAAATATATAAATATAAATATAAATATAAATATAAATATAAATATAAATATAAATATAAATATATATATATATATATATATATATATATATATATTTCATTCCACAACGACAGTGAGCAGTGTAGTTATCTCTCAAATTTGTTTAAAAATGTCGCTGTCTCTGTTATTCTGGGCCGACACTTAAAGTTATTTGTATTATTCCGCAAAGATATAGTTATTTTCTAAAAATTTTTAACTTAATAAAATAGAATAGCTAATAATAATTCGAATTTTTTAACGTTCTTTTATACATATAAAAATTGTTTCATTCAAAAAACATAAAAAAATTTCAATAATGAATAAATTTTTCTTGGCATCCCCTAATGGCCCACTCTAATTTTTTTTATATATTATTGTAAACTCTTTAAGAAACATTTTAAAGAAAAATTATAAAAATGGAAGATGTGATTTTCTAAATATCCTTTATATAAGGATGAATATTAATTTCATTATCCTTTTATTTTCAGAAATGTCGTTTTTAGAAAAATAAAACTAGAATTCGCATTAATTCGAGCCAAAGTTTGTTTAAATTGGACGAATAGGTCGGATGTTATATGGATTTAAAATACCATGTATTTAAAAAAAAAAAAAAAAATCTCAAAAAAGTGAACTTTGAACCGCGATAAAAACTAGAGTACAACGTATTTGAAAATTTTGAAGAACGTCAAATTTTGTATTGACGTAATGAGTGGGTATGCCAAATTTTATGAAAATCGAAGGTGGTGAGGTCAAAAAATGTTTTTTTTTTTGTTCGAAAATTGTTTATACAGTTTTACAATTGTATAAAATTCACTTTTTCAAATTTATAAAGCATCAGTCCAGAATTGACTATTGGACCCAAAGACCTTCTTTGAAAATCATTTTTATGCTCACGCATAATGCTGTAGGATATCATACGGTCGTTCTTGATCGGCTGAAGCTTTTTTAACCCTTTTTTTTAGGTATTCATATGAAATGTTCTTTGTGGGTCTTGTTATTATTTTTATACCCTACACCATCATAGGTGGTTGGGGTATTATGCATTTATGCTGATGTTTGTAACGCACAGAAAAAATCATCCTGTATACCAAGTATACCAATCGACACAGAATCACTTTTTGAGTCGATCTAACTATGTCCGACCTTCCGTCCATCTGGCTGGACGGCTGGCTGTCTGTCCATGTAAACCTTGTGCACAAAGTACAGATCGTAATTATGAAGATAATGCAATGAAATTTGGCACGTAGGAGTTTTATGATACAGGGACGAAGGCTATTGAAATTGGTTATAATCGGTTCATTATTTCACCTAGAACCCATACAAATGTCCTCCCGGAATAGGGGTTTAATGACCATAAATGCCTTAAATATAACAATATTTTAATAAAATTCGGTGTAACGAAGTTTTGTATAAGTATTAACACCATAGCTCCCATATAAAACCCTCTTCCGAAAATCACTTTAACGTGCATAAATCACATAAACATGTTAGTATCAGGTTTATATTCGACATAAATATGTTTTATATAAGTCGAAATCACAGCATATAAGCCTACTTTCGACAATCACCCTAAAGTGCACAAATTCATATAAATGTTAGTATTAACGTAATATTCTGTATTTGTATATTTTATTTTACACTTAGTAAAAGTATCGGTCCACAATTGTCCACATGTCTAATATAAGACCCCTCCACGAATTTTAATGGACATACACAATGGTGTGAGGTATCATATGGTCGGGCTTGCCCAGCTATATCTTTCTTACTTGTTTTATATTTTTTTTATTATTGAAAAAGATGCTAAACCACTTTGCTTTAACAAAAACAATAAGAGCAATATTAAGGCTTTCAAATCAAATAGTATGAGTCATCATGCATGCGAGGTGAATTAAAATAAAACTAGTTTTTTGTTATTGTTTTTTGCATAATGGCTTTTAGCAAAGGGCGAGTCAAAAAAGGTGAAAGTTTATTTTTTTAAAGATTTTTTTCAATAAAATAATTGAGCTTTAATCGAAAAATTTTATTGAGACTTGAAAAAATTTAATTAAGTAAAATTTATTTTAAAAAAAGAACAAAAAACTTATTAAAGCATTTAAAACTTAAGAAAAAAAAAAATAATTAAAATTGAAATTTTTAGATTTAAATTTTTTTTTTTAATTTTAAAAATGGTGTTACATATGTAATATTAATTTTAATTAATAATATTGAAGGTCTTTACGTTTTATAATTTTTGTACAAAGAAATAATTTGAATAAAATGCAACGTAAAATTATTATAATAATTTACTTTCAATGGAATTTATGGGCCGTTTTAAATTATAATAATTTTAATTAAATATTACAGACATTATTCATAAAAACAAATTTTTGTTCTTTACAAATTTTAAAATTTAATCATAAATAATTAAATAGAAAAACTGCTAAAGCAAATTTAAATATATATTCAAAACAGATTTATTTATAGTCTTGTTGTTTTTTTAATACCTATTTTTTTTTTAAAGGTTACTTCTGTTTTCAAAAAACAAATTAAATTTACATTTGTTTATTTAAAATAAAAGGGTGTGTTGCTTGCTCAAAGCAAGCAGTAACAGCAACCCTTTGAAGTTGTTTGAATTGTTAAATATGCACTTTGTGGCAAACGATAAAAAAAACTGAAAAAAAACTTCCTTTTTCTATTGTTTCATATTTTTTTTTTTATTCTTCTGTCACACATTTTTCGAATGCCTTTCCATGTTTTTCACAAAACTTTGGCAAATTATAAAAACAAAAAGAAGAAAATGTCAACAGAAAAATTACCTCGCATACAAATATACACTCAAAGGTACGTTCTTTGGAAAGAAACTAAAATTATAAACACTATATAACCCAACTGACCACAAAGTCGATTAATTACTTTAAGATAATTTTTTTTTAATTTGTTTGTAATATTATTTGTAGCTGAAGAATAATTTTAAGGATCTTCCAGATGAGCGAAAAGTTTTTTATCAGGATTTGATAGCAGTAAGATAAGCGATAAAGTTTGCTAAAACATATTCCACATAATGCTAAAGGATTCTTAAAATTTATTTAGCCTAAAAGTTTAGAAAACACATTATTTATCGTTTAAAGGTATCTTTTGCGATTGATCAGATGAATGTTCCCTTATGTTCCTATTGTAAATATCCGATAAACAGTTAAATGTTTCTCAAAATTCGTTGAGTGAAAAAGTTTAGAATTTTATTCAAAAATTTGTTGACGTCCAGATCAGCGACAATTTTGCTTTTTTCTTAATTTTCTCAAAAAAAAAAAAAAAAAAAGAAAAAAAAATAATAATAAATAAAAAATAAAAAATAAATAGTTAATAAAATAAAAAATAAATAAATAATAAAATAAAACAAAACAAAAAAAATAATAATAATAAAAACGCTGATAAATAATAAACGACAAAATATTAATAACAAACCGCTAAAAATTAAAAAAAAAACAACGCTGATAAATAATTATCCACAAAATATTATATGTTGTAATTAATGTTTTATTCTATCGAGAACTGTTGACGACCAGGTGAGCGACAGCCTTAAATATTTTCTTTTATACGGGATTGCTGGCGATCAAATGAGCGACAAAGTTTTAAATGACTTTAAAGAAATTCTTTATTTGATTCAAAACGATTTTTTCACGACCGGACAAGTAACAGAATCTGCAGGTTATCTTCTATTGAACTCTGTTGATGACAATATAGTAGACGCTCAGAAATTCGAACTTTCAGAAATTCGAATTTCCAGAAATTCGAGTCAGTAATTTAATTACATTTGGCGCTCTAAAATTAGAATCCAAAATTCGAATTTCCGAGCGATTTTTTTCTTTTGACAATTTAGTTTAACCAAATACAAAGTAAAAATTTAATCGTATTCGCATTTTAATAGATGATTTACAGATCTTGTTGATGTTGTTAGAGTTTAAAAGTCAGTTTTTTGTTGTTTGTATATGTATACGGTTTAACATTTATTAAAATAAGAAAGTGGACTAGAAATGCCAAACAAACGCAAGAAAAACACTTTGTCTTTACAAGACAAATTAAAAGTATTGGAAAAGATTGACAAAGGCGATCAAGGAAAGCGTTTGGCACTGGACTTTAATGTAACTACTTCTACCATTAGTTATATTAAATCGAATAGAAAATCAATATTGTATACTGTTGCCAACACTTATCCAATAAAAAAAAAAAAAAAAAATAAAAAATAAATAAAACTTTACATAGTGCTGAATATCCGAAAATGGAAAGTCGTCTCTATGAGTGGTTTCTTAATAAACGTGAAAAAAAGGCGACAGTGAATGGAACCATATTAAAGGAGAAAGCTAAAGCAATTTTCAGGCAAGAATATCCCGATAAAGCTGAGGATGACTTTTGGGCAAGCGATGGATGGTTTAATAAATTTAAAAAGAGGCATGGAATGCGCCTTTTACAAATTAGTGACGAGATTTTATCCAGCGACACTAATTCAGTCACTCCTTTTATTCATAGACTTCGTGCTAAAATCGCAGAAATAGGCCTAGTGGAATCTCAAATATATAATGTCGTCGAGACTGGGCTATATTACCGCTGCCTGCCAGATAGAACATATGTTTCAGCTTCCGAAAAAAGTGCTCCGGGACACAAAACCCAAAAAGAAAGAATTTACATCTTACTTGGAGCAAATTTTGATGGTTCCTGTAAGTCGTTGCCATTGGTTATTGGAAAAGCCAAAAATCCAAGGTGTTGCAAAAAATTTAACAACCCACTACATTACGGTTTTTTAAAAAATGCTTGGGTGACATCTCGAATCTTTTATGACTGGTTTCATAAGATCTTTATTAATGAAGTATGTAAGTGCAAACGTTATTTATACATACATATTTATAAGTTCCATAATTCCAAAATAGTTTTTAACAGGTCATTCGTTTTTCCGAGGAAAATAATTTGCCTCCAAAAGCCCTTTTACTTATTGACAACTGCTCCGTTCACTCACCCATTGAGGCAAGGCAAAGCGAAGATGGAAATATAGTGGCGTACTTCTTTCCACCAAATGTTACAGCAGCACTGCAGTCCATGGACCAAAATCCAATAAAGCTAACCAAACATATTTATAGAAATAAATTGCTAGCCAAACTAGTTGCTGAGAATGGTGAACTAAACAAAAATTTAAAATCTCATTCGATCAAAGATACAATAATTTTATTAAAGAAAGCTATGGATTAAGTTACGCAAACAGCTTTAAAAAAATTCTTGGTCAAAGTTGTTCAATTGGGACTCTGACGAATACTATAGTGGTGATGATGTGCCTCTATCACAATTGCTGGAAGAAGATCAGGACTATAATGACGTTGTCCAAATAAATCAAAATCAAAATGAAGATGCCTTTGAGAATGAACCTTTCCATATATTTGTCAGCGAAAGTTTGTCTTTAGACACGAATGAAGATAGTGTTGTGTAAGTTCCACCTAATATTTCTTATTCCGAAGCTACTGCAAGTGTAAATAATTTAATAATTTAATAAAAAGTAGTGAATTATTTTCTAAAAAACACTTGTCAAATCTTTTAAATCTCCGTAATGATATTGTTTTGCCGGAAATGCAAAAATCTAAAAACAGACCAATATTACTGAATATATGATTAACAAAGACTGAGTGAGAATTCAAAATGTGTATTATTTAAACTTTTCTTAAAAACATAGTTTTTTATATCCTTATGGTCAAATTTACCTAAATTTTTGTATAAAAAAACCGTCCAGAAATTCCAATAATTCGGAAATTCAAATAGTCTTAAAAACAAAGTGGTTCGAATTTCCGAGCGTGTACTGTATAAACGACAGAGTAAAATGTTGTATTTTCTAAAAATTTCTTCAGCTAAAAATTCTGAATTTTATGGCGTTCAAATTATCAATAATATTTATAAAATTGTTAAAATGCTAAATAAGCAACAAAGTATTAAATGCTTTATTTTCTCAAAACTTTTTGAGCGTCACGGTCTTGTTGGCGATCACATTTGCGACAATAATTTTACTATTGCCATCTATTAAACGCTGCTAAAGGCAATGAAAGCGGTATTGCTCAAAATTTGTTAAAAGAAAAAGATTTTAATACTATTATTTTAAAGTATGTACTAGTCTTTTATGAAATTGTTCAATTAAGTAGTACCTTTTCAAAAATTATTTTGTCTTAAATATTTTAACATTATTTATTTATGTATTTATTTATTTGTTTAGTTTTTTAATTATTTACTTATTTCTTTATTTATTTATGCATTTATTTGTTGGTATATTTATCTATTTACTTCTTTATTTATTTATTAATTTATTTATTTTTAATTAATTATTTTTTTTATTTATTTACTTAGTTATTTATTTATTTAATTAATTATTTACTTATTTCTTTTTATTTATTTAATTATGTGTTTGTTTATTTATTTATCTATTTACTTATTTATTTATTTATTTTTAATTAATAATTTTTTTATTTATTTACTTATTTATTTTTTTATTTATTTAATTAATTATTTACTTATTTCTTTATTTATTTCTTTTTATTTATTTAATTATTTGTTTGTTTATTTATTTATCTATTTACTTCTTTATTTATTTATTTATTTTTAATTAATTAATTTTTTATTTATTTACTTATTTATTTATTTATGTATTTATTTATTTGTTTGTTTATTTATTTATTTATCTATTTACTTCTTTATTTATTAATTTATTTATTTTTAATTAATTAATTTTTTATTTATTTAATTACTTATTTATTTATTTATTTATTTAATTAATTATTTACTTATTTCTTTATTTATTTCTTTTTATTTATTTCATTATTTGTTTGTTTATTTATTTATCTATTTACTTTTTTATTTATTTA
The DNA here is from genome assembly GCA_932274085.1 of Protocalliphora azurea. NCBI lineage: Eukaryota > Metazoa > Arthropoda > Insecta > Diptera > Calliphoridae > Protocalliphora > Protocalliphora azurea. Next base: position 95,535,538 of record OW026523.1, read on the forward strand.
TCTATTTACTTCTTTATTTATTTATTTATTTATTTTTAATTAATTAATTTTTTATTTATTTACTTATTTATTTTTTTGTTTATTTATTTATTTATTTATTTATCTATTTACTTCTTTTTTATTTACTTATTTCTTTATTTATTTATTTATGGCATCATTTGTAAAAAAAAAAAAAAATATCTAACAAGGTTTTTCTTAAATACCATTTTTTTTTGTATAAGATTTTGTAATGCCTTGTTTCCATTACTTAAGAGTTTTTAAATTTTGGTTAACTGGGTTATGTTTCTCTAAGGCACATACATACACATATTTGAAAATGTGTGCGTGAGTTTACAATTTTTGTAAATTCTAACATTTCATGTCAATAGTACGTAACATTAACTGTAATCAACAGCAATAAGCTACAACAACAATAATATTCATAAAAAAATAAAAACTAAAATTTTATTATTGAGGTAGGCTGGCTACTAGATTTTTAAACTGGCAACACTTACCAACATTTTATAAATATTTCTTATAAGAATTTTCAAGTTTCTAAACAGAATTTCAATTGAATAATATCACAATATATAGATTAGAAAATTGAGAAAAGAAAATAAATGTATTTTTTTTTAATGTGATTAAATAATCAAAGTTTTTTAAAAAATTTTATAACTTATTAAATTGATTTTTAAGAATATATAGCTCCATAATATTTTTAACTATTAATAATTTGAATACAGCATATTTTATTTAAATTATCTTTGCAGTTTAAAATAATCTATAAACATTTTTGCATTTTCTTACTTCTATCCCACTGTCTTCTCTTTATTACATGGCGTTTTTCATGAAATATTTTAATAATATTCCTAAAAATATGTCATTATCTCACGAATTACACAATTTTTTCTTATTAAAATGGTACATAAGCGAGCAAAAAAAATCTATAAAATAATTTGATAAAGCCCCCACAATTGCAAGAAATCATATAAAATTATTAAAATCGTATGTGTAATGCTACAAAATAAAACAGAGGCATTTTAAATTATTCTTTGCCATAATTTTAAATTTATTTTTAAAATAATTTTATGGAATACGATTAATAAAAACAAAAAGAAATTTATAAAAATAATTATGTTAAATAGATTTAATTATTTAAATATCGAACGTCAACAAAAATTCTTGTTAAGGTTGTTTAGTGTAATGTTATTCTATATTATGGTAAGTTATGAAATTTCATACAGGGGAGGCTATAAATAAAGAGGGACTAAGTAAATACTTAGTTTAACTTATACAGAATTTTTAAATCATTACAAACAATTTAAATTGCTCATGATCAAATGTCTAGAATAAGTTTAAAGAAAAAATGTCACCTAACATTACTTAGGATAGATCAATATCTATATATAAATACGAGTAGTTACCCTCTTATCTAATGTAAAGTCCAGTTTTGCTACAATTTTTCATTGTTCAGTTAAAAAAAAAATTATATTTATACAATTAAATTACAAAACTTGAATATTTTTTTTTTATTACAAACGATAAGTGTTTAAGGGTGAAAGTAATCAACAAATTTTCATGTAGTATTACAACCCCCTATATGTAGATTTTGCTCCTTTTTTGCATATTTAATAGAAATAGTAAATTATGAATTTTTTAATCAAGAACGTTGTGGTTTTATTACTTTATGAGTGAAGAAAAAATAAAAGAAAAAATAAATGTTATACATAGTTTTTTTGCAATTATATATTTTACAATTATCCATAAGAAAAGAGGGTGATTGAAGTACTTTTTATACCCTTCACAAAAATGTATATGAAAGATTTTCATTCCCTTTGCAATATTCATTTTGGATCCGTAAAAATGTTCATTTTATTTTTTCTTGAAGGTATTTTTAAATAACTAATTTTCAAAAAATTATATTTAAAAATAGTACCATCTTTTAGAAAAGAAAGAGTCAGTCTTCAAAACATGTACCATTTTTATACCCTACACCACTATAGGTGTTTGGGGTATTATGCGTTTGTGCTGATGTAACATACAGAAAAAAAATCATCGAACCCCCTCCTTAAAGTATGCCGTTCGACTCCTGAGTCGATTTAAAGATGTCCGTCTATGTAAACATTGTGAATAAAATACAGGCCGCAATTTTGAAGATATCTTAATGATATTTGGCATAAATAATTATTTTAATACAGGGACCAAGCCTTTTAGAATTTGTTATTATCCGTGCATTATTTTATCTCGATCCATAATTGATCATAGTTCCCATATGAATTCCTCTACCGAAAATCACTTTAACGTGCATAAATCCCAAAGAAATGTTAGTATCAGTGACACTCTGAAGTCTGATTTTTGAATTTCGGTCTGAGGGCGGAGGGGCGTGGCAAAATTCAATTTTCATATTGCACCAACAATGACATGTACATATATTTATTTTTTTTTTGCTTTTTTTATTTTATTTTATTTTTTTGAAAGCCGTTGTCATGTTTTTAAAAACGAGATATCAAACTCTTAAATCGATTATGTAGTTCCGAAGATATTTACAAAAAACCTATGTTAATAATGATCCAATATCAAAATTTTAAAACTTTCGAAATGTTGCATTCAAAAATCCGAGTTTTCGGTTTATTTACAAAATATTTACATCATTTAAATCGTGTGGTAATACAACACTAATGTTTGCTTAGAGCCAGAAACGCGGACCGGGTCAGCTAGTATAATAAAAAAAATTTATATCAACACATTATAAAGCATATGTATGTTTAATAGAAAAATGCATTACATTTAATATAAGAATCGGTCCACAATTGGACACATGTTCAAGCAAATACACAAGGGTGTAGGATATTGTATGGTCGGGCTTCACCGACTATATATTTCTTACTTTTTTTAAAATAATAACAGTTTCTCAAAAAGGTAAACAATTTTCCCAAAAACTTTGAAACTTATGCGATATCTAACGAACTTATAGATTTTATTTTATTTATTATTATTTTTTTTTTTTAATATAACTCTATTGAAGTTTAGCTACTCCTTAGAGAAGTGTTCTTCTTACTCTCTCATTTGTTATTTCGGCTGGGGAGCCATTGTCTAGAAATATTAAGTGAAGATTATAATATTTTGTTTATTCTCTTTTAATTTTAGATATCTTTATTCGGGAATAGATCTTGTAATATATGTTAATTGGCCTAAGATGCCTTCTTGTATTAGTGTGAATAGATAAATAAATAAATAAATAAATAAAAACTAAAAATTTCATATAAAAAATATAACATTTTTCAAAAGCACAAATTTTAAAAAAATAGTAGTAGGTACTAATTTTATAAATACTAAATAACTCATTTACCCATTTTTAATCACATTCCTTTCCCACAAGTTATTAACCAAGATGATTTATTAGTTTTTATTTCACGTAACTACATCTATTACCAATTAGCATCTTTAAAGTGAAATTTACATACACGAATTTGGGGCATTAAAAAAAAAAAATTATTCACATTAGCAAAGAAATGTTCAATTTCTCCTCATTATGCCAAAAATTATTTGTTATACTAATAGGTAGCTAAAAAAATATATTAACTTTTGCAGCATATTTTTGCTTATTGCTGCTTTAAAAAATCATATTTTAGAAAATTGGCATTAAATTACATGTATAAATTATGTACTTTCTTTTTAATTGAAGGTAAATTACATAATTTGTAAAATTAGAAATTAATTATAATTATAAAATTTTGCATATAAGCATATAAGCAAATTTATTTGGCTTCGAAATGCATATTATGAGTTTAAAAAATCTTCAAAATTACAGCCAATAATAAAAATATTTATTTATTGTATATACATATATTTGCAGTAAAATGTATTTTTTGCATATTTAATGCATTTTTTTTTAAATGATTTAATAAAAAATTAATACTTTTGTTTATTTGCCTAAAATGTATGTAGTTGATTTAACTATAAACATTTAACATGTAAATGTCAAGATGGAAAAAAACCTAATCTAAAGATTTACCTTAATTTAAAAAAGCTTATTTTGGCATATTTATATTAAAATTCATATTTTTACCTTAAGATGTTTTAAGAATGTAATTTTTACCGAACTTATATGCAAATGAAATAAATATCTATGATAAACTATACATTTTTTTTAAATATTTATTAATTTGAAAAAGCATATTGTAGCATATTTCTGAAAAAATGTATATTAGCATTATTTCACTTTTAACTAATAATATATGCCATAATTTTAATTTTTTTTTAATTTCATAGACTTAAGATTTCATATTTTTGCATATTTTTATAAAATAACAAATATATTTTCTAAAAATGGAAATTATAGTTCTTGTTATAAATATGTTAAATTTCAGTAAATGTCTATTAAAATAGGTAAATTTTCATACTTTTGCATATTATTATAAAAAGGCTATAGATAAAAAATGAATTCTACCAATCTTATATTATGTTAATTAGCTTTTTTTATAAGTTTATTTTTGACATATTAAAAAAAAATACGTAGACAAAATTAATAACTTTTAAATAAAATTATAACGACTTAATAGTGCATATTTTTGCTTACTAAAACAAAATTATATATTTCTTTTATACAAATTGAATATGATACTTATATTGTATAAGTATTAATTTAAAATAAATTTATATTAAAATAAATAAATTCTAAAAAGCATATTTTTGCATATTTCTATTAAACTGCTTATTTCCTTCCTAAGATGATATAAAGTAATCATTTTTAAGTTATAGCTGCGAACCTATTTTTAAAAATCTGCAATTTTTGCATCAAAATTATGAATATTTATAAAAATCTTAATTTTTTATATTCATAAAAAAATCATATGCATATTGTTATTATCATATTTTTAACTAATTAATTGCTTGAAATTAAGAGTAGTTTATAAAATAATAAATATTAAAAACAGGTATATTTTTGTTTGTTAGCTTAAAATGGAGTATTTTTTTTTTAAAGCTTAGAATTTATATTTTTCCAACACACAAGTTCAATTCAAATAAATATTTATAAAAACAACTAAATTTCTAGTAAAATCTTATCAATTTTTAAAAGCATGTTTTTGCATATTGACTATTTTCATATTAATAAGTTCAAATATGAAAGTTTTATTTTCATCATGTTGCATCAAGGAAATTGTATTTGAAAATTAGCTTTCCTACAATAAAATTAAGAAAAATTTTAAAAACATATTTTTGCAAATTATAGAAAATTCAAATATTGTTATATGTAATTTTGTTATTAAATTAATAATTTTTTAATAAAATTTAAAGATTTAAAAATGCAATTTTTACTTATTTGACTAAAATTACATATTTTTCTTTTTCATTATTGAATTTTTTTAGTGGATTTTATATAAAAAAATTTATAAAAAATGTATAAAATTTTTTTAAGTTCACTAAAAAATATGCTCCTAAATAAGGGAATTTTTAAGTTTTAAGGTAAAATTTATTTTTTTTTGTAAAAAAAGAAAAATTCGTCATATCAAAAAGTCAACTACATTTTATAAATTATTGAAGCATATATTTTATTTTACTACATATTTTAGCATGTTTTATTTAAAAAAGGCTTATTTTGTCATATTTTATTTTCTTTTTAGTAATAGATGAAATAATGGCTAAATTTTCCTATATACTTTTCAATAATTCTATATAAAATTCTACAATTTCTTTAAAACGATATTATATATCAAATTTTATTGCTTTAAAAAATATTATATTTAGCTTATTTTGCATATTTACTTAAAATTTTTTTTAATGTTTATTAATGCGTTTTAATAAATACTAAGAGCACAAAAAATTATATCTATATGTAAAAATATTTAAAATTTTTTATAAATAATATTAATTATTTAAAGCATATTTGCATATTTCAAAATGTTAGGGATATCATTATATCATAATAATAAATTTAGAGTAAACAATTTAATAAAAATATAAAGAAAATGTTATTAAATTCATGGTAACATATTTTTGCTTAAAAGAGCATATTTTTAATAAAAATGAGATTTTTATAAATTTAAAGATAAATAAATCATTCGTAACGAAATTATAAAAATACAAAATATTCCTATTTTATATCGAAATAGATTTCAAATAAAAGTTATTGTGATGGCATATTTTTGCTTATTTTTATTAAAAAGCTTATTTTTCTTTTAACGTTTTCCAAGAGAGATTTCTAAAAAGTTTTCAAGAGAGCTAGAAATGGAAACTACTAATGCTCAAAAAAGTCTTAATTGTATAAATAATTTTCACTTCTTATTTTTCAAATCTTTTAATAATGCCACCATTTATATTAAGTATGACACAATTTTTGATTACAACGAAATTATTGTTGTAACATAACAAAGATTTATTTGGCATACAAATTATGGTTATAATAAAGTATTTCACTTAAAAAAAAAAAAAAAAAAAACAATATTAATGGCATAATTTTTATTGTTAAATGCATTTAACACAGCAGCAGAAAAAAAACAAAACTGAAACATTTCGAATACTGTCTATTAAACTGTAAAATTAAACCCTCTTTTTTATAATATGAGTATTTTAGAGGTACATTATGTTTTTAAAAAAATATTTGTAAATGGTTGGAGTTTCATGTAACACAAAAAAATGAAACCAACCAACAATCAAATATAAAAGAAAAAAAAAAAAAAAAAAACAACTTAATTTTTATATAAAGACCATCGAAAATGATGTACGACTATGTACTTGCAACAACAACATAAAACTGTACAAATTTTTTGATTGCATCAAAAATTGCAGCAAAAACAAAAATAATAATAATTGTTCATATGTAAAAATAAAATTAAGCATACACTCGTGCAATGAATGTATTCATTCATTCATTCATTCTTCATGCAACAACTTATAAAATTTTATTTGTTGTTTTTGCAGTTGTTGTTGTTTATTTTGATGTGCTTTAAATGTTTCAAACTTTATGTTGGCGTAACTTATTATTTACTATTGCACTAATGTTGTTTTTATTGTTGTACAATAATAAACAATATTTTGTGTTGCATACAACATTTACTTTATTTTCTTGCTGCTTCTATTATTATTACTGCTGTAATTTTTGTTATTTTTTTTTTTTATTATGAAAATAAAACACAATGTGAACATCATTTTCATTTCGTTTAAGTAGAAACTTAAACATTTATGTATAAAAAAAAAACACAGAGGATTACAATTTATTGTAATCATAATAATTTATTTATTTTATTTTTGAAATACACTTAAAGAAAAATATTGACGAGTTTTTAGAAGTTTCAGAAATGTTTAGCTGAAAATTATTTCCTGATTTTAAAATGGTTTATTTTTTCCTTATCTAGTGCTTAAAAAGAAGCATGACTTGCTTTTTTTTCTAATAATAATACATATTTTTTGCTTATTTTACATATTTTGGCATATTTACCGATTTTACATATTTTTCTAATAAATTGAAATAAAAATACATACCACTATTACTGTGCTGAATCTTATATAAGTATCACCGGTGTTTAGTGTATAGTAAAGTAATTTTTCATTATAGACTGATTAAATAATTTCTTTAGCAAAAAACAACTAAAAAATCTCTGTGAAGGAACGAAGTATGAAGCTCATATAGGGGCTTCAAAAAGTCGAAACATCCTAAAAAGCATAGCGATATATCTGCCATTTATGGATCGCTTTTAATGATTTTCAATAGAAAAATGTATATATCATATACCTAAGATATCGAAGAGCTTCAAAAACGCCATATCAACCGATACACAGTGGGACCAATCGCAAAATTTTTAGTAATAAATCTATTTCCTTTTTGAAAAATTAGTTGTTAAAGCTATTTAAATTAATTTTGGAGGAATGAAAGATTCATATTTATTTTAAACAATACATAAGAAATAATAGTAAAAATATCATGTTAATATGTTTTTTGTCCACTTAAAAAAAAGTCTTTTGAAAAGTCGACTTTTTTCATAAAATCTGCACTGCTGCATTCGTTTTTAGCCTGGCGTTAAGCCGTTTAGTGTAAAATCGATCTAAATATATTTTGTAATTTAACAGCATCATTAAATAAAAAAAACCCTCGTAACGTTTTTTATTAAAAGATAAAATTAATTATTTTTCCAAAATTTTCGACCAATGATAGATGTAGGGTGCAAATCTAAATAAATTTAAAATTTCTTTATTATCATTTATGAAGCCTTATCTTATAAAATATGTAAAGAAAAAAAATTATTTAAAAAAATTTTCCCTCATATACCTCAGAAGTTATTCTCAAAAAACGAAATAAAGTCGAGGCAAAAAATCACAAATTAAAAATTCAAGCGTAAATATCTTTTTAACTGTAAGAGTGTCAGGTGAGTATGTATGTTTTTTCTTTATTTTGCTCAGAAACTTCGAGAAATATAAAAATCTTTGAAATCAAACTTGGTTTATAGGTTACGATTTTTTGAAACTTTTACACACTCGAGGTGGTCAAATTTGACACCCTGTAGCTTATCTTGAGTTATTCCAGGGTGACTCCAATATTATTTTTCTGAAAGCTTATATCATCCTCTACTACTTTCCCAAACATTTAAATTAGATCCGACCAGTAGATACAGATTTATTGCCGAAATTTTGGGCGGCACTTGTTTATTTTTTTCATAAGAAATCTTAATACAAATAAAAAACTCGTAAATTTCTAAGAAAAATATGCAAATTTGCTTATAAGCAATGAAATATTCTAGATTCTTTAAAAGCACATTTTTGCTTATTTACAAAAAAATTATTGTTTTTACCAAAAACAACCGCTGATTGTCATTTTTTATATTTTAGCAAAATTCGAAAAAAAACTTAAAATATTAAGATTTTTTTAAAAGCATATTTTTGATTATTATTGCATATTATGTATATTATTTGCTTTTTAATCTTAAGCAATAATTGCGTATTTATGTAAAAATATAATAAAACTATTTCAGATATTAAAATTCTCCTCTCCTTAGCATATTTGTCTAAAATGCTTATAATGCTTTGAAGAATTCTTTTATAAAAAATTTATTTAAATCACTAAAACTAAGGAAGTACTAAAAAATATTTTGAACAAAATAATTAAGCAAAAAATATAAATTAAATATGAATTTTTAAGTTAAATACTTAAAATACTTTTATATTTAATTAGTTTTGATGAAAGTTGCTTATATTTAAATTGTAATTCGTACAAGTTTTTATAATTTTTCAATAAAATTTAAAAATTTTTGAAAATTTTCATTTTTATAAATTTATTATACATTTAACATATTCGGATTTTAATAGCCGAAATGTACCTTTTTTAATGAGATTTATGAAAATATTAAAATTTCAGTACCAAATTAGTAAAATTTCAACAAATAGTCAAATATTATTATGGTTGCATATTTTGGTATATTTTTACATATTTACATTAAATTAATAAATTACAATAAAATATTAAATTAAAATTATTTCAAGAAACACTGTTTGAAATTTGCTTAAAAATGCTTATTTACATATAAAATTGCATACTTGGGAATATTTGCTTAATTTTTTTTTGAAATTCACTTAATTTCATAGAAAATTATAAAAATTCCAGATTTTAAAGAAAATTTCATAAATTTAATTTCAAAACAGCTTATTTTTATATGCGCTTAAAAAAGCAAATTTGTCTTTTAACAGCATACTTATGAAATTTTTTAATATATTTAATGGTTTCCTTTTCAAATTTGTGAAATTTCAACAAACTTTTTTAAATTATTATGCATATTTAGTCATATTTTGCACTACTTTTATAGAAATAGTTTATTTTGCTTATTTAAAAAAAAACTTTAAATAATTCGACAAAAACATGAATATGCTGTGAAATATTTAAAAATTGATATGTTCTTATTTTTGAATATTTACCTAAAATTTATATTTTGCTTTTAAATATTTTTTAAGTGGTAAATTTTAATCAAATTTGTTTGAAAATTAAATTTTCATGAAAAATAATTTTAATAAATTACAATTTTTGAAAATTTTTAACAAAATTTCATTATTTCTAGAAAATTATATTTCGGCACATTTGCATAAGTCTAAATTGACTATAAGTTACTTAAATTATATTATTTTTTTGGATTTATGTTCAAATCAATTAAATTTTAATGAATAGTGATAAATTTATAATTGCATAGTTTTTAATATTTAATATTTATTTTCCTATGAAATCATTCACTAAATGCAGAAAAACTTTAATATGCTATGAAATGTTGTTAATTTTATGTTTGCATATTTACTTAAAAATATTTAGCTTATGAATGCCTCCTAAATAGATAGCTTTATCAAATTTGTTTAATAACATTTTTATGAAAGACAATTTTAAAAAACTACGATTGCTAAAAATTATTAATAAAATTTCATCAATTCTATAATACCATATTTTTGCATATTTGAATAAAAGTTATATTAGGCTAATAGTTACTTTAATGTTCCATTTTAATAGTTTTTTTTTAATATTTATTAGCTTTTATTTAAAATTCAACAAATTATCCTTAATTATATAGCTGCATATTTGTTCATATTTACATTATTTTTATAAATACAGATTATTTTGAATTTTTTCTATAAAATATTTTTCTAAATACATAAAATTAATATACTGTGAAATATTTCATATTTTGATATAACTTATTTTGGCATATTCCTCATAAAAATGCATATCTTGCTTTTAAATGCTTTTCAAATGATCAAATTCTTTGACAAATCAAATTTTCATTAAAAACGATTGAACATTTTACAAATTCTATTAATTTTCAATTAGCATATTTTTGCATATTGACACTAAAAAGCTTACTTAACTTTTAGTTACTTAAATATTCTATTTTATGTCAATTTTTTTTTTATCCATATATCAAATTTCAACAAATTGTGATTAATTTCATACAGCATATTTATGCATATTTTGTCATATTTAGACTGTTATAAAAAAGCTTATTTTATATTTTTTCTTTAAATCATTAACTAAACAGAGGAAAGAGTTTCATGGCATAGAATAGTATAAAAGAAAAGATTTTATAAAAGCTTATTTTGCATATTTATATAAAAGTGCTTATTTTGCTAAATTAAATTTTTTAACTGATTTTTTTTCTAATTTTGCCAATGCGAGCTACTAAGGTAACCTTAACTATTTAAAAGAAATTTGCTTAAGTCTCGATTGGAATCTCAATACAAATTTAACAGCAATAAGTCATTAATTTTTAAATGCATATCTTTATTTTTCTATCAACGTTTTATCATATTTATTGTTTGAGTGTATAAAGTCTAAATATTGTTTAATTTTAAGCAAATTAAAATCTTTATATTCAATTTTACGTACATATTTATTTCTACTTAAAATCAAATGTGTAAATTTTTGTAAACTCACATAAGTTGTCGATGCACGTTGAACGTTTCAAAAATTTTTATGGTTGTTTTTTTGTATTTTAAAAAAGTGCACACCAAAAAATAATATTTAAATTCATATGTGGGCATTATTAACAAAAATGATGTATGGTTATTTGTTTTTGTTATAACCAAGAAACACCTCCACGGAAAATCTTTAGAATAAAAACGTATGTATTTGATTTTTATGGCTTAAAAAAATATTATTTAATTGTATTTCAGTTAAAATAGTTGGGAAATCCAATCATGTGAATTTGATTTATTGTAAAAAAAACTTACTTAGATGTTTTCCATAGATTTCGTAAGATATAAAAAAACACACAAATTTAAATAAAAAATAAAGAATAACAAATATTATTAAAAATAACGATAGTTTTTTTGGAATGTTTGTTGAACTGCTTTAAACTAAGTTTAATTAAACTTTAATCTTACAAAAATAGCTTTATCCATAATATTCTTTTAACATATAAAAAATCAATAAAATTTTCTAATTATTTTTTTTCTTCTATCCTTTAAAAAATAATTTTAAAAATCTATCTCTATCTATCCAAAAATAAAAATTTTTCATTAAAATCTTTGACAACTTTATTTTTCAAAAACCAATTTAAAAGCCTTTCAAAATCGCCCCAATAAATTTCATGATAATCAAGAAATAGCAAATAAAAGAAAGTAAAAAAAAAAACAAATAACTTCCAGGCAGTAGGCAGTTAAAATGTATGTTTGTGAAATTAATTGTACTTTAATTGACTTTAAATTGAAGCTTAATGCCAAATAAATGTAAGAAAACCAGACATAAAAACTACAAATAATTATGGAGAGACTACAGAGATTTCGTGTGCCATTCAAAATAAAAAAATTCAAAAAAGAAAATCAAATCAAAAGAAAGAACTTAAAAACATCAGGCATATCAACGTCCACACATAGTCATGATGATCATCATCAGCATCACTTGCACATCTTAACAACATTATCATCAGTCAGTCAGTCAATCTCGTTATTAGCATCATACATTTGTAATATATATTATTATGATGACAATGACGAAAATGATAATAATGATGATTATAATCTCTCTAACAGCCATCACATCTTAAAATAATCATTAGTAAATTGTCGTGTTTAAAAACAAGATTTGATATTTTGTTCTTCCTTTTGAAATCTGACGTTTTATACTCTACTAGTCTTTGGTTTTATCTTTTATTTTAAAGTTCTTTCTTGCTCGTTTGCCAGGTTTTTTATTTTTTATTTTTTATTTTAACTTAATTTTAGTAGAGTGAGTTTTGTTTATGAAAAGTCAACAGAAAAGCTTTCAAATAAATTTATCATGATTTTTTTATTTGCCTTTTTATTTCAGCTACTTCTTGTATACTTTAAATGTCTTGGCGTTTTAATTTTCAATAAAGAGGAATGCTAAGTTAATCGATAGATTTGTTTTATAAACACTACAATAAGTATTTTTGGTCGATTCAAGTTAAAACCAAGTGTCAAGAGTTGAATTAAACATTTTTAGACTTAAAGGAAATTTAAATTGTAATTTCGAATCAAAATTATTTTACTTTGAATTCTGCTTAGTGGTGAAAAAAATTATTTTCTGATGAAAAACTGCTTTTGTGGTGAAAATCAAATTTAGTGGTAAAAAACTGTTTCAGTGGTGAAAATCTCATTAAGTGGTGAAAAACTGGTTTAGAGATGAAAATCCGATTTTTTGGTAAAAATCTCATTTAGTGGTGAAAAAAAATTTTGTGGTGCAGTCTTTTGTAGTGAAAATCTCATTTAGTGATGAAAAATTAATTTTGTGGTGAAAAATTCATTTAGAAGTGAAAAACTTCTTAAGTGGTAAAAAACTCATTTTGTTATGAAAAATTAATTTTGTCGTGAAAAAATATGTTTGCGGTAAAAAAATAATTTGGTACTGAAAAATAATTGAATGTTAACCATTTTTTTTTTTGTGGTGAAAAAGTTATTTTGTCGCAAAAAACTCAAAAACTAATTTTTTGTAGAAAGACTAATTTTATGGTTAAAAACTCATTTAATGGTGAAAAACTGTTTCAGTGGTGAAAAATTGTTTTGTAAGTGAAAAACTAATTTTGAGATGAAAAAGTAATTTTTAGTGACGATCTATTTATTCCAATTTTGTGATGAAAAACTTGTTTAGTTGTAAAAAAAAAACTAATTGGTTCTGTGATGAAAAACTAACCTTTTGGTGAAAAAATAATTGTATGATAAACATTTTTTTTAATTTTGTTTGAAATAAACTTGTAGTGGTGAGAAACTATTTTAGAGGTAAATTAGTTTTGTTTTTAGTAGCGGAAAACTCATTTGTAGCGCAAAACTCTTTTAGTAGTCATAAAATAATTTCTTGTGGAAAATCTAAATTTGTTGTGAAAATGAGGGTCACTGGTGAAAAAGTGGTTTTGTAGGGAAAACGTGGTTTCATTTGTGGTAAAATAAAAAGATAAATAATTTTGTATTGAAAAAATAAATTTTTTTGCGTAAGAGTGGTTTCGTGAAAAACTAATTTTGTTATATATATTTTTTTAATTTTGGTGAATAACTTGTTTTGAGTGAACAATAGTTTTATTGGTAAAAAACTGGTTATGTTTAAAAAAAAAAACTAATTATATGGTGGAAACCAAATGATGTGGTAAAACATAATTTATTGGCAAAAAAAAAAAAAAGAATAGGAATGCCAGCTGAAGTGATTTGGGATGTGGATAGTTTTTCGTGGGAAGGAATTTTCAAAAAAATTTTCTTTCTATAAAAAATGTACGCATTTTTTTATATATAAAATTTTTGTTAAATTTTCTTTTTATACGAAATTTTCGATAAATTTTCTTTTTATAAGAACTTTTTGATAAATTTTCTTTTCATAAGAAATTGCCGATAACTTTTCAATAAAATTTTTATATAAATATTTTAAATTTTGTTGTGATTTTTTTTTATAAAAAAATATATATATATTTTCAAAAAGAGATTTTTGAGGACACCTGCTTTAGTTTGAGGACATGAAATAAAATTTTTCTGGCAACACTAAAAACTAATTTTGTAATAAACAAATTGATTGTACAATTGTTTGTAAATAAAAAACCTCAAGTAGTGTTCCCTTAAATTCGTACAAGTCCTTTTATTTCTTTCCTAATTCAACTAGAAAGCCTTAGATTAGTAATGGTTCTACTTATTCTCTCTCTTTCTGTTTACGGCATCTTTTTCTTTAATAATTCTGTCTTTTTCAGCTAAAACTCTCGTTTTGTCTGCTCCACTCCTTTTGAACTTTGAAGCAAACCTGTTTATGGTTTCTTTCATTAATGTTCCTTTCCTCTTTGTTTGTTGTTTTATTGCCTGAAAACCTAAAGCTGTTACCATTAAAGGTTCCTTATGGACTTTAAAAATCATCATCATCATTTTCTACTATTAAAAACTTAACTAAGAAAAACAGTAGTAAACCGGTTCGTGGTTACATGTTGCAACTAAGGCAACAACATTTTAGCCTCACCGCCAGGCAGACAGGCAACAACAGGAAAAAGGAACAAAGAAAAAAAAAAAGAAGTCAAAAAGAATTATTAACGTATATAAAATATATACGAGAATAAAACTAAACTCGATCTTAAGGCAATGAAAGTCTTACTTAAACTTTCAATCCTTTCATAAGTAAGTGATTGTATAATAACCACTAAGATGATGACTACAACTAACATGTGAATGTAAGTGTGTAAAACTTAGTTTAAAAAGAATAATCTTATATGTGAATGAGTGAAAGAAGTGATTTTTCTTGTTAAAGAACAACAAACTATTAAAAACACGAAGAATATAAAGATAAAAAAAAGAAATAATAATAAAAAAAATCTGAACAGCTGTTTCCCAAGTGATTGATTGTTAAATGTATTTTTTCTTCAGTATTTTTTTTTGCTGTTTTTGCTGCAGTTGTTGTACGTTTAATTGTATATTTTGTGCTGGCTTTAAGATCAAACTGATATGACCCCTAATAAATTATTTAATGAGCCTCAACGAAATAGAGGGGAAAAACATACAAAAATCACGTATGAATAGCATTAAATATTGCAAAAAGGATTTTGAAAATGAGAATCAAAAAAGGAAAAGGTAATTTTTAATGAATTTGAATATATAGGTATATTTAATGGATATATGGAAATTTTGTTAGGAATTTTAATGGAGATGTAAATAATATTTAGAAATATTATGATTTTATAGCAGTGATATTAAAACTTAATAGTTTACTTGATCTTGAAACTATCAGAAAGTATGAAAACTTAAAAAAAAATTGAGCAGGTTATTTCAGATTTCGATTTAAAACGATTTAAGTTTATAATATAATGTATTCCTTTTTGTAATAAATTTTATTTAGAAATTAACTAAAACATATGTTCTTACTCTATTCCATTTTTAAGTCTACCAAAGACTAAAGATACTCACCTGAAAATAAAAAGAAAATAATACAAATTAATGATTAGAATTTGAAAAAGAAATACTTATAAGTAAAAATAATAATTATAATTTAAGTATTAAAATCCAGTAACATCAATTTGAACCTATATTTGAATTATTCTTCTTTCAAAATAAACCTGTCGATTCTTCAGTCGATCAAAATATATCCCGATTTTTATGTAGTTTCTCTTTAGTACCAATTCAGAACTGTACGATTAATGACGTTACTTTTCTTTAACTCTAACCGTTAAATATCTATTTTTTTTTCGAAGGGCACGAATAGCGTTAGTGTATCTTGAGTCGTATAATATCTACACATACTGCAGCTGATTTATTTCGTCTTGATGTCGTACGAATTACAAATATAATTTGTTTACCTGAGTCTTTTTTGAAAGTTAAAAATGTCAATCAATGGCTGAAGTAATTTTAAATCTATACGAGGAGATCAATCCTTAAGAATATCTCAATATTACGATAATTTATATGAGATTATATTGCACTAACAGTTCTCATACTTCTGGCACTACAACCTTAAGGAAATGTCATGATAAAATTAATCATGAAACCCCTCAGTATAAACGGACACAAAGGAACTCACAGCAAATTGCTTTCCGAAACGGTTCACTGAAATGAAGACATGAAATTATCTGCTGTAAATATAACTAAGCTTTATGACTAACAATAGACCCAAGAAGAACGGTATATATTTTTTTATATTTTATTATATTTTACTATTTCATTGGATTCAGCTCTATGATATAATTTAGGTAATCAGGGGCATTGTAGATTCAAAAGTCTTGTTAGACGTCTTATCATTACGTGACATATAATGTCCACTGTAGAAGTTATGACAATGAGGATGTTGACGAAACTATTACCTCCTTCTGTGTAACTGCCCTGCATTGGAATGTTATAGAGTGAATTTTTGGTGACTTATATTTAAGTGATATTCATGATCTATCTGATATAATTCCTTATAGGATTAAAATGTTCGTGAGAACTATGGAATAGTTCTATAATCTATATAATTTCTATTTCGATCAATTTTAATATTTTTATAAACCAAACAGATACTCGTATATTTTCTTTTTATAGATTTACAAAAAAAAAAAAAAAAAAAAAAAAAATACAATTTCAAAGTTTCTGCTGCCACCAAGATATTCGATAGAAATTTTGGGCAATAACATTTCTTTCTAAAACTCGGAAATCTATGCTCTGTACTGTCTTTTTCGTATATGAAAATATAACTCTTTGATTCCAAAAGTACGAAAATTGTTTAACACACGAACTAAAGACAAGAGAAATGTTGCTTCAGCGCTACAAAACAAAGTCATTTCTGCATCGAATTGTTACGGTCGATGACAAGTGGATGCATTATGATAATCCAAAGCGTAAGAAATCGTATATACATCTGGGACAACCAGGAAAATTAACACCAAAGCCGAATATTCCTGTGTTAAGGTTATACTCTGTATTTGGAGGGCTCAGAAGGATGCAATATATATTGAGCTGATTTTTAAACCATGTGAAACGATCCCGAAAGATCTGTATTGAATAAAATTGATCCATTTGAAAGAAGCATTGAACGATAAACGGTCTGGATATGATACCAGACATGAGTTAAAAAATATTATATCATGATAGTACTAGTTAGTTGAGCGGTCAGTTAAAAGCTAAAGCTTTGTGAAGTTTTCCACCACCCACCGTTTAACCCAGATCACTATTTGTTTTGTGTGATTTGGAATACCTTAGCAGGAATACGCTTCACTTCGGAACAAGGTATCAAAAGATGGATTGATTTCTTTCTGTCCTCAAAAAATGAGAAGTGGCTTTGGGATTAAATCTATAAATTGTCAGAGAGATAGGAAAAAGAAGTAAGCTCCTGATGGACAGTACCTGGAATAAAATACTTTGTACCTTTATCTTGAAAATAAAATTAAAATTTCATTACAAAATGCTGGAAATTATTAACCGCAATTATAGTTAATTTGAAATGTTGTCATTTGGGAGCATAATATTTTAAAAATAGCATTCTAGAATCATTTGAGAACAGTGTGTTATGTTGTAAGTAATTTCTCTTCAAGAGATTAATTCAATTAAGATCAACATAACAAAAGATTTGCAATAACATTAAATTTCTTAGAACTTTTGACTGTAAAAAGACACAATGTTTGTGCAAACATTGAAAGTTTTAAATTTTTTATAAGAAATTTCTTCGAGTTTTTATCTCAATGATCTGCGTAGTTCTTATTAGGAACTATATGATTTTTAAATGTTTTAAGTCTATTGCAGACTTTATCTCCGACTTTCCTAGAATTGGGAACATTACACCTGCTGTGCCACTTTGCAGAATAAAATTTTTATCAGAAATAAGAAAATTCTCAAAAGTTTTGTAACTGTAAGCACTGTAGGGTTTTGGGAGTATACGGGCAAAATCAACTCCATTACATATGTATATACACCCCCCGAAATATTTATAAAATCAAATTTGTTTTTTTATATTTCTGTTTAACTATAAGTGCAATTCTTAAAATATTTGGCACACATATGAAGAAAAGAAAATTTTTTTGTGTGTAAAGAAAAATGTTTCCCTTAGAACTGTGTAAAAATAGCGGAACTTTTACTTAAGCTTCGCCAGAAATAGTTATAAAACCAAATATAAGAAACTATTTTAAACATTTAAAAAAATCATTTTTTTTTTTTTTAGAAAATTATACAATATTTTACTCGTATTTGTTATTAATAGAGAGTGTACTGAGTTATATCACAAGCAATTTCTGATACAGTGGGACAAATACATTTTTGTGGTATAATCAATATAAAGCAAAATATATGTTTAAAGGTTTAACTAAGTTAATATTTATTTGTATATGAAAAAATCTGTATTTGTAATTTCGAACTTGATTAAGTTAAAAATATAGAGAAAAAATATTCCACACAATTTTTTTAATGAAATGTTTAATTAATTTTATATTAAAATTTAATTATATAATTAACTAATGTATTTAGTTTTTAACTTTGTAATTGGTTTAAATTTTTTTTTGACAAAAATCGACAGCTCTTAAAAAAATATAAAGAAAAAAGAAAAACTTGTCAATACAAAAAATAAAATTAAAATAATTTTAAGTCAACTTTCAACAATTTCCAATCACTAATACGATAACTATACAAATTGTAAAGATTTCCTCAGACATGTTTAATTGTATATAGTAATTTGATAAGTAAGTAAGTAGGTAAGTAAGCAAGTAAGTAAGTAGTAAGTAAGTAGGTAAGTAATTAAGTAAGTAAGTAGGTAAGTAATCAAGTAAGAATGTAATTGAGTAAGTAATTAAGTAAGTAAGTGTTTTTAAGATTTGACTGTATAATTAATGTTTGCAATGCTTTTGTAGATGTTCCCGGAGATTATAATAAATATCAAGCAGCAAGTTTGTTTCAAAGCTGTTCTAAGGAAGATTATTTTTTTATAAAAGGTAAATTCATATTGATTGCTTTTGACGAATTGTTTAGACAAGCTGTCATATTATTTTTATGTTTTATTTTTATTGGTATCTCGTCCTTGGTTGGAATGATTGCCTGAGTGTAAATTTGAAAATTTTTTTTGAAAAGTCACGCCGAGATGATCGGAATCAAGTATATAACTATATATTAAAATATGTACATATTACATGCATTAAATTTTATAATCATGACAATAAAATTTATTAAATAATTTCTTTACATTATACATTACATATGAAATATGTAATCAAATAAGTGTATAAGTGCGAATTTGATGGAGGTAAAGGAAACGTTAGATATAGTTTCGTATTCGATCCTTATAAAAGTCATTGATAAAAACGTTTGAATATTTTTAAAAATTAAATAAAATTAAATAAATAATTATGTTATAATAATAATTCTATTAATTTGATTAAAAAAAAATTAATTGAAATTTAAGCAAAATTCAAATCTTTTCAGTTAATTAATTAATTATTAGTTTTGGTGATTGGAGCAAAATCAAACAAAAATTTAATTAATATAAACAATTTCATAATTTAAATCCACTTTATTTAAATATGTAAAAAGTGCATTTCTAGTCTTAAATTTTTGAGTTAGGGAATGTCTTGTGCAGAATTATTTGGAAAATGTTTCATCATATTTCAATAAAAATTGGCCAGTTTGTCAATCGCAAAATCAAATAAAAATTTAATTAATATAAACAATTTCGTAATTAAAATCCATTTTATTTAAATATATAAAAAATACATTTCTAGTCTTAAATTTTTGAGTTAGGGAATGTCTTGTGCAGAATTATTTGGAAAATGTTTATCATATTTCAATAAAAATTTATAATAACCAGTAACTATATTAAAGACATTTAGCAAATATTTTTTATTAAGTAATTGTTATGTTTTTTTAAATAGCGCAGGAAATTTTTGTGTGCATGTAATACAATATGTAACCTTCGCTTATGGTTATTAAAAAGTAAATTATAGCCAATTTTTAATTTTTTTTATCAGAAATTATATTAATACTAATAATCCTGGGTATTCACAAGAATATAATTGAGATAAAAGGTCTTTTACAGTAATTATAACTCTTATTATGGGTTTCATTAAAATGCGCTGATATTCATACTAAAATGAGTTTACTAGATTTATTGCACCAAATTGGAACCAATTTTTTTACATACGAAAAAATTGCCTTAGATGTCTTCATATGTGTACTAAATATTTCTAGGATTGCACATATTAGTCCTTAATATTTTCTAAATAATTTGAGCCTCCTTATTTCAGTTTTTATTATTATTATTTTTTTTCATGCTCACCTTAAAGTACACAGGGTAATAGATTTTTGCAATAGTTCCTTCGTTTGCTCACTAGCTCTTCTTATCAAGTTTAAAATCATAAATTATGGAGCCCACCATTAAAATACTAGACATGAATATTGAAAAAGATGTAAAGTTATACTTTTGTCCACAACAAAGACAAAAACGTGCGACAATAATTTATTTATAACACACGAAAATGACGACAAATAAATTTTATTCAAACAGAAGGCTGCTTAAAATTTATTAGATATGCAAAGGGAAGGTACGATTAGGAGTTAAATAATGAAAATGAAAAAGAAGTTAGTGAATTAATAAATTCAATTACATTAATTGAAAATAAGTTCAATTAGAAAAAAAAGGTTGCTATAAAGAATTTACAAAGATAATATTATAACAAAAAACAGAAAAGAAAAAAAAGAGTGTTTACACGAACTTAACACACCTTAAACATTTTGAAGGTATTTGTTAAAAAAAAAAAAAATTATTTAAGTATATTTTTTTTTATTAATTTAAGATTTATAAAACAAATTTTTGTGGGAAATTTTGTAAATATCTATTTAGCATAAAATTAAAAAAAGGCTGAATAAATCACGACAAAACGTTGTTTACACAAACTTCACAAATTCTTAAACTTCAAAAACAAAAAAAAGAAATTAAGAAATTTTTAATTGATCTAAGGTTTATAAAATAATTCTTTTTCACAACAATTTACTGGCGCCCTGTTATAGTCTATTAAATATATTGAAAAACAATTTATTTATAGTCTTTTTTTTTGGATATTAGCCAATTGATTTTATAATTAACTTGGAAAATTATTGATATATTGATACTACACCCTTTAGTTACTCCCTTTAGTTATTCCCTTTAGTTACTCCCTTTAGTTATGTAAATTTTTTTTGAAAAAGTTTTCATTTTTTAAGCTGCTTTTACAAAATAAATTGTTTTATTCACGATTTATTTATAAATTTTAATTCTAACATTTTGTTTTTGTTAAATAAAGAATCACTGGTTTGTTTTTAATTTTTTTTTTTTTTTTTTTGATTGTAGATTTTTCTCGTTTTTTAGATTTTTGACTTTGTTGACTTGTCTTACTATCAACAGATATTGACACATCGCATCATACTTCAACATCTGCTAAATGTACAACAGATGTTCGATTTTTTTCTTTGGCGAAAACGTAAGTTGAAACAATAATGGTGCCAAATTTTAGTAGTCACTCACCTTTTATTTTTTCGTTGCTGTCTGTTGCATTGTTTTTGGTTGAGGGTGTGACAGTTTCTATTATTTTCAGAACTAAAAATCTTTATTTAACAAATTCGCTAAATGCCAATAAAAATTCTTTTTATAAGTTATTTAAATTTTACAAATTGTTGATAATAAAACAGATTTTGCTGTTATTGTTTCAATTAAGAAAATCGGTCTTTGCTCGTGTAAACAAATTGAGGTGACGTTTAAAAAAACTACTGCAACTAAAGTTGGGGAAAATAACCAATTTGTAATTTCACAATTCCCATGAATTATTGACCAAAGTTCTAGACAAAAAAAAAAAAAAAAAAAAAAAAAAAAATACTAAACATTCGCAATTTTTAATACATTGGGGTCAAATGTGGTTCGATTTCGATAATTTTAAATAGGAAAATTCTCCTATCCTTTTTTAAAATATATGGGATTTTGGGAAATTGTATTTCAATATACACACAAATGTAATTTAAAGAAATGATTAACCAAAGTAAAAAAAAATATCCAAATTTTTGTTGTTGTGGAGTGAAATATGTTATTATTTTTTATTTTTTATTTTAAATAAGAAAATTGCGAAAAAATTTTATGCATAAAAAATGTTCGTAAGAAATTTGGAACCTTGGAAAATTATATTCTAACATAAGGTTAAATGTAATAAAAAAAATATTCGCCAAAGTTGTAGAAAAAAAAAAACTGAAAACACTCTCACAACTTTTGTTAAAATGGATTTAAATAAGCTTCGATTTTGATAATTTTAAATAGGAAAATTCTCGAAAGTATGGTCGATAAATTGATGTATCATACGTTTTTTTAAAATATATGGGATCTTGGGAAATTGTATTTCAACATACACACAAATGCCAAAATTGTAGAAAAAGAACTGAAAAAACTCAGAACTTTTTTTACTATGGAGTCAAATGAACTCCGACTTTGATAATTTTAAATAGGAAAATTCTCAGAATTGATGTATTATAACAATTCCTAAGATTTGTTGAAATTATATTTCAACATACAAAAGAAATGTTCCTTAATTATGGTTAGTAGTTTTAGACGTAAGAATATTTCCCACAAACAAATTAATACCACTAGAATAAGAAAAATTTCATTTATAATTATATTTTATGAAGAGTTCTGAATTACGACAGTTTCCTTTATATTTAATTATTTTGCAAGTTGTAAGATTATGGTTTTCCGAAATTTGTCAAAAATTATGACCGCCTTATAATAATTTTATTTGCAAGAAATGTAAAAAGACTAAAAAAAAAAAAACAGTTTGCCTTTGCCAAAGTCATGAAAAACAAGTCCATATTTTTTATAATTAATTTCAATTTATCTCATGCTTCCGTCAGTTTTACATTTAATGTCATTTTTTTTCTCTTTAGCCAAAATTACATACATGATTTACATGAGGAGAATATATCATATATGTATGTACGTATGAAAATGTAGATGATGATGAAATACACATCATTTATGCTCATATGTACTTTCTTGGTTTTATTAAAAAGAACTTAAATACTTATTTGTTTTTATGGCAGACAATTAAATTATAATTTAGTTAAATTTATTAAATTTCTAGACAGAGAGTTTTAATTTATGTATATGCATAAATTTGTTAAGCTATTTTTAGTTCATTTCTCTTACAACAAAATTATGTACAAATTGCAAAATATTTATTAAGGGTATTCCTAGGGGGCAATAAAAAAAAAAGTAGGTTAAATGGAAATTTTGTTTACTAGCAAAAAAATAAAAACATTAAACTGCTTTAAGGAAAACTATAACTAAAAAAGAAATATGTTTATTTCATTTATTAGTTTTAAAGTTCATATCCCTAATATGCTAACAGTTTTGGAAGCTGTTCCCTAACTTGTGATTTTACGAGTCAGCACTGGTTAACAAACACAAAATGACTGTTCTTTTATTATATTTTCAATACAAAGAGATAATCTAGTAGTAAATTCTGAACTTTAAACGGACTATATTTTAGATTACTTCAAGATAGTTATGTAATTAAAGAACATTTATCTGCTTTACAAAATTATTCAAAAATATTAATGTGAAGGTCTACTGATGCTCTATAGATAAAATAAAGGTATTTCCTAGTAATCGGTGCTAAGCTTTTAAATTTCCTTCTCTTAATATTATTTAAGGGCAATAAAGTAATTAATAGATTTCTGTTTTTATGAGAAAGGATTTATACGCAAAAGACCTAAAAATATATACAAGAACTACAACTAGCTCTACTCTAGCAATAAATTAGCTCTACTCTAAACAAATTACCCAAAATTCTATTAATTACAGACATTAGTGGTGATTACTGCCCTTAGCAGAACTGTAGGGTTTTATAATCAAGACAAAATTTGTGTTTATTTTATGTGATTAATTTATAAAGATGTTGTTTGCAATTAAACTGCAATTATGTATATTTTTTTAAATTTTTATTACAACTAATTAAAAAAATAAATTTGTCTATTTAAAGAATAAAACTCAAAAAAAAAAAAAAAAAAAATAAAAAAATAAAAATAATAATAAATAAATTAAAAGGCTAGCAAATACTTCAAGAAAACTTTTTTTGAAGATTGATACATTTGTTAAAACTTTGGAACCTTTTTGAAATAGCTACTTTTTAATTGGATTTTTTTACTTTTAATTGGAACTTAAAAATTGAGTACATTCTTTAAAATTATTTTAAAAATTGATACTTAATATAAATATATATTATATTATATATATTATTTTTGTAAATTAATATTTTTTTCAAATTCAGACTTCTTTAAAAGTAGTAATATCTCTACTTTTTTGAACTGGTACATTTTTGAAAATGTACTTTTTTAAAAACTTGATATTTTTTTTAATTCGTACATTGTTTTTAAATTTTTCAAAATAAATACATACTTTTTTTAATTAGTAGTTTTTGTTTTTAAATTAGTTTTTAAATTAGTACCTTCTTTTTTGTTGGAAGTTGTTGAAGTGTATATTTTATAAATTCTTTTCTTTTAAAATTAATAATTTTTTTAAGTTGATATTTTTTTTTAATTGGTACTATTCAAGTAATTTTTTTATTGTTACCTTTATTTCAAAATTACATACTTATTTCCATTTTATTTTAAATGGCACCATTTTTGAAAATCAGTATCTTTGCGAAAAATTAGCAGTACTTTTTTTACATATATTTCATGAATTGGTACTTTTTTTAATTTTGTGTTTTTGTTTTAGAAAGATTCTTATAATTTAGAATATTAATACTTTTTTTTGAACATTATTACATTTTTTAAAAGTTGGTACTTTTTGGTATTTATTTTGAAAATTGGTACTTTTTTAAAATAGTTTTTTCTTTTTTTTTAATTGGGAAAAATTAATGTAATATTATATTATATATATGTATATAGTATACTTTTTTTTCATTGGTACTATTTTTGGAAATTAGTACTTTGTTAATTAATATTTTTATATTGATATTTTATATTGATACTTTTTAGTAAATTATATACTCATTCTATTTTCAATGGAATTATTTTTTTTAATTGGTGCATTTTTGTAAAATTTTGTATATTTTTTGTTTTAAATTGATTATCTTAATTTGGAATACTGGTACTTTTTTAAACTTGAATACATTTTGTAAATTACTTTATTATTATTATTATTTTAATTAGTACTTTCTGGAATTTATTTCGAAAATAGTTTTTTGTTTGATTGTATTTTTTTGTAAATTAATATTAATGTATATAATTGGTACTATTCTTGAAAATTGCCACTTTTTTGAAAATTTGAACCTTTTCTTTGAATTTTTTTACTTTATATCTTCGAAAGAAATGTATTTTTTTTTTTTGTAAAAATGGGTAAATTCTTGAAAAAAGGTACCGGTTCTTTCATGTAGCAAATTTAAAAATTTGCACTTTTTAATTAGTTATTTTTTAATTGGCACTATTCGTTTAAAATTGGTACTTTTCTGATAATTGGAATTTTTTCGTTTGAGTTTTGAAAAATGGTAACTTTTTGGAAAATGAGACCGTTCTTGAAATTAAAGACTTTTTTTATCGCAAAAAACTGTACCTTTTGGAAAATAAGAAGTTTTACTTGTTTAGAAAAATTTTCGCTTTTTTGGATAATAAGTACATTTTTGGGAATTTCTTAAACATTCTTTGAAATTTAATTTAAAAAGCTCTAAGGGAGTAGATCTCAGAACTATATAGGGTATACCCAGTTTTACTTTTCAAAAAAAGTTTAAATTTTAGCCCTTTTAGCGCTTTTTCACATGTATATAAACATGCCTTGATTGTATCAGAAAACCGTGTTGTTTTTAATTTAAACCTTTTTAACGTTTTTTCAAACATTTCTGAACTTTTATGTTCGCTAGAGTTGGCAACATTGGTTAAGACCCAACCAGTGAACAAAAAATCATCGTATCACAATCAGCTGTTTCAACCTGCTTTATGCAGATGCGTGTAAGTAGTTACTGACACAAAAATTCTAGGTAGCGTATAGCAGAAATCTATAGAAAATAGATTTTACGTAGCTGAGTGATTTTTGACAACTCTGTAATTTAGTTTCTTTACAAAATAACCAAAGAACAGGGTTGTACACACACTGAATATTCAAAAACATATGATTTTTTTTTACTTTTGTTGATTTTTTGTACAAAATGTTTTGCGCTACTTTTCTTCATTCTACGTTACGTTGCAAAGCTGACTATTTGGGCCTTTAGAAAACTCAAGCGAGACTAAAAGATTTTGTTAATCTGTAAGATCATGTAGGTGTGAAAAACAAAGAGTGCCAAATGCACATGTGCGCCAATTCGCGTAGCAATGCTTTAAAGCACTTATTACTCTCTGTTTATAAATATCAATGTTATTAAAAACAATACAGTGTGTTGTTTATTTATGGATGTATGCATGTATATATGTATGTTTTTTTCTTATTTCTTTTTGTTTTTCTTTTTAACAAACTTAATTATTTACTTTTTTTAATTAGTTATTTTTTATTTTTTTTGGGTTTTAATTTTATTTTAGCAACAATTTGTTTTTTAAATTCAACTTTTTGTTAAAAGATTTATACATGTGCTTCTTTTTTATTTAAATAATTTATCACATGTTTATTACGTTATTATAAAATTACTAAATAGGTGTTTGTATATTTATATTTAACTCAAATTGAACAGATGTTGTTTTAATTCACATTTTTTTGTTATTTTTCTTTTTTTTAATTTTATTTTAAAAATTGATTTCTTGTTGTTATAAATAAATGTTTCAATGCCAAATATTCAATACGTTCGTTAATCGTACGTATTAGAAAAAATATTCAAGAAATGAACAAATGTCAGTCTTGTAAAAAGTCAAATGAAAATATAAATGAGCTATAAAATAGCAACAATCAATGATCGATCGACTGATTTTTTTTTTTTTAAACAAACAATTATAACCCCAACTCGTGCAGTTATTTTGTGATATTTTGTTGTATTTTATTTTTTTGTCTTGAATTTCTTGAAAAAAAAAAGATAAATTTTGCCACAATTTGTTAACACCACTTAAACGCCCCCACATATGTTTTCTTAAAATGTTTTACGTATTTTGAAGGAGAAATTGAAATAATTTATATTTTTGTCTGTCATTAACAGTTTAGACATTAAGATCCAATGTGACACTTTATAGAGGTGACAAAAATTTGTCACTTGAAAATTGTTTTTATAAGGAAAAGTATTGATATTAGAAAACGTTTTAAAAGTGTCATCAAATCGCTAATAAAATTGAAATTTTAAATTTTAATGAGGCACGGTGGTTCCAAAACTATATTTTTTTTCTTGGAAATAATTATGTAACTTATGTACAGCTGGAGATATCTAAATAAAATTTCACGTGGTTAGAGCTGGGGTGTTTTCGAGTTGTTTTGGAGGAGTATAGGCCCATAGCTACTCACGAGGGTTGAGGGTAGTCTTTCATATTTGGTCACCTCGGTATGTATACAAAAATTCATTTATGACCTGAATGCAAAAAAAAAAAAACGTTTACATATATGAATGGATAGTCCTTAGAAATCACTACAAAAAACATGTTTATATGTATATAAATATATCTATCTGATAAAAAGTTATATTAATCTGATTTTGAAACTTAAAAAAAAATTTGGAATTTTTCAAAAAGGTGGTAATATTCTATCACTTCTAAAATACTTCTTTTTTTGTTTTAGATTACTAAAATTTTGTAATGGTTTCAAAGAAATCTTTACGCAAATGCGTATAAAGAAAAATCTGAGGCTCTTTGGGCAATGGTTTCCCCCGCATTGTAAATTTGTCAATTTTGAAAAAGTTTTTAAATTTTTCTGTAAAATTCTAAAATATCAAAGCCGAGATCAACAAAAAAATATATTGGCTATATACCCCATTATGTTGGTTAAACACACGAAAAATATTTACTGAGCTACGTTTTTTACAACGGCTGGGTCATCATTTTAATGAAAAAAGTATATTTTTGGAGCAAGTATTACCCGGACTGGAATTTCGGGTATTTTGGTACGAAAAAGTTTGAGTTTTTTTAATTTCCTGTTTTCAAAGCAAGCGTATCTATTTTAATTGTTTAAATTTTATTTACATTTAAATATTAACATTATTTCTAAAAAAAGTGCTAAAAATCAAAATTTCAAGTTTTTCGTGTCATGATCGTGCTGTATTTATATTTTTCATAAAATGTATAGGAACAGTGCTAAAAGATTACCTAAGAAGACAAGTTTTTGTTAGACCTGAAGAGAACAAAACAAGTAGATGTATTCCAATGAACTGAAAGAACTCCCATTTTTTCTTACCAAAATACCCAGAATCCGGGGAAAACTTGTTTCAAAAATTGACTTTTTTTTTCGTTAAAGTGATCATCCAGCCGTTGTAAAAGGCGTGGAGCAGATAATATTTTTGTGTATTTAACCAACATATGGGGGTATATAGCCAATATATATTTTTTTTGTATATCTCGGATTTGACATTTTAGAACTTAACAAAAAAAAAAAAAAAAAAAACTTTCAAAATTGAAAAAGTTTAGGCCTTGGGAGAAAACCATTAATCAAAGCGTCTCTAAATTTTACTTTACACGCATTTACGTTAAGATTTCTTTTGAAACATTATTACCCCAAAAATGTGATTTTTTTTTTTAAGTTTATAATTCAAATTAATATAACTCTTTATCGGATAGATATATTTATATGATTATTGAAGCAATATTATTTAGAATTTTGGAAGAAATTTAGTGATTATTTTCAAAAAATTTTGGGACACAAATTGAGTTTAAAAAACTTAAAAGAGTGAGGTCAAAATGAGGGTAAAATTTGCTTTGACCTAAATATCTTTTAAACAGAAAGAGATAACCTGCACATGTAAGCATGTTTTTATAGAGATTTACAAGCACTACCCATATTTTTTTTACATTCAAGTTATAAATGAATTTTTAACGAATTTTTAAAAAATTACATACCCGTGGTGACGAACTTTGGGGGAACTGCTCCCGTGACCCGCTAGCGGCCTGTATAACAAATCAACTCGAAAACACATCAACTCTGACCATGCAGAATTTTATTTAGATATCTCCAACAGTTCACAAGTTACAGAATTATTTCCAAAAAAAAAAAAAAAAAATAAATCGAATTGGGACCACTGTGTGAGGGAAATATAAATTTTACAAAAAATGTATATATATATATATATATATATATATATATATGGCAATATAGGAAAATGTTAATGGTAAATAATTTTTTATACAGAATCTATTATAAAATTTTTTTTAGTATTTAAGGGCCGTTATTATAACTATCCAATAACTAAAGTTGGAATGTTAACTGTTTTTGGTTATCATAATTACAAGTTATACCAAAAGTGGCCGATAAGCTGAAGGACAGAATATCTGACCATTAATTTTTATCGTAAGATTTATGCACTTAGAGCTGCCATATTTTTTTGATATATAAAAGAAATAAATAAAAACATATATATTCCAGTGTAGTTTTTAGTAATTTTTCTGTTTATATTTCTTCTGGCGTTGACTTTTAGTTTCTTTTAAATCATTTATTTTTAAAATTTCCTTCTTTTTTATTTGTATATTGACGTTACTGGCCGTAACGTTCAAATTTTTCATGTTGCCACTAAGTTAATTGGCCAAAAGCAATCGATTATTGCTTTAGCCTTGCCGTATTATCAAAATTATAAAATTTACTTTAAAACATATTGTAATAACCAAAAATAGAAAAATTTCACTTTATTGATCACTTACCTTTAACTATCTGATACCTTATAGGAAGGTTATAATAACGGCCCTAAAAATGTTAGTGCCGAAACTATTATGTATTCAAAAAGCTACATGTTGCTATTCAAAATAAATAAATTTTTGAAACAAAAACTGTCTATTGTAAATGTTTTGTAGACAGACTTGTCGATGGAAAAGTACTAAAGTCTACATATAAACAACAAATATCACCAGAAAACATATGTATAATACAATTCATACACACGTATTTACATACATAAATTTACAAGTCATAACCCCACCAACATTTTTCTTTTTACAAAAATAAATTAATAAATTTCCATTTAAAAAAAAAAAAAGAATATATATTACTACAAGTATATAAAAATTTTAGTTTTAAAAAGTGGATATGAAAATCTTATGTTAAACTCCTCTCTTCATAAAATTTAAAAAATATTATTTTCAAAAATCTCTTAAATTTGAGAATAAATATGATTATAATAAGGTGATATTGAGGTCATCATCTGATTTGTCTATCAAATGTCAAACTTCATACATAACAAAATAATACCCTTATCGAATGTAAAGCTCAATATAGACAGAATTAATAAATTCGCCTGAATTTTCTTGAATTCGCCGCAGCCACTTTGAACATGATCCATAAACAAGGAGAAGATGGAAATTTAAAAATTTTAACTCCCCAGCAAAAACTTGTTGGTTTTCGGTAATAACAACTACTTATTAAAGTAGTTTCTTGGTAATGAGGCGTCATTATTATTTGCCTATTCTGTATTACGTTAATAAGTACTCAATAGTATAGTAGCACAGTAATACTGCAATCACGTGGATGAGTTGGCTAGAGCGCCGGATTAACAACCAGAAGGTTGTTGGTTCAAGCCAATTCTGAAGCTGTTAGTTTTTTTATAACAAAATGTCTAAAAAGATATTTTAAACTAAATAGAGTTTTTGTCGCTTAGAATGCTATGTGCGAGATGGTGTACTGAGTAAGATGTTAATCAGTAAAAACGAACGGTTAGTGTGTGTCCAAGTTCGAGTCTCATTGACGGCAAAATTCTTTTTGCTTTTTTTATTTTTGTTTTCGTTTAGGTACATATTTTTGAGTACCCCTAGAGTTAAAAAATAACTACATGAATTTGTGCACAAGTCGAACAAAAATAACTAGTTATTCAGGCAAAAAATAAATAGTTTATTTTTGTTTCCAATTATACCTGCTAGCTTACCAGGAAAGCAAAGTTTTTGCCGGGTCATTTCAAATTACATTTGAATTACCGATAAAACCTGTTATAAGTATTTATTTCTTTCTTTTGGCATCCAACTATCAATGTTTGCTAGGTTATGTCATATAAGTACTGTTTTTAATGCAAATAAAGAAGTTTTTTGTATTTTTGTGTTTTTTTTTTGTTAAGTAAAAGAAAACTAAAAATAAATGCTTTAAATGATTGTTCTTTCTTTTCTTCAAAGTTTTTCTACTCTAAAAACAACAAATAGTGAATGTGTCTGTAAAATTTTATGACAAAAACGCACACAAACTCTCATACGCAGAGCCTAAAGCTTAATGAATAAAATATAAAATAAATGTTAAAATGGTCTTTTAATACACTGAAAAAAACATTAAATAATGATCAAAACTTTGTAATTATATCAAGATCGTAGAAGACATCATTTAGAAAAATTCATGACTTTCTAAGAAACTTTCCCAAAGTTTTTTAAATCAAGGGAATAATACTATTTTTTCTAAAGTATCCTAAAACAAACATTTGATTAAGAAAATTTTTTAATATTTAATTCTTTTTTGTTTTTTTTTTTTGTTTTTTGGCTTGAGATCTTCCTAACTTCCAAGAATATTATATTCAAAACTTAACTCATATTTGATTTAAATGTTTGTTATTATTTTTCCTGGTCTTCAAATGAACCAAACTGTTAGTTATTTATCCATTTCAGACAATTTTACGAATTTTGGCATCGATTTGTTACTGCATATTTTAACAGTATTTTTTTTGTCATATTTTCATAAAAACTTATCTTAAGGCATATGTTAGCAATTTAAATGGCATATTTTTGCATATTTTATACTTAAGAGCACAATTTTGCCAATTTTACTCTTAACAGAAAATTTTCGTTTATTTTGCACTCAATGGAATTTTTCACAATTCAATTTGTCATTAGCGAATTTTACTTTTTACTGTCACATAATTATTTAAATTCGATCCCATAAAAATTTCCATCTTATAAATTTATAGAAATTTTGTAATTTTCTGATTAAATTTTAATGTTTTTAAGTGCAAAAGGAAAATAATTTTTAGAAATTGCTAATAAAAATGAAATTATTTTTATCATGAATAATAAATAGATGGTTTAAAATTTAGCCAGAAAAATAATTTTTTAAGAGCATATTTTTTTAATTTTAAGGTCATATTTTCGGATTTTAAGAGCATTTTTATGCGCATAAAACACTTTTTTTAGAGCAAATTTTTGGTTGCCCTGTTTATTATTACCCTGAAATCCATAAAATTAAGATTTGAAGCACTTTTTTTGAAAAAAATGTTAATATTTAAATTGAAATAAAATTTAAATAAAGAAAGATTGTCCTAAAATTAAGAATTAAACAAACTTTCACTTTTTTGTATCAAAATGCCCAAGTCTCATTACGGGAAAAACACCTTTTTTAAATTGACTTCTTTCATTGAAATCGTCACCGTGTCGTTATAAAAGTCAGACAATACTTTTTGTGTGTTTTCCCAACATATGGAGGTATTTAATTAACATTTTTCTTTTTTGATCCCAGCTTTACGATTTTAAAACTTTACAAACAAATTTACAAATTTTAAAAAAATGTAAAATTGAAAAATTTTGGATAGGACTTGTGAGGAGGCCGTTGAATTAAGCGTTTTCGATAAAATTTCCATTGAAAACATTAAAAAAAATTATATTGGACTGAACGAAAAACATATTTTATAAGTGAAAAAATATTATCACTGGAAAAATCCCAAAAAAGTGGATTATTTTTAAAGTTTCAAATTCAGGCTAATATAATTTGTTATCGGATCGATATATTCATATGATTCTTGCAGCAACATTATTTAGAATTCTATAAGGTATCTAGTGGATATTTAAAAAAATTAGGACCCAAATAAAGCACGTCATGTTTAAAAAAAATATAAAAATACGAGGCCAAAAATGAGGCCAAAATTTATTTCGACCTAAATATCTCTTAAACGAAAAGAGATAACCTGCAGATAACCTATAGATTTAAATTTCTTTACAAAAAAAATATAAATTAAATCTTGAAGAATTTAAAAAAAAATTAAATACCCGAGATGACCAACTTTGGAGGTCTACCCACTATCCCCTGACCCGCTAGGGCACTGTGATCCCCGAAATCAACTCTAAAACACCTCAGCTCTGGCCAAGTCAAATTTTATTTACATATCTTTAACGTCTCACAAGTAATAGAATTATTAAAAATAAACGTTTTGGGACCATTGTGCAACCCTGTGAACTATTTTCGATAGAAATTTATAATGAGCAAAATATTTTACGTTTCTAGAACACAATTGAAAGTTACATTGCGGTACTCTTTTTGAGTCGGAGCTCCGGAAAAGAAGTTATCGGTCCTGATTTTTTCAAAAATAAGGAGAGAAAACTGAGACCTCTATTGGATACATCCAATCAAAGTTACTGCATGATGCACCATTTTTTTGAAGAAACCATGGGTAACAAACACCCTTACCAGTTTATATTACTGCAAAATTATTAATAGTATTGTTAGATACATATGCAGCTTTAACTAGACGGAATTACTGACTAAATAACTCATTAATGAACATTTTAAAGGATTCCTTGTAGTGGCAGAAAATATTGTATAATTTAACCTCTTCATACTTCAATCTTTATAATTTTTTGAAGTCACTATAGCCCAGTGACAAAATCACGGCAGCTTTTAAAAAGAATGTTGTTTTGAAAATATGTATTTTTGGAGAATAAATTATTATCAATAGCTGTATTTCTATTTCTAGTTCTATTTTACAACTACACAGAAAATATCTCCATTCTCTTTATGAAGTGAATAAGAAAACCAGAAAAAGAATCGTCTGAATTCTGTAGTTAATTGTAATTTTATTTTACAATGTATTAGCTTTGAATGATTATAAGTGCAAAAAGAAAGTACTTCCTAGAAATTGCTATAAATAGGAAGTTACTTTTAGCATGAATAGTAGATAATTGATTAATAATAATTAATAATTAAGAGCATAAAATACTTTTTTAGATCATATTTTGGTTGCACTGTTAGTAACCTATATATTTCCTTGAAAAACTCAATGTTCACAGAACTCACCAATCACCAAATATAAAGGGTGATTTAAGTAGCGATACTTTTTTCAAAAGCCTTTTTTTGACAGATCACGTGTAAGTCGTGTCATGCTGTAATGTTATTTTTGTTTAGTATTGTTTGGCATAATGGAAAGACTTACGCCTGAACAACGTTTACAAATCGTTCAACTTTATTACGAAAATTCACGTTCTGTGAGGAATGTGTTTCGTGTACTTCGCTCAACTTATGGTCAACATAATCGACCTACTGAGCGTACTATTGGCAACACCATCATCCATTTTGAGACCCAGCATTCATTATTGGATAATATTCGACCGAATAGACCACGTCCAGCACGCTGAGAAGAAAATATAGCGTCCGTAGCTGAGAGTGTACATGAAGACCGTGAAGAGTCGATTAGGCACCGTTCGCAGCAACTCGGACTGACGTATGGAACGACTTGGCGCATTTTACGTCAAAATCTTAAATTGAAAGCGTACAAAATACAGCTTGTGCAACAACTGAAGCCGCTTAACCTTCCCAAGCGACACCGCTTCGCTCTATGGGCTCTTGAAAAGTTCCAAGAAGATCCGACGTTTTTGGCTCAATGGGTATGTAAACAAACAAAATTGCCGCATTTGGGACGAGGAGCAACCTGAAGAGATTCAAGTACTGCCACTTCATCCAGAAAAAACAACGTTTTGGTGTGGTTTGTGGGCCAATGGAATCATCGGTCCATATTTCTTTAATAATGATACCGGTGCGAACGTAACCGCCAATGGCGACCGTTATCGTGCCATGATAACCGACTATTTGATGCTTGAAATTGAAGCTCGTGATCTCGGCGACATTTTGTTTCAGCAAGACGGCGCCACTTCCCATATATCGCATCAATTGATGGATTTATTGAGAGAACACTTCTGTGAGCACATAATCTCACGTTTTGCGAAGGTCGATTGGCCACCAAGATCGTGTGATATCACACCGTTACTTTTTCCTGTGGGGATATGTAAAGTCTAAAGTTTATGCGGGAAAACCCGCTTCGATTCAGGCCTTGGAGGAAAACATCACACGTGTGATTCATCAGTTACCAGTCGAAATGCTCGAACGAGTCATCGAAAATTGGACTCAATGGATGGACCATCTGCGACGTAGCAAATGCCAAAGAATGTTCTTTCAAATGATAATAAACATTCCCCATTAAATTTGAATTTTCTGTTTTTTTTTTTATTTAAGGAGGGAACCTCGAAATGGATCACCCTTTATTAGTAAAATAATTGATGAAAACCAATGAAATAAAATGCCTCACAAAGATAAGAATAGCGTTGATAAATTATGCCCAAAACACACAATTGTGACAGTTCCTTTGTCATAAACATTTAATCCCATAAAATCTAAAAAAATCATTTTAAACTGAATAAAATAATTTTATTTCAAAACAAGTAGTTATTTTAAACTTATAACGTTTTTACAGCTTGGGCCTCAAAGATCCAAGGGATAAATATGACTTACAAAAGACCTCAAAGCAAAATCACTTTTTCTACTTAACTTTTTCTTCGAGTGTACTATTGGAGACAAAATAAAAACAAAACATTTAAAATATGTTGGAACACGTTCAACATTCAATGATTCTTCTGAAAAAAATAAAACATTTAATAATACAACTAATGTGTTTTTTTATTTAGAGAAAAAAAGTAGAAAAGAACATAAAAATGCAACAAGAAATAAGAAAACAGCCAACACTACGTAAGACTATTGCTTTTGTTTTTTAGTAAAGAGAAAAATTATTTATGTATATTTACTTTCAACACTTTGTTTAAGGTGTAAATAAGAAGAAGTAATACCAGAAAAAAGAAATAATAAATAAA
This sequence comes from Protocalliphora azurea, assembly GCA_932274085.1. Classification (NCBI taxonomy): domain Eukaryota; kingdom Metazoa; phylum Arthropoda; class Insecta; order Diptera; family Calliphoridae; genus Protocalliphora; species Protocalliphora azurea. The sequence continues at coordinate 95,571,850 of OW026523.1, forward strand.
TAAAAAATATTGTTCTATAGTTTATCATCATCTACAATGTCTCGCAATGGTAGTAAACATAGGCATAGTGGGGCCATAATTTAAAAATATATACAAAAATTTAGGAAATTTTGATAGTTTGTGTTAAGATCTACTAACTCATAATATAGGTTAAAGATCTCGAACGCCCCGTTTTAATTTTAGAGAACATTTGCCTGTGAAAGTACTAAGTTTAAATTTGTATTGATAGTCCTAATAACTTAGCCCCACTGTTTATTGAATGTCTTCGTCATTAGTGCGTTGCGTGTGAGTACCATTTGCGAGTACAAATTTCCATTACCATTATTGATATAACCATAATTCTAAATACAAAACTCACATGCTTCGAAACATGGTGTTAAGGTGTGTTTAAAGAACAACTACAAAGCAAAAAAAAAAAAAAAAAGCCTTAGACACACCAGTCACAAAATTTTTTCACTATTCACACTTGTGTACATGCATAAAATTTATGCAACACTTTCCAGTGGTAAAAAGAAGGGGGTTAAAGAGCCTTTCTAGAAGGCCTTTTTTTATAGCCAGAAGAGCTTCTCCCTGCATTCCATGTTCATGTATTTTTTATACGAGATGTCATTGAGAGCCTTACACATTCGCTAGCCGATGCGGCCCTTCTAAAAGACCTCATGAGTCTTCTGAAGAAAAGCTGTCAGCAGGTCTTCTACATTATTTAATAAAATATTTTTCTATTTATTTAAAATAAAATTTTTTTTATTTTAATTATTGTTTACAACCTAAAAAAAATCAGTATTAAAAAACATATCTGAACTTTTGACAAAACATCTTAAGTCGAGATAAGACAATTTATACAAATTTACATTCTCATAGAAGTTGTTGATTTTTTTTTTTAATTTTTTAATACTCTTGAAAAAATAAATAAATAAATAAGAATAAGTTCATGTTAATTTATTTTGTCAAAAGAACGCAGATATAATATAAGAAATTCAGTTTTTAACAAAAAAAAAAAAAAAAAAAAACCTATAATGAAAACTATAAATAGAAAATAAAATTGACTTACAATAACATAACCTGGTTAAACAAAGAATTAAACAAAACTAAATGAATTTTTATTATTATTATTTTTTATTTTTATTTTTTTATTTTTCTGCTTTGAATTTTGATATTGGTTTTGTAACGGTTTCTGAATGGTTTTATTTTTTCTTAAAGCAAGAAAATATTGTAATCTTTCTTCCCTTCTAAGAGACGGGAATTAAGATGCTGGATTTTTTATACATAAATTTGTTGTTGCTTAAAACGAAATACATACATATATTAAAAAATACAGCTTCTTACTCTCCATCTAAGGGAAGGGAAATCAAAAGTTCTATCGGATATTTTAGAAGGTAAGGATGAGGCATTCTTGAAGGCCTTACTATATAAGGCTGGTTAGAATGAGCAACTGCATCTTAAAGGTGTAAATATACCTTCTAAAAGGCCTGCACAATGGTGGCCTTGACATTTTTAAAACTGGGTTTACACGCACGCACATACTGTAAATGTATGTATGAAAGCAAATGAATAATAAATAATTCTGCTGAAAGTGCAGAAAATTTTTTTATTTAATATTCAGTTAGTGTTTATTTAAGTTTATTGTTATTGCTGTTGCAGCTAAAGTTTTTGTTGCCTTTATTCTGCCATTTGATCTTTAAAACGATTGTTGTTTACACAAACACTATTTCGTTTTTTTTTTCTGTCTATTTATTTTACGAAAAAATTAAGGTAAATAAATATTCGCACTGTCAATGTTAAAAACAAATAAATATAATAAATGTCAACACAAAAAAGGTAGGAGGATTTGCATGTGTTTCCCCAGATTTTTTAAAGAAGTTTTGGGGAAAATTATTTTGGTTAAATTTTGAATGTGAAGAACTTGCTTGTTAGAAAGAAACCATTTTCTAAGGTCTTTATATAAGGCTTGAGAACTGAAACTTTGATTATAAAGATGGAGTTGAAGTTGCTAAATATTCTGACTTAAAATACAAGTTAATATAACTATTTGTGACTTAAAATACAAGTTAATATAAGAATTACAGTTTGTTTAAGTTTTAACGGAACTCAAGTAAAAAAGACTTGTTTATGGTCCTTCGAGCCGAATACTGATTAATGATGCTACAACCATATTCTGCTGGTGTCTAATTACCTCCTCCAAACAGAGACAACAAGTGCAATTACCAATTGCAATTTCTTTACAATTAAAAATTCGAACTAAACTACAAAAGATTTTCAACTGATCTGAAATTTGTTTTATAAAAAAAAAAAAAAAATTTAGAAAAGAATTTGAAAATAAGTATTGTACTGCAGATATTTATTAATTATTAATTATTAAATTAAACAATTCACACTTTCCAGTGAACCCCGGAATAATGATTCATGATTAAGCTAAAGTTTGAAAAATTATCCACGTTTGAAAAAAATTAAAACATTGACGGAAACATGAAAGATCCATTATTGAATTAAACAATAAATTATCTCCAATTGATCTCAGAAAGATTCGGAATTAAAATTTTGAATATTATGAAACTTTACACGATTGAGGTATAAATTAATTAATAAAAACATATTTGATTAAACTGAGGTTTTGTTTTATAAAAATATGGACGATTGATATTTTGATAAATAAAAATATCCACCATTGATCTTAAAATCAAGGAATAATCTAAAATACAAAAAACACTCACAATTGATTTAAAATTTAGAGAATAAAAATGTTCACGCTTTATCTAAAATTTAAGAAATAAAATGATTTACAATTGACCTCAAATTTGGAGAACAAAAAGATTCAAGTCTGAATTAAAATTCTTGGATCTTTACACAATTTAACAAAAATTTTTTGAATAAAAATGTCTTAAATTAAACTGAAATTTTGTTTAATAAAATGCTGCACGATTCATATACAATTTGAGATCCATAATTGATCTTAAAACCAGGAAATAAAAAGTTCTAAAATTTAAAATATAAAAACTCTCACGGTTGATTTAAAATTTAGTGGATATGACGTTCACGGTTGATCTAAATTAATTAAATTTCACGAATAAAAATATTCACGATCGATCTTAACTAAAGAATAAGATCTAAAATGCATAGTATTGATTTCAAGTTTAGGAAAAAGGTTCAGCGTTGATCTAAAATTTAAGAACTAAAATCGAAAGAATAAACATATTTTCGATTGATCTCAAATTTCGTTTCTCAAATGAGCCAAGGTAAATGAAAAATTTAGGGAATGAAAAGATCCACGACTGAATAAAAATTTATAAGATTAAAAGATTCACGACTTATCTTAAATTCAGATAATATCAATTTCAAATTTTTATAAAAAGATACACAATTTAACAAAAATTTTTGAAAAGAAAATCCAAGATAGAAATAAAATGTATACGATCGTGAATATTTTTATTCACGATCGTAATCAATTTTGGGGAATAAATAATTTACGATTAAACTAAAATTCGTTTCATAAAAAGATCCTAGAGAAAACTGAAATTTAATTTTATTTAAATATCCACGATTGAACTTGAATTAAAAAATAGAATCCGAGACTCAGCTAAAATTTATGAAGATAATATATTTTTGAAGATAAATGATTCACGATTGAACAAATATTTTTTTTTTTTTTCATAAAAAGATCCTAGAGAAAACTAAGATTAAGTGCTTTAAATTTAACTAAATTTTAAAGCGGTTCAAAAAGAAATAAAATCAAACCTTTTGGAAGTAAATGATCCACGATTGAACCAAAATTTGGTTTATAAAAAGATTATAGAGAATAAAAATACTAATTGTAAATAAAAATAAAATAAAATTGTAAATTAAGAAAAAAAATCCACGATCGCATTATGATCAAAAATTTGTAAAATTACAAAGATCCACAGCCGAACTAAATTTGTTTAATAAAAAGATCCACCAAGACCTAAAATGAGGAAAATACATTTTCCATAATTAAACTTCAATTTATTTCAAAAAGAGAACCAAAACGAAAAGTTGGCAAATATGAAAAATTTAATTAATAAAAATATCTGAGGCATAACTATAATAAAAATATCGTCAATTAAACTAAAATTGGGTAAAAAAAGATTGACGCTTAAACTAAATTTTAAACAAAGATAAATTTATCAGTAAGAATCAAGCGATCGAAGAGATATTCTTTCCTAAAAATTCGAACCTAATTTCTTTTAAAAGCTAATTTTAATGAATAAAAAATTATAAAAAAATAAGAATTTTTTTAAAATGACAACATCACGCATGGGAAACCCTATTGTCAGCAAACTAAACCCAATACTCAACACTCTTTCAAACGAATTCAACTCAAATGATCATACAATATTATTAATAAATACAATTTTTTTTTTTTTTTGTATATAATACAACAAAATTAGTTTTTATTTAATAATAATTTACGCAGTAAAATTGTTGTTGTCATTTTTTCTCTATTTTTATTTAAAATCAAATGTTTTTCGATTTTTGCAACATCAATTGGGAGAGTGAGAGAAATTATAAGTAGCAGCAACAATTGTTAATGGAGACGTCAGATGTGGGGAATAAAACTCTACACTCGGCTGTTTAATATTGTTTGGTGAGTGTGTGTGAAGATTGAGGTGAGGTGAAAAAACACCTGCCTGGCTGCCTGTTAGCTTGCATACAACTAGATGAGTCATCATTATCTTTCTATTTATTTTTGTTTTTTTTTTTTTAATATAAACACAAGCAAAAAAAAAAAAAAAGCAGCAGCAACGGCAAAATAACAACAGTATCAAAGAAATTATATATGTATATATATATATATAAATATATATATATATATATATATATATATATATATATATATATATATATATATATATATATATATAACATGAAATTAAATAAGATAAACTTTTCTTTAAGTGAGTTGAAATCAATTATATACGTCATTTATTTTAAAATAGACATAAATTTGTATTTTTTTTTTTTTTTTTTTTCTTATTATAGTTGCTTTTATTTGCATACTGGCTTAACTCGGTGCGCTTTGCTACCCTATTTGCAGTAAAATAAAAAATAAAAAAAAATAAAAATTATTTTTATTTTATTAGAAACTGTATACATACGTATTTATTTAAATTATAATAAAGTAGCCTATTTTATTTTTGGGTATTACAGACTGCTGCTGTGCAAATTTCAAGAAAATCGGTCCAGCGGTTTAGCTTTATATATTCATATTCAGATTCATTTTTATATATATATACGAGTAGATGGGGCAACTACTCTTCCAAGACCTATCCGTTCTATTTTCATCCCAATTGTGAATTTTATTGAGAAGATTATTTCCACAAAATTTCTCTACAATAGTTCTTCAGCTATGCTATAATTAAATTTGCTTTGTATGGGGCTAAAACTACCCCTAGATTTGTCCACCCTATGGAACTTCATAAGAAAATTATTCCCACCAAATTTTGAGACTTCCTCTGCAATTATGTATCTTAGTAAGAAAACAAAATTCAAAATTTGAAGACTTTCACAGCTACAGGTCTTTAGATATATATTAATAAAGATTAACCTTGTATTTGTGCTATCACTCACTCTAGACCTACCCGTCCTATTTTCACTGTCAATCTTAATTAGAAATCTTAAGAATTTCTCTGCAATAGTTCTTCTTAGATATCTAATATTCAAGATTTGGTTTGTATGGGCGCCATCACTCCCCATTGACCTACCTGCCCTATTTTCATCTCAGCATCATCTCAGGGATAAGCGATAATTGATATTTGCTTTGCATGGGGACTACCACTCCCCCTAGACTTGTCCACCCAATCTTCATCTCAATTGTGAATCTTAATGGGAAAATATTTCTTACCAAATCTTAAGAATTTATCTGCAGTAGTTCTTTAGATATGCAATAATTAAGATTTTTTTTGCATTGGGACATTCACTCCCCCTTCTCTTCAAAAGAAAATTATTTTTTCAAAATCTTAAATCTTTCTCCGTTATAGTTCTTGAGATATGCGATAATTAACATTTGATTTGTATGGGAGCTACCACTCGCGCTAGAATTGTCCGCTATATCTTCGTCTCTATTGTGAATCTTAATGAGAAAATTATTCTCATCAAATCTTAAGACTTTCGTTGTTATAGTTCTGGAAATTTTCGATAATTAATATGTGATTTGTATGGGGGCTACCACTCTCCTTAGACTTGTCCACCCTATCTTTATCTCACTTGTGAATCCTAATGAGAAAATTATTCTCACGAGATATGCGATGATTAATATTTGATTCGTATGGGGGCTGGCTACTTTAGATATGCAATAATTAAGATTTTCTTCGTATGCTCCCCCCCCCTTACTCCTATTAAAAAATAAAGTAGCCTATTTTACTTTTTAGTATCACGGAATAATAATGTTAAAATTTCAAGAAAATCGGTCCAGCGCTTTAACTTTCTATAAAGCCCAAACAAACATACAAACAAACACAGATTCATTTATAGTGAATGACATTGTTGTATAAATTGGAGTTTACAAGACTTCTTCTAAATAATTGTAAAAGGGTGTAAGTTAGATTTTATGGTAAATTAGTTGGGGAAAGGAGCCCAAAGTTGTTGTGTTTTTTGCTGTAAGATAACAAATGTTGTTGACATTGAACTTTTTAAAACAATCAAGAAAACATTTCATTATCTTTCTTTTTTTTAATTTTTTTTATAGGCATAATTTTGCAATATGATATAAATTTTCTTTTGTAAAACGACATACGATTGATATACAATTTAGGGAATAAAAAGATCCACAATTGATCTTAAACATAGAGAATAATAAGATCAAATATTAAATTAAACTTTTCTGAATAAAAGGAGTCAATATTGATCTCAAACTTAGTTAAAAGGAAGAAGCTCAATTAATCTTAATCTTACAGAATAGTAAGACCTAATATTAAACTAAAATTTGGTTTATAAAAAGAGCCATTTGCTCTCAAAGTTAGAGAATAATAAAGCTCAATATGGAACATACAAAATTTATAGAAAAAAAGCAACACAAAATGATCTTAAATTTGGTTTATAAAAATAGTCACAATTCATTTTAAATTCAACGAATAGAATAATCGAAAATTTGGAGAATAAAAAGATTCACATCTATTCCATAACTTGGGCTATAAAAAGATCAATTTTTAATATATGTAAATGTTGAGCTTTTGCTAAATCTAAAATCTAGAGACCAAAATGGTCTATTTTTGATCTCAAATTTACGGAATAAAATTATATCTAAAATTTGTGGAATTAAAAGATTAAACTAAAAACTGAAGAACAAAAAGGAAAAATCATACGAATTATACTACAATTTATTGACTATAAAATCCAAGATTTATTTAAATTGAAAGCATTAAAAAATACACGATTGATCTACAGTCTGAGAAAAAAAAATACTCAACGGTTGATCCCAAATTTGAAGAACAAAAAATCCTCAAATTGTCTACAATTTTCAATTGATTTAAAATTTGGTTAATAAAATGATAGACAATTTATTGAAATTATTTGTCTTTTAAATTAATGTTTGAGACATAAGAGGATACACAATCAATTTATTGTACAATTTAGGAATTTAAGAGTATCGCAATTGAAATATAATATGAGGAATGAAAATGTTCCTTTTATTTTTTAAATTTTTGAACAACCGTAACAATTATTCTCTCAATTTTATTTTTTTGGAGAACAAGATCACTTTAAAATTTTGCGAATAATAGAATCTAAGATGAAACAAAAATTTGTTTTAGGATTAAAATACTTTTCGAAGAATAAAAGGATGCACAATAGTTCTATAAATCATATAAATAATAAAACGTTGGGAATAAAATGAACTATAATCGATCTACAATTTGGAAACAAAAATATTCAAACATTTAACTAAGATTTGCGGAATAAGAAAATCAGAAACTAATATTAAATGCAGGTAATATAAAGATTTAAATTTGGCAAATAAAACGATGTGTTACAATTGAACTAAAATTTAGTTTATAAAAGCATACTCCATTGACTTAAATCTTGAAAGAAAAAAAGATCCAAAAATGAATTACCTTTTGAGATTGATCTACATTTTCAGAAACAATAAGATCCACGATAAAAGTAAAATTCTGACAAATTCTGTGAAAACACACAACAACTTTTTTCAAACCATTTATTATTATTTTTTTTTTAACCTAAATTAATCGCCTAAAATTCCATTTATAACAATATGCCTAAAAATTCGATTAGATTACTAACTTCTTTAAGAATTTTACGATTCATTTCTTTTAACATAAAAGTTATTTTTATAAACATAAACTTAATACTGCTGAACATTTAAACAAACTTTATGCTTATTTAATAGTTTTTGCACAATTAATTTAAAAAACAGCAGTTAACTGCTTATTTCTGCCGTAGACGCCATTATTTGTCTTATAGGGCTCTACTCGTGTTTTTGTTTTTCTTGTTTTTCTTTTACTTTTAATCAGTGACATTTGTTAGCGATAAAACTAGCAACAGCAATTTTAATAACAAGTTAAAAAAAATTCTGAACCAGAAAAAGTAAAGAACTAATAAATAAAAATAGAAGAACAAATAATAATGATATGCCACACTTATAAATTAAATAATGATAATATAAAAGATAAAAAAACGCAAAAATAAAATAAAAACGTTAAGAATTCAATAAAGTTTTTAATACCAAAAGAAACATAATTAAAAGAACTAATTTCAATATGAATAATTTGGTTTTTATGGAAATTAGAGACATTACATTAACATATAAAAGTTTCCTTAAAATATTTGTCTTCAAATTGATTTCCAAATAAATTTCAATATTTTAATTAAAATATAAGAATATTTAATAAATTTAAACTTATCGTTTACATATTTTTTCTATTCTTTCATAAAATTAGCCAATTATTCTTAATTTTCAGACAAAATAATTCTAAACAACGTTCAAATAAAGTCATCCTAAAAAATCGCCAATATGACATCACGTAATGAGTAATAAGTAAAAGAAAATAGAGTAGTTTAGAAGAAATAAAAAGACAGAAAGAAGAAATAATAATCAGTAATGCCAGACAAATTTATCGAATTTCTTTTTTTTTAAGAGAATTTTACGAAAATTTTCCATAAAAAGCGAATTTATCGAAAATTTTCTATAAAAAGCGAATTTAGCGAAAATTTTCTATAGAAAGCGAATTTATCGAAAATTTTCTATAGAAAGCGAATTTATCGGAAATTTCCTATAAAAAATAAATTTATCGAAAATTTCCTATACAAAGAGAATTTATCGACAATTTACTATAGAAAGAGAATTTATCGAAAATTTTCTATAAAAAAAAAAATTTATCGAAAATTTCCTATAAAAAAGAATTTGTGGAAAATTTCCTATAAAAAGAGAATTTATCTAAAACTTTTTATAAAGAGAATTAATCGGAAATTTCCTATACAAAGAGAATTTATCGACAATTTACTATAAAGAGAATTTATCGAAAATTTCCTAAAAAAAAAATTTACCGAAAATTTCCTATAAAAAGAGAATTCATCGACAATTTATTATAAAACGAGAATTTATCGAAAATTTCCTATAAAAAAAAGAACATCGAAAATTTCCTATACAAAGAGAATTTATCGAAAATTTCCTATATAAAAGGGGAATTATCGAAAATTTCCTATAAAAAGAGAATTTATCCAAAACTTTTTATAAAGAGAATTAATCGGAAATTTCCTATAAAAAGACAATTTATGGACAATTTACTATAAAAATAGAATTTATCGAAAATTTTCTATAAAAAGCGAATTTATCGAAAATTTCCTATAAAAAGGGAATTTATCGAAAAGTTTTTATAAAACAGAATTAATCCGAAATTTCCTATAAAAAGAGAATTTGTCGAAAATTTCATATAAAAAGAGAATTTATCGACAATTTACTATAAAAAGAGAATTTATCGAATATTTCCTATAAAAAAGGAATTTATTGAAAATTACCTATAAAAAGGGAATTTTACTAAAACTTTTTATAAAAAGAATTAATCGGAAATTTCCTATAAAAAGAGAATTTATGAACAATTTACTATAAAAAGAAAATTTATCGAAAATTTCCTATAAAAAAGAATTTATCGAAAATTTCCTATAAAAAGAGAATTTATCGAAAATTTCCTATAAAAAAAGAACTTATCGAAAATTTCCAATACAAAGAGAATTTATTGACAATTTACTATAAAAAGAGAATTAATCGGAAATTTCCTATAAAAAGAAAATTTATGGACAATTTCCTATAAAAAGAGAATTTAGCCAAAACTTTTTATAAAAAGGGAATTAATCGGAAATTTCCTATAAAAAGAGAATTTGTCGAAAATTTCATATACAAAGAGAATTTATCGACAATTTACTATAAAAAGAGAATTTATCGAAAATTTCCTATCAAAAAGGAATTTATTGAAAATGACCTATAAAAAGGGAATTTAACTAAAACTTTTTATAAAGAGAATTAATCGAAAATTTCCTATACAAAGATAATTTATCGACAATTTACTATAAAGGGAATTTATCGAAAATTTCCTATATAAAAGGAATTATCGAAAATTTCCTATAAAAAGATAATTTATCCAAAACTTTTTATAAAAAGAGAATTAATCGAAAATTTCCTATAAAAAGAAAATTTATCGAAAATTTTCTATAAAAAGAAATTTTATGGAAAACTTTGAATAAAAAGGAATTTATCGAAAATTTCCTTAAAACTAAAGAAAATTTATCGAAAACTTTTTATACAAAGAGAATTTATCGAAAATTTTCTATAAAGAGAAAATTTATAGGTAGTTTATTTCAAATCTTTGCCCATATAAAAGTTAAAATCTCCAATTTAGTTAAATCTGCTCATCTGGCTTCATTGGCATTAAAAATGATTTGAAAAGACCAACAATAACAACAACAGCAAAACAACTCTTCTACAAATAAAGTAAAAAATAAAAAACAAGACAAGACAAACAAGTGATAATATCAAAGACATACTAACTAGTACACACACATTACACAGAAAAATAAGTTAAAATAGAAATAAATTAATAAAAAAAACAAAGAAAGAAAAAATCTAAACTGCAGTTGATAACAACTATAAAATTACTAATAATAACTTAAACAAAATTGAAAAAAAGAACATTGCAAAAAAAACATTATTGACTTTCTTTTCCATTTCTAGAAAAAAGTAATAAATTAGAAAGAAATAAAATAAACAAAAACTAAACTAAAAATATTTAGGGGATTCACATAGTGTCATAAAATCATATGTACCATAAAAATAGCATGAAAGAACGACTGTTGTGAGTGCGCTATTTTGAATTTAAATCACCCAAAAATAAGTGAAAAGAAAAACCAAAATAATAGCCAGCTTTTACGAAAAGTACATTTTCGATATTGTGATGGCAGACTCAAGTAAATTTGTATAAAATCATCTCTGCTGATTAAATACGATATTATTTTATGACACTTTTTGTTTGAAAAGTAACAACAATATTTTTAAACCATTGTAAAATTTTAGAACATTATGAAAATATGACATGATAGCACACCTTGTGAGTACCCCAATTATAAATAACATTTGGGCTGGTTTGACGACTTACAAAGGGAGAATTTGTTGTTGGTATAATTTTGGTTTTGTTAACCGGAAGTTTAGACATGTCACGTTCATTTAAAATCATCAGCAACACCATCAAAACCCAAAAAAATAAATAAATAAAAATACAAACAAGAAATAATTTGCAAACCATAAACTTTTTTGCGCTATTTAGTAGGTTGTCGCAAAGTGTGCGAATAAAAACCCCAATAAAATAAATGTTACACTTCAAAAACACTTCAAAAACAAAAAAAAAAAAAAAAAATTTTTTTTGTTTTTGCTATTATTTCACTAAACATGATACATATTGTTTTATTTTTATTTATAGTATTTTTTATTTTCTTCTGTTTTATATAAGAAAATTTTCATTTTAATTAAAATTCTCGAAGTGTTTATTTCTATTTTTGCTTTTAAAGATTGTTGTAATAAAAACTTTGTGATCAGACTTTTAACATTTAGTGATGTTGTTGTTATTATAAATGATTATTCTCATTTGTCCGTCTGTCTGTTTTGTCTCTTTGTGTAGGCGTTTAAACACAATACATCACCACAACATTGTTTTAAAACTACACTCCCTAGTTTTGTTGTTGTTTAATTTCTTTTTATTGAATTTTTTTATAGTTTTTGCAAACTAAATGATCTTCTATCTTGCGTTATGTTTTAGTTTCTTATGTTTTAGTAGAAAATAAAAAAAAATAATAATAAATAAATGAAATGAGTTGCCTTAAGAACGATAAGTTATCGTTAAAGGAAACAGAGAGTATTTGAACTCCTTTTAAGCAAAAGGAAAATGATATCAAAAAAGGGTTGCCATTTTTTAGGAAATTAAAAAAAATAAAATAAAACCTAGAAAGTATATAACTTTCTACTCTTTAGTTAAAATCTTACAATTGGTCATTGACAGAATTTTTAAGATTTTTAATATTTTCAGTATATTCAGAAAAATCAAAGGATTGGAGAAGAGTCCTTTCTCTATATATTCTGATAAAAGAAAAATAATTTTAAATTTCAAGCAATTGAAAGGTGATACTCGATGTATATTTAATAATGTATATTTGAAGGAAAGAAATTTCAAATAATTCCCACAACTATTAGCTCTTTGCTCTTATGCAACCCGATCCTTACTCGGCCATAGATTATAATCTAATTAATAATGATTAATTCAGCGAAAGCCAGGAGAGACTTTTATACCCTAGCAGAATTTTTACCCTAAACAAATGGGAATATTTCATGATCTTTATTCCCTACTTCTCTGATGAAAAAAGCCTAAGAACTACAAGTGAAATGATTCAAATGTTTTAGGGATTTACCACAAATTGCGATATGGAATTTCGTTAAAATTATTCAACATTCCCAACTATATTTCATTAACGAATCCAATGGCGTCCAAGGTTCCCAGATTTTTGTTCGAGTTTTATCCCCAAATAGCAAAATTTCATCCCCAAAAAACCCCGAAAATAGCCACTAAAATAATACCTTTACTTTAGAGATTACTACATTACCTTTGTTACTTCAATCCATTTCGTTTATAGAAGTCAATATTGAAAAAGAAAATTTCCCATATGTTAAAAAAAAATTTTATTAACTTTTTAGGTAAATAATTTACGTCTTTTTTATAGTTATTGGAAATATTGGAGATGAAGACTTTATGAAAGTATGATAAATCAAGTTCCATTACTTCAATTTTTTTTTAATAGACTTTATTCCAATTTTTAACAACTAAACATAAAATATAGTTATTGAAGGCTTCTAAATTTTTGATTGCTAAAATATTACCCTCTCAGCTAATCCACAAAAAAGCATCTTGTTACACAGATTGAAACTAATTTTTTAGCTTTATGATGTTATATTCAGTTATTTTTTATTGTCTTCATCGTAACAAATTTCAAAAAATCCCGAAAACCTGAAATTCATCCCCAACAAACTCCTTAATCCCAAAACCAAAATTTTCATCCCCATTTCCCAAAAGAAATCCCCAATTTGGGAATAAATTTCCTAATCTGACAACACTGATGACGTTAAAGAAATTCTTAACCGAAACATTTGTATTTTTTTCAAAGTATTAATAATATTTTTTTAATCAAAGTATTAATAATTGGAATATTTAGTAGATCAAGTACCAATTCCTTATATTAAGAAAAGGTTTGGATTCAGCTGGGAAATTGGATGCAACACGAACCTTAATCCAAGAGGCATCTAAAAGTTAAATTTTTGCATGTCTAAAATGCAGATTAAGTATCACAAACAATGTTGTTTCTGTGACAGGATTCAATTTAATAATCTCAAGCGTAAAATGTCGTATATGAAGTTCTCCAACCAGAAAAATTCACGCAAAAGCAGAATATCCTTGACACCAAGGTAATTTTCTGTATTTGGTGTATTTGAGTTCCGAAGAGTTTCAGCTATTATGTGTTGCCATACTTAATGACCCATTAAGTATTTATTTACTAATATCAGTCAAAGAGAAAAATAAGTCATTGTTCTGGTGCAACAATGAGCCAAATAATAATGTATTGTATATTTGATAAAATTCTTTACTAAACATTCTCGAGCCAAATTCAAAGAAGATGTATTATCGCACAAGATCTGAAAATATAAATAAAGAGAGAAATTTAAAAATGGAAATCATAGGACCTCCGAACGGCCCGAATCTCATATGGTCAAAGATTGAGAGTTAAGTGAAAGGAAGTCTTAAGTGAAAGATGTTCCTTTCTTCCAGGAAAGAACTTAGAAATTATTCCAATGCATTGTTCTTTGCTTCCCTAATAAGAAAGACTAACAACTACCAACGAATTGTTATTAATCTAATGAAGAACTTGAGAATATGTATTTGGGTCCTTCATATGTATAACCGTTACTTTTTACACTACCTATGTTTAATGGATTTATGAGCAAAAAAGATGAAGTAACACAATTCTTTAAGCCGGATCTGCATACAGAACTTTCGCATAGTGTCACGTAAGATCCTTGTTCGTAAAACTCTTAAAAGATCAAACTATTCCGACTTGAAAAGATTCCTTCCAACTTTCCAACTTTTTTAACTACCCCAATGATAAAATCTTACATGGATGGATCCGCAAATATTCTAAGTCAATCGTAATTTTATATATCATATCGCTAAACTGTTCATGAATATCGCTAGAGGATTTTATCGTTTAATACCTGGTCGTCCTCGCAATTTATTATGTTCTAAGGCATTCGGAATTGTATATATTTCAATGTTATAAATCCGCTTCGTAAACAAAATATTATTGTTCAAATCTTTAAAAATAACTGGAAGCTTTTACTACAAATATCAAGAAGAAGTTACAGTCCATTCATGTCATTCATTTTGTATGTTTTCTTTCGTCGGAGCAATTTGCTGAGAATGGTCGATTTAATTTTTTATGTTAATTCTTAGGTCAATCGCTTATAGTGACGTTTGATAGATGAAAATTGTAATGATTTTCAGGGTTCAAAAGTTGGCGTCTATCCTTCTAACTCTATGTCTGATATAACTAAAAGAGATGTTTCATTTACTGGTTAAGTTTTCTGATCGACAATCATTCAATTATTGGTTGGTTGATCAGGTGGAATTGATAGCGATGAGAAACTAGATCCAACCTAGGACATTAAAATCTATCTATAAAGATCCATAAGCCTTGCATGCTCTTTATTTTAGAAAGTATATATTCAGATTTGCAAAACTGTCAAAGTAACGGCGCAATCTTCCTTATAATTGCTGAATACAACAGAGGATGTTGTATGACAGAAGTTCCGCTTGATTTTCGACAAATATACCAATATTCTCAAGTAGTATTTCTGTCTGATTGCGATAGTCGTAAATTTCATAGTCTTTTGACTCTCCTCATTTACTGCCTTTATGAAATACGGAGTCTTTTCGCTAAAGGCTTTTGGATTTATAACTTGAGTGCGTGTATGACTCAACCACTCTGTGGAGAGAAAATCAATCAAATATGCAAGAATTAAGATGGTTTTGGAAGAGGTAGCTTTGGCAGAGACAAAACATGGTTACGCCATTGTTACTATAACAATATTAAGTACTCATGGTTAATTTTCGTTAATTTTAATAATACTTTGTCATAATAATAATGTTTTTGTGTCAGTTTTACCATTTAATGTTTACATTCAGAAATTTGATGTTTTTGAATATTTTTACCAGAAACAAAATATTATTAATATAAAAAAATATCGTTATTTCTACAACCATTAAATAATATCGATCTTTTTTCTTGTTGTTAAACTATATTTTGTTTTCAAACCATATTAATATTATAAATATGCTTTTTACAAATATGGTTGTAAAATTCATAACATGTTTGTTTTTAATATATTTTGTTTTCAACGTTTGTTTTCCATCTTCATTATGATTCTCATTTAGTTTATAAATGAATTAATAGAAGTAGAAAAGGTTTTGTTATATTTGGTGTGATTCATGCAATATAAGATATTGATTAACTGCTATTAATGGCTTAAATAATAAAAAATGTCTTGTATTACCTTGATCAACATATGATGATACAAATAAATAAATTGAATTAATGAACAAATAATATGTAAATAACTTTTTATGATTAATAAATACTTTTATCTATTCTTTGGAAACAAATGTAATGGACTCAATAAACAATTCGTAAAAATAATAATTTTGAATTAATGTGTTTTATTATAATATATGTTAAGCCGAAATAATAATATGATAAAACGGAATCATAATATGATAAGATGGGTTAATAATATGATTATATGGATTAATAATATAATCAATTGAAATCATAATCTGATGGAATGGGAAACAATGTAGTACAATGGTATAATAATATGAAAAACTCGAACCATAACATGAAAAACGAACCATAAAATAGACACAATATTGTAAAATGGAATCATAAAAATTACTATTTATAATCATACCTATTTTTTGCTGTGACCGGAAGTTCCAGTCATAATATGTTGCTCTTATATTATGATCACTACAACTATATTTTTCTCTACGTGTAGGAACGTTATATATCTTGGAAAATTTAAAGGATGCATGACAAACTCGACTATACGGAATAGATTGTGCAATAAATTTCTCTGGTTAATAATCATTTACTGTATTTGGAATATATAATAAATCTTTTTGTAAAACGTATAAATTGTACAAAGAATCTTAACGATCGGAAATCTCAAATTAATTATCAATTTAATTCATATGCCTAATAAAGTAGCAACTTCAAGACAAATTTGTGTTCATAACCTTTTCATTCATAAATTGGTAACCCTTTCTTTTTTACTCGTACAAAAGAAACTCTTGATAAAAAATAATTCAATGGCGGCATGTTGAAGAGAACTCTAAAGACTAACAAACACTGAAAGAAATTTTTAAATAAAAAAAAATTATAATAAATTAACACATGGCTATATTTTGACTTAAAAAAATAAAGAAAACTTCAAAGAAATATTGAATCAAATTTTATAAGAAAAAATATAAGAAAGTGAAAAAACTTTAATTTACAGTTTATATTCTTCTACTATTATTTCTGGCGTTAAAATAAGTTCTTTTCAAATAAATTATAATGATGCGGAGTTTCTGATTTTTTTTTTCAATCGTTTAATATTCTTTGGAAAAAACACAAATTTAAAATATAAAAAAATAAAGCTTAAACTCATGAATATTAATAAACCTACTGATTGTATTAAAAAACAGCGGTTATTTCTGATGGGGATTTTGCTTCTTATTAAAATATTATTGTAGTTGTAGTTGTAGTTGTTGCTGGGTTTAACAGATATCTCTGCTTATAGATAAAATAATAACAACAGCAGCAACAACAATAACAACAACCAACCATTAAGTATCTCTGACATGAGTGTGTTTGGAAAAAATATATACATAAATAAAAAAAAATATAAAAAAAAATATAAAAAAAATATAAAAAAAATCTAAATGTACGAGTGTATAATAAAGATACGAAAATGAAATGAATACAAATCAAGCCGAACATTGAAGAGAATAAAAGCAATAACTACAACAAAAATAATAATAATAATAAAAATACAAAAACAAAAAACTAAACGAACCAAACCTTACTTACAAACAAACGATCATCATGATCATGATGTCTGTTTTGAATATAGTGGCTTGAATAAGAAAAAGTTAAAACTGGCCGAACAACTTCTCGTCTTACCTTTTAAAGTAAACGAGTCGATTTGTATGTGAGTTTGCTTGTTAGCTTGTGTAACACAAGTTTAAACCCACCACTTCATCACTCGCGCTTATTTTGCTACCTCTCCCCCCAGTGTTTTTTCGTTTAAAGATTGTCAATATATATTTTGGAGTACGTGCATATTGGGTGGGGGAGAAGGTGCTTGTCACCAGTGACATAGAAATTAATAGGTCAATGTGCTAGTTTCTTTTTTTAAGAACTCTGAAAATGAGCAGATTTGGCAGAAGAGGAAATTTATTGAAGATTTACAATAAAATTGATCCGAAATTTTGTATAAAGAGAATTTATCGGATATTTTTTGTATAAAAAGAAATTTATCGGAAACTTTGTACAAAACTAAATTTTATCGGAGATTTTCTATAGAATAGAGAATTTAACGAAAATATTTTTATTAAAAGAGAATTTATGAAAGATTTCCTATGAAAGAATTTATCGGTTTTTATAAAAAGAGAATTTATAGAAAATTTTCTATAAAAGAAATTTTTTAGGAAAAAGAAAATTTAACGAAAATTTTCTATAAAAAGGAAATTTATAGAAAATTTTCTATAAAATGAGAATTTATAGAAAATGATCTATAAAAGGAATATTTATCGAAAATTTTCTATAAAAGAATTTACAGAAAATTTTTTATAAAGGAGAATTTTCGAAAATATCCTATAAAAAGAATATTTATCGAAAAATTTATCTATAAAAAAGAATTTATGAAAAATTTTCTATAAAAAGAGAATTTAGCAAACAAAAAGAGAATTTACGAAAATTATCTATAAAAAAGAATTTATGCAATTTTTTCTATAAAAGGAGAGTTTATAGAACATTTTCTATAAAAAAGAATATCGAAAAATTTCTATACAAGAATTTATAGAAAATTTCTTTATTTAAAAATTGATCGAAAATTTTCTTATTAAAATGATTGAAAAAAGAATTTGCGTATAATTTTCTATAAAAAGAGAATTTATTGAAAATTATCTATAAAAAAGAATTTGTGAAAAATTTTCTACAAAAAGTGAATTTAACGAACATTTTCTATAATAGGAGAATTTATAGAACATTTTCTATAAAAAAAGAGTATCGAAAAATTTCTATAAGAGAATTTATCAAAAATTTCTTTATATTAAAAATTGATCGAAAACTTTCTTTAAATAGAAAATTTATTAAGAATTTCCTATGGAAAGAAAATATATCGAAAATTTTCCATAAAGAGAATTTATGAAAAGTTTCCTATAAAAAAGAATTTTATCGAAAGTTTTCTATAAAAATATAATTTTTATAAAAAGAGAATTTATTAAAAATTCCCTATAGAGAAAAAATTTATCGAAATTTTTTTCTACGAAAAGAAAATTTACCATATAAATAAAATTTGTCAAACATTTTTTATAAAAAGAAAATTTATTGAAAATTTCTCTTAAAAATATTTATCAAGTTTTCTATTAAAAGAAATTTTATCACGTTTTCTATAAAAAGAAAATAAATCGGAAATTTTTTATAGAAAAAAAAAATGTATCCAAAATTTTCTATAAAAACACAATTTGTCCAAAATTTTCTATAAAAAGAAAATTTATCCAAATTTTTATATAAAAAAATTTATACAAAATTTTCTATAAAAACAAAAAAAAAAAAGTAAATTTATCGAAAATTTAAAAAAGGAAATTTATCAAATATTTTCTTTAAAAAGAAAATTTTCCAAAATTTTTTTATTAAAAATTTATGGAGAATTTATCGAAAATTTTCTATGAGAAGAAAATCTATAATCTAAACAAAGAAAATTTATTGAAAATTTGTTTATAAAAAAAATTATCGAGGTTCCTACTAAAATAAATGTTATCGAGTTTTCTCTAAAAAGAAAATGTATCAAACATTTTCTATGATAAAAATTTATCGAAAATTTTCTGAAAATAAAGATTTAACGAAAATTTTATCGAACATTTTATATAATAAAAAATTTAACGCAAATTTTCTTTAAATATAAAATTAATTGAAAATTGTGTTTAAATAGCAAATTTATCGAATATTTTGCATAAATATAAAGTTTTTTGAAAATTGTATATAAAAAAAAAAAACAAAAATTGAAAAAAATTCCTCATAAACTTAAAATTTTATTTTATCGAGAATTTTCTTTAAAATGGTTTTATCGAAAATTTTCTACAAATTTAAGCCTTATCGAATTATGAAATATTATCTAATTATCAAAAGCTTTCTTATAAAAAATTAAGAATATTTTGCAATCATTTGTTTTTTTATTTATTTCTTTAAAAAGAAATTTAATATTAAAACAAAAAAATATCGAGAAAAAAGTCCAGCTCCAGAAACAAAAATTAAATCAGTGACAAGATTGTGTGTTCGCTCACACAGAAATCTATTTCTTTTTTATTTATTTTTTTTATGTTGGATTTTAAAAATCTTGACAGGAATTAAATTGAAAAAAACCCAACAACAATAATAATAATTAAATAAAACCTAAAAGTAAGCATATAAATAAGCGCGCCTTAATTTTTATTTTTATTCACGTTATAGTTATTGTAGTTGTAGCTGCTGCTAACTTTTAAAAGAAGGTGATCAAGCCAAAAATAAGCATAACAAACAAAACAGAGACAGTTGAAATAAAAACAGACAGACTCAAAAAACAAAATACGAAACAAAACAAAAAACGAGTCCAAAAAACCACAAAAAATCATATTTATAAAAATATATATATATGCACGTCTGTTTTTTTTTTCTTTCTTTTTTTTTTTTTTTTTTTGTTGGCTAAAATATAAATTTGTAGAAAAAATAAAAAAACTTACAACTAAAACTTAAAAGAGCACAACCAAACCAATAACAACAACAGCAGCAGCAGTAATAAAAAAGAGTCTGACACTTCGTTTGTGGACGGGGCACAGTGGAACCAATCGCAAAATTTTTGGTAATGAATCTGTATCTCCCATACTACTACTTGTATCGGATTGTTATATATGGGAAAGTTGTATAGGAGAACTTAGGTTTTCAGCAAAATCATTTTGTAGTCACTCTGTAATAATACGAGATTAACTGCAGTGTCAAAGTTGACCACCTAGAGTATGTAGAAGTTTTAAAAATAGTAAGTTCTACAAATGAAGTCCGGTTTCATCTTACAGTTAAAAAGATATTTACGCTTGAATTTTCAATTTTTGGTTTTTTGCCTCGACTTTATTTTGTTTTTCGGGAATAAGTCCTGAGGTATATGAGGGAAATTGTTTTTAAAAATATTCTATAATTTCTAATGCATTTCAAAATAATATGCAAAAAATTTTTTTGTTATATCAATTCGTCCAGTTATGAAAAAGGTTCAAAGTTAGCACTCTGAAATTAGTATGAAAAATGGAATTTTTTACCAAAAATATGGTACAATTTTTTCACTTTTTTTAAAGTTTTTTTTTAATAAAAAATTTTTTCTTTACATATTTTAAAAGAGAAGGCTTCATAAATGATTAATAAAGAAATTTTAAATTGATTTTGATTTACAGCGTTGGTCGAAAATGGTGACTTTTAGAAAAAAAAAAAAAAAAAAATATGCTTATCGATTAATAAAACAAAAAAAAAAAAAAAAAAAAATTTCGCGATTTTTTTATTATTTTATTTATTGACCTGTTTATTTAAAAATATATTTCGATAATTTTGGAGCTAAAGTGCTCCCCGCCCGGCCAACAACGGGAGTGCAGATTTTATGAAAAAAGTCAACTTTTCAAAAGACTTTTTTTTAAATTGCATAAAAAAGCATTATAGCATTATCATTATATTATTACTATTATTTCTTATGTATTGTATAAAATAAATCTCAGTCTTTCATTCGTTCAAAAATTATTGAAATAGCTTCAATAATAAATTTTTGTCTATTTTTAAAAAACAAATAATATTAAAAAAATTAAAAACCAAAAAAATGCATTTCTTTTAAGCAAAACTCCGCATACAAACGGTTAAATTTATTAAATATTATTTATTTTTTATAAATTGTCAAAAAATTGGTTGTTAAATCTTTTTAAATTATTTTTGGAGGAATGAAAGATAGATATTTATTTCATACAACACAGTAGACAGTAGTAAAAATGTAATACTAAAATAATTTTTAATGCAATTTAAGAAAAGTGTTATGAAAGTTGACTTTTTTCGTAAAACCTCCACCCCTGCTTTCGTTTTTGACCGGGCGGGAAGCAGTCTAGTGTCAAAATGATCTAAATATAATTTTTACATAAAGAGTGTTCATAAAGCTCACGTGACATTTTCTTAATCGATAAACATAATTTTTATTTTTCTAAAATTCACGATTTCGTCTAATGCTGGATGTAAGGTGCAAATCTAAATCGATTTAAAATTTCTTTATTAACCATTTATGAAGCCTTGTCTAGAAATATGTAAAGAAAAAATTTGTTTTATTAAAAAAAAAAAAAAAAAAAAAACTGAGAAATAAGTGAAAGATTGTACCATATTTTTGATAAAAAATTATATTTTTCATAATAATTTCAGTGCTGAACTCTTTACTCTTTAACTGTAAGAGATAACTTAGACGCAAAGCACTTTACAGAAATACAAAAATCTTTGAAATCGGACTTGATTTATGGAATTTATGACTTTTTAAAACTTTTACAAACTCGTGGTTCTCAACTTTGACACCCTGTAGCGTATCTCGTGTTATTACAGGGTGACTAAAAAATAATTTTTCTAAACCTTTAGCATACTTTTCAATTAGATCCCACCAGTAGTTTAGGAAATACAGATTTATTATCAAAAATTTTGCGATTGGCCCCACTATGCGGGGACCTATATAATCGTGTGTACAACAATAGGACAACAAAATAATAGGAAAAAAAGTATATAAAGCAAACCAACCAAATAAACGTGTTTATTTTGCAGAAGTATGGGTGTGTTGACTGGCTGGTACCTGTACACATAGACAAACATTTAGTTAGTATTATATACACTACTGTGGGCCCCTATTGATATGGTAAAAATTTTATTAAAGTAGAACTTTTAAATCACTGATTTGATTTGGAATATTAAGAGAACAAATGTTAATTGGAGAGTTAGGATAGGTTTCGAGCTGTCCGACTTAAAGGTTTTTTTATACATTTCTCATATTTAAAAAGATCAGTTTACGAATAAAGCCAAAACTTCCTAAAATTTTCTATTATATTTTCTAAAATTTATTAAATTAATATAAATGGTTTCTTGATCAATCCCATTGTGCACCTAAGACAACAATTTGGCAAATGACCCATTACAAAAACTGGGCCTGTGTTTTATTTTCTGGTTGCTCTTTAACCAGACGTTTTAGTTATAAAATAAAATCATGTTAATTTTTTTTTTTTTAAATGTTCAGGAAATCTTTTTAACATTTTGTACATAATTTCTTTTCTTTCAATATAATTTCATTAATCTTAATTAATTGTTATTTAAGAAAAAATTAAACAGAAATAGTCAGCAACATCAGGCAGCAACAACAACAATAATAATAATAATAATTATAAAATAAAACATTAATTTATTTAATTAACAACATGTGTTGATTTGACTTTTTAACATCATTAACCAGATACACATAACTAAATAAATACACGAATAAATGCACCGTGAGAAAATTTCTCTAGACTTAAGGAGAAAAATGGCGGGAGAGAGATAACGAGAGAACACGTGAAAATCCCAATAAATTTTAAAAGGAAATAATATAAGACAAATGTGTTAAAGGAAACAACGACTAAAACGATGATTATATTTAACGTTATGATAATTAATAAAATAAATTTTGCACTTAAAGAAATTTTAAAGTTATACTCACAAATTTAAATTAAAATTAAGATGCTTACCTGTAATGAAAAGAGAAGATATTTTATTAATAATACTGTGAACTTATGTTTATTAAAAAAATGTCTTATTTACTTGTTATATCTTGGAAAGAAACATTTAAGTTTTTTTTTTAAGTGTTTAAACATTTTTAGAAATTCCTAGTATGTATAATTTGCGGTTTTTGATTGACGTCATATTGGGTGAGTTTTTTTTTTAATGAAAAAATTATAAATAATAAAACTCTATTAACATATTAAATACAAAGTTATTGTTTATAATTGATTAGAGAAGATCTCTTTATTGAGGTTATAATGTGACCACTTCTCCCACAGAAAAGAAATAATAACTAACTCTTTTTAATATTCTAAATATTTTGAATGTGGTCATTTAATGCTTTTAAAAATAAGGAGTGCGCACGAAAAAATTAATGCAATTTTGTTTTACCGAAGACTGTTATATTAAAATTTTAAATTTTTATTATTTTTTTTTTATAAAATATTTATACTTTCTGGAATATCTTTTGTTGTGTTATCGTTTTACTTTTTTTTTTTTTTTTGACTGATTCCACTTTTTTAACTATGTGTAATTTTTTGCAAAGCTTTTAGTATCCTTTAAATGTTTTTTGAAATGTTTAGAGTTCTGATACATACCAACGAAATTTGTTTGATACCCCTTAAAAGATTTTTTGCCATAATGACAGGAAGTGTAATTAGTTCCAAAAAAAAAAAAAAAAATTAGAATACTTTATGTTTTCTAACGATAGAAAGAATTTTATCTCATAAATTAAGTGCATGCACGTACCAGACCAAAAATTCTTTGAAGAATTTTGGTTTTTATTTACATGATATTTATCTGCTATATTTCTCATAATATCCGCGATATAAAATTCCTTATAGAATGTTGTAAAATTTACGCCAGTACTTACGTCCTTTAGAAATCATTCATAATTTTAAAAGAAATTCATTTTAATTATTTCCGTTCTATGTTATGCTTCCACATTTCTTCTATCGCGGACTTTTTCGAACTTCGTGGGCCTTATACCCCCTTTTTTATACTTATATAGATATAAAAGATATCTTTATACAAAACATCTCCAAATTAAAGACAAAAATAAAATTTATATTTTTTTTTCAAAAATTAGTTATTTTAAGAATCACTTAGCACTAGTTGCAAGAAATACCAATGAAGAAACCCTTGCTATGCTTAGATTGAAAATATTATGCTTGATAATGATCAAATAAAGAAAGTAATGCTGTTCAATGACACAATAAAGAAAACTTTACGATGTGGCATGGAAAACAATTAATTAAAAAAATAAATAGTTCAAAAAAGTTGTAACCATCGAGTTTTACATGAACCCTACTCTTATTTTTTGTAAATATATTGTGCCAACAATGACGCCCTCTCCAAATTTTAATCATAAAATAACATCGTGTATAATAACCCAGCAAAAACTTTTTGGTTTTCGGTAATGACAACTACTTATTAAAGTAGTTTCTTGGTAATGAGGCGTCATTATTATTTGCCTACTCTGGATTAACAACCAGAGGGTTGT
This sequence comes from Protocalliphora azurea, assembly GCA_932274085.1. Classification (NCBI taxonomy): domain Eukaryota; kingdom Metazoa; phylum Arthropoda; class Insecta; order Diptera; family Calliphoridae; genus Protocalliphora; species Protocalliphora azurea. The sequence goes on from OW026523.1 coordinate 95,597,015, forward strand.
TGGTTCAACCCCATTCTGAAGCTGTTAGTTTTTTACAACAAAATGTCTAAAAAGATATTTTAAACTTAAAAGGGTTTTTGTCGCTTAGGATGCTATGGGCGAGATAGTGCACTGAGTAAGACGTTAGTCATTAAAAACGAATGGTTAGTTTGTGTCCAAGTTCGAGTCTCACTGACGGCAAAATTTGTTTGTTTTTTTTTATTTTTGTTTTAGTTTAGGTACATATTTTTGAGTACCTCTAGAGTCAAAAAATAACTACATGAATTTGTGGACAACTCGAACAAAAATAACTAGTTATTCAGGCAAAAAATAAGTAGTTTTTTTTATAATTTATAATTTAAAGACGGAAAAATCCTTTCAATATGAATATTGATAAAATATCATATTTTAATTTAATATGTAACTCATGCATTTTAGTTTTAGAAACATTTTCATCAACATATATTTTTATGTAAAACCATCTTTTTCACTCTTTAACTAGTCAAGTTAAAGAACCAAAGTTGTAGTGGGTCGCGATTCCATTGCAATATCAAAAGAGGGTTCCGAAGCAAGATCTTGTGAGAACTCGTGCATCAGTACATAGTCAATACAAGGTGAATTTATTTGTTGTAAGAGAGACAACAAATAGAAGGGGTAAATGATATCTCCTCTATCGTTGACAATAGTTAAGAGAGGGGGTAATTAATTATGGGAATTAATCGTCGACCTATAAAAGGATATATTAAATTATAAGTACGCGGGTCGTACTTATAATTTTTGTGATGTGGTTTTGGTTATAGGGAAAAAGAACAGAATACAAATTTAATTAGTTTTATATTCAATGAGAGATTAGGAATTCCAACTTATTAATTTTAAAGTAAACACAAGTTATTTTTAAATTTTATAATTCAATTCAGATTCAATACGAAATACTATCCTGAAAAAGTCGAAACGAAGGTAGACAAATAATACATCCACCTTTCCGAAAGCTATTTATTCAGTACCAACTTAAACTTTATGAAATTGTTAATCTTTTCAAATTAACATCCATTTCTGTCAAAATTTTAGTTCTCATACGAAGAATATGGCAAAAGAACAAATTTTTGTATAGAATGTGTTGATCATTCCAATTGGCTATGAATGATTATTGGGAATAAGTTCCCTAAAATTTCATAAGAACATTTTTTATTGTAGTATGGATGGAACAACAATAAAAGATCACACAGATCACACTGCAACGATGCTACTGCAACCGATAAGTAATCTCGCCTTATCTTATATGCGATCAAGAAGCTTCAAAATGGTCTTTGAAGCATCGAACCATACATGAGTATTGTATTCTATTTATGATTGCATATAAGAGCATAGTATAATTGATTTAATAGTTTTTGAACAAGCATTACAGTGTATGCATAAAGTCATACAGATAAAACATTAGTGTTGCGAGGGTTAAAATCGCCCTTATTCGCATGATTACATTTAGAGTTTATCGCAAGATCACAATTAACTGTTTAATTTATATTTTTTCCCCATAGTCGCAATTAATAACATTTAACAAGTTAGCTAGCTTCCGGTTAATATTAAACTAAAAGTTAAAAAATTTTATTAACAGTACAAATATTGGTCTCTCAAACAGTTTTTGATTGTAAAAGTTCGAATTTTTCAAAACTAAATATCGCATTCAATAGCTAATAATATACTGAACTTTGCCCCAAAATTTATTATTATTATTAATATTTTTTTTTTTTTGGTAGGTCATTTGTTGAACTGTGAGAGCACTCTTGAAAGTTGAAACACAAGATTTTTATACGATTTTTCTATAGTACAACGAGTTGATATAATTTACTGTAAAATTTGATCTTGATACAAAATTCCATATAAAATGTATGCACACCCAATTTTCAAAAAACGATTTTCAATGTGGAATTTTATGTGGACGCTAATTTTGGGCCGATAATAATAAAATTAGGTCCCATAATTTTCACTTTAATAGAAACAGTAAAAACGTATTTCGGGAAAACATTTTTGTAAAGATTTGTACGAAATTCAATTGAGTCCTCTTTGAAAAGGCAGTTATGTGTCAAATTTTATCATACAATGATGCAAGCTATAATTTAAAATAAAATTGTTGTCAATTTTTACTTTTTATTTCGGGTTTTTTTATATATGATTTATAACTTTTTTAACATTTATAAGATGCTGCAATCATCCTCTTTTCAATGATACCAATATCTTATTATAAAAGCTTACGGTTCAGTTAATGCCGCAAAACCTATTTTTTTTTTTTTTTTGCTCCAAAGTGCAGTATTGAAAATAAATTTTGCAAAATATCGCGAGAAAGAATTGCTGTCTTTCAAGAAATATTTATTCCGCATTTGAAGTATAAACTAAATATTTTTACATTTTTCTGTTTCAATTTTTTTGTTTTATCTTTTGAATGTTTCAATTACTTGTCTTTACAAGACTTGAAAATAACAACTCTTCCTAATAATTCTACCTGGTTTAATGGTATCATGCGTTAGCATTACTGTGAGTTATTGTTACTTTTTTTTTTATCTAAAAGTGAAAATATTTAAAATAATTTTATTTATGTTTTGAAATTAAAAGAAAAATTTGTACCTTTGTACGAAATATTTACAAGGAATTTATGAATTTTAAAGTAATTTTCTGAAGTTTACCTTTTGAGGGGGCCAGACGGACAAACATCCTAAAATCCCACGTATGTAAATAGAGTAATTTCGGTCCTAATGGTATACTTTATGGTGAGGATATTACCTCCAATGGTGATATAAAACAAATTTACTCAACTAAAAATCCAGAGCTAAAAACCAGAATTATATCTAGACTTAAAAAAATTAAAGAAAAAATCTTAAACAAATAAGTAAAATTTTCAAATAGAGCACAAAAAAAATTACACAAATTTTAAATTTCATCATATTCCAATAACATTCTTATTGGAATAATTTGAAATCTTACTAAAATTCTCCTATTTTCCATTTACCGTAAAATTTCTCTTTGTGTAGTTTTGCATCTCTTCATAAAAACCAAGTAAATAAATAAAAAAAAACTCTACACAACAACAATATGAAACATAAAACAAGTCACTTTTTCTTGTTAAGCGACAAAAACACAATTTACACACACCTATACCTATAAACAAAATCCATGATACATGAAAAAATAATAATAAAACAGGTAAATGAGAATAAGAAAAACAAAAACAACAAAAATAAGATCACTTGAGGAAGGTGGAAAAAAATTAAAAACGAAGAAAATAAAAACGACAGCACAACAAACGTGACATATACGGTATAGTTGCCAGAAAAATTTAGTAAAAAATCGTCAAAATTAAAAAAAAAACGTTAAAATCTATTTGAAACTGTCAAAAAGTCGTTACATCAAAAATTAAGTTAATAAACATTTTCGATGCTTTTTTTGATGAAAAATTAAAATTTAAATTGGATAGAAATTAATAAAAATTACATTATTTTTATATTGTCGGCCTTAGAATAATTAAGCAATTTTGTGTGATTTTTAAACAAAAAACAAATTATTTTTTACCTTGTGTCTTGAAAAAAAAAATGCTTAGGTCCTTTTGTAATTTCATGTACTATATATGAAATTCAAAATAATAATTAAAAATTACTGGATATTTATTAAGTATTGTAAAATTAAAGATTCTATAAAAATTGCAAAAAGGTTTTGTATCTTTTATAAAGTGTTTATTATCCAATTGATAATATTTCAATCGAATATAATATTATATGGTTCCTATAAATCTTTCCTCTAAAATAACCATTTACATTGAAAAATTTAAGATTTTTAATAAATTGTTAATATTTTTGTATCAACGAATTTACCTTTAAAGAAAAATGGTGAAAATATTTCAATCTTTTAACAAAATCGTCAAATTTGGAACAAAAATCTTCAAATCGTCTACAGGCCATTTGTAGAATCATAAATCGCCAAAATGACGATAAATCTTTAAATCTGGCAACAGTGCAGATACGCAATATAAAAGCACAATAACATGAAATTATAAACAGAGAGTATACATATAGAGGCGAAACCCTCAATTGACAATTGAAAAAAATTGTTGTTTTGTAGAAAAAAAAATGTATTTGTGTTTAGCAACAACAAAATACATACTTATATTTGATTACATGTATTTAGTTGTTACATGAGTTAGGTTTTTGACAAACGACTTAGATTTTTGACAATACGTCTTGTATCTTACTACTCTTTGAGCAAAATACAAAAAAAAAAAAAAAAAACTGTTCACTAAGAGAAATAAAGCAGAAAAATAATGATAAAGATGCAGATACGGATGCAAAAAAAGTAAAAGAACAACAACATAAAAATAGAAAGAAAAAATGATGCAAAAATAAGAACAGCTAGACAAAGCTAGAAGAAAAAAATTATAATGAAAAAAGAGAAAGCCAGAAATAAGATAAAATAGGAGAGTTAAGGAAAATAGCTGGAGCTAGAGAGTGATATTTTTTTATTAAAGTGAAAAAAAGCGATTAATAGTAGTTTTTTTTTTTATCATTGCTAACATTTACCTTTTTGTTTGGTATCATCACCATTTTCCAATTGATGACTGACCACCAGATTGTTTTGCAATTGCAGCAGGCCACTGCCGCAAGTGCCTGAGCTGGTTATATTTTTCATGCGTAATTATGTTTATGATCGCAAATGAATCAATAATAATTTCGAAAAATTATAGAAGATCCCTCAACAAAAAAAAAAAAAAAAAAAAAAAAAAGAGCGCAAATTTCTTATTATTCCAATTAGTAGATTTCTTTGTTACTTTAATATATATATATATATATTTTTTTTTTTTTTAATTTAAAATACTAATAAATTTTAAAAAATTTTTTGTTTTGTTTTTGTTATTTAAATGTTTAAATTTGTTTTTTAATAAATTCTAAGAATTTTGTAAAAATTATTAAGAGTAAAATAATTCTGGAGTCTTAAAGAGGGGAAGAGATTGAGGCTATATTTGCTTTTATTAATGACTTTTTTAATTTTGATGATGAAATCTTGTAGTTAAAAATAGGCGCGCAGGGGTAAAACAATTTTTTTTAATTTTTTAAAATTATATTAAATTTGGCACTTTTTTAAGTTAAAATTTATTTTTGTTAAATGTTTTTATTTTATTATTATTTTTTTCTTGCTATGGCATCAATTTTTTTCCTTTTATCTTTCTTTTATTTTTTTATTTTTTACTTTATTTATCCAAGTTTCTTTATGTTTTTTATTATTATTAGTATTTTTTTGCTTTGTAACAGATGTTTTTTCAAAACTAAAGGTTAATGATCACTTCGTTTGAAAATTTTTTTTTTATATTTTTTCTTGAATTTTCCTTGTATTGATTTTTTGCACAATTTTACACTTCATTTTCTTTGACGTTTGCTTTTCAATCTTATAAAGAGAGAAGGAAACTTAAGGAGTAAAGAGAGCGTAACTAGAAAAAAACCAGAACTCTATGATCTTTTTACTTAGTATTTCTTTTTTTATGCTTTCTAATATTCAATAATCAATTTTTCACTTTTCTAACATACATATAAGAAAATTTTCTTATTTTTTTCACAAAAATAAAATATGGCCACTTGAATTATTAAACACTTTTTTAATTTTTTAAACTCTTTTTTTCGTTTTCAATTTCTTTTCTAAATAAACAATATCTTTTCGTTAACAGCCCTGCTGTAATAAATTAGAAATGGCCAATAATGATAATCAGAACGTTAACCATTTAAATAAAACCACACAAATTAATAAATGTATAAAAACCAAAAGAAAAAAGATTGCTTTGAACCAAATGCCTTAACAGAAACGCGTTAAAAAACGATCGCGCAGAATCAAGAGAACGTTAAAGACTAAATGTTTGATATCAATGAGTTGTTTAGTGGAGGTAAGAAGGTAGGGCTCCATATACAAACAAAAACAACTAACAACAAATAAAAAAAAACTTACACACATTCTCTCCCAATACTTAAATCACAAACACATATTTTAAACATACGAACAGTAAATTGTATAAGAAAGGCAAAAAAGAAAACAAAAACATCTACAACAACTTGGCTCCCCATTCACAATATCTTTTTTTGTATTCGTAATATTTTTTTTATTCGGGTATGTATAACAAGAAGCAAGAATAATAGGAAAAACCCATTAATAAAAAGTCTACACTGGCAGAAATTTAACTCTCTCCCTCTCTATTAATGCTCTCCCAAATAAAGCTCATTTCTTAACAAGAACCGAATAAAAAAATATAAACAAAATTAAACCCACCAACAGAAGGGAGCTCGCTGGTGTGTATGTAAGTGCGCAAGTAAAGGAGGTTTAACAAGTTTTTGTTGTTAATTAAACACTTGTCTACAACATTTCCACTCTCCTCTAAATTAAACACTCAATGACTCTCTCTCATCTTCTTCTTTTTTACAAATCTCCCCTTTTTTTCTACTTATCATTTTGTTTATTGTTATTGTATGGGTATGCCAAGCATTTATACAAGAATGTAAAATATTTATCTCTCTCCATCTCTTGCTCTGAGTGACTAACATAACAGCGTATATTTTATGGATAGAATTTAACAGAAATATTTTAAATATTTTTGTTATGAGTTGTTTATTAGTTTGGGGAATACTTTCTGTTATATATTAATTTAACTGAACTCTATGTTAACTCTTAAGATCATGTTATGTTATTATTAATGTTAAATTATTAACAGTAAAAGTAATATTAAGTAGTAAAATGTACAGTTTTTTTTATTCATGTTTATAATGTATTTTAATTAACAGTGTAACTGTGGCTCTGTTGTTTGTTATAAAATTGATTGCCTTTGTTGTTGTTGTTGCGGTTATGAAATCATTGTTTACATTTTGATTTTAATGTTTTTTTTTTGGTTTTTGTTTTATGTGAATGTGTGCTTAACTTTAATTTATTAGCCAAATTATGAAATTGTGTTGTTGTTGGTTGTAGATAATTTGTTTAATATTGTGAAATTGTATGTAAAAGATATTATTAGACCAGAGTTATATTTGATGTTTTTTTTTTTGGACTTAACAGATTATTAATTAATTTACACCTGTTGTTTGGTGAAAAATATATTTATTTATGTATTTAGATAACTTTGAGAATTAGTTTACTGTTTTTATAAAGGTTTTGAAAGATAATTTTATACACAGAGATTAGGTTATGTTGTGACGGCTATTGTACCAAATTCACTTCGGCTGACAATTGGGCCTTTGGTAGTACCTTTGGTAACCGTTCTTAATAAAGTTAAAAATTCGCCTAACATCCAGTTTAGTCAGACCATCAAAGAAGGGTTCACCTAGGAAACGCCTGCCTCTCACAACAGAGCCGAATATGAGCAAAGAACGTGAGTGACAGACACATTTTACTCTTCGTCGCAACAGCTCCTGCTGAAATTTTTATGAGTTACAGTGACCTGAAAGAATGGCCACCATTAGAGAAAATTTATCTCTCGAGATAGGCGACAAGATGAAAAACAATCTCATAATCTCATATTCGTATGAATACAACATGAGATAAGTTTTTTTCTATAAGTATTTTGAAGTTATAACATTTACATCTAAAATTTTCAAATCCATTGCTTAGATAAGAGTCTTGTTTCAAAAGGAAATGTTGTGTTAGAATAAAAAAGATCTCCCAATTAATTTTTTAATAATTTTTTTTTTACAATAGTGAGTATTTTCGAACTTCAACTTATTTAGTATTCATTTCTAAAATTTCATATTATTTATATATATATATATATATAACTCTCGTGTCACGGCGTTTGTAATTGAAATCTTCCGAAACGGCCGTAAAGGATATTTCATATCAACCGATTTTCTTGGCAGGCAAATAGTGTAACATCTGAAAGGTACGAAAGATATAGATTTTTTGTAAATTCCAACATTTAGGAAGTAAAATAAGCTCCCCTACCCATGTCTTCTTAATTAATTATCCGATGATAGTTTCAAGTCTTGAAGGAACATTTAGTAAAGTAAAGCAAAAAGGTTAAAAGCACCCTAACGAAGCTGTAAATTATCCAACATAGTTTTTTAACTCTCTGGATTTGCTAGGCATGCCACACCTACCACGACTGAAAGTTGGATCTCCGGTTATTCTACTTAGGAATTTAAACCCAACACGGCTGTGCAATGGTACACGTATGGTCTTTAAAAAATTGATGAAAAATGTTATTGAAGCCTCTATTTTTAGTGGTAAATTCCGAGACAAAAATGTTTTATTGCCACGAACTCCGATGATTCCCAGTGATGTCTCAATTGAATTTAAACGCGTTCAGTTTCCTTTTACTTCCTTTTCAATAAGTCGCAAGGCCAAACGATGTCTGCTTGCGGCTTAGTTTTGGTCACATCATATTTTTCACACGGCATGTCCTAGCGTCGGCAAGTCATTGAGCTTATTTGTGTTGGCTAAAGGCGGACTGGCAAAAAATATCGTACACGCAATTGCTCTTCGTAATGAATATTGATTATATTTGTTTTATTTTCATACTTCAAAATAAAAAATACATAACTTTTTTATGTTTAACTGATCATGGTATAAAACGCTTCATTCCTTTTTCTGACATAGATCCCATCCCCACACACTTACAATACATTCATTATTTTTTAATTAAAAACCAAAACATTCACTAGAAATAAGTTATAGGACAAAACAACGTTTGCCGGATAAGTTAGTTAATATTATAAAATCATGTGTGTATTTGTTTGTAACGCAATCACACTTAACTCCCGGAACAGATTTTAATGAAATTTTAAATACAGAAGAATTTTAAGGTGGAAGGATTAATATCGTAGTTTCTTTTGCACTTTTTTTTTCTTAATATTTCGATAAAAATTAAATTTTAATAGAAGAAGCGTTACGGGAAACATTATTTTTTGAAAATAACAACAAAGCTTTGTTACATTTTTTTTATTAAACTTTTAGATTCCGTGCAACTCAGGGGCATTCAGCTAGTCTACAATGAAACTAAAGTATCTAAAATTTCAACCCGACAAAAAAAAAGGACTTAAAATTTCATGTAAAACAACTTGTACGTAAATTCGTTAAACCATACATAAACAAGTACATAGATATCTGATATTAAAAGACCTAATTCAATAGTCAAAAACCTAATTCATGCAACATTAACGTTCCTCTCACATAACGTTCTAGTTGTATTATACGTGTTAAACTCTTGCAGGCACCATATTTAGAGTAACGTCAATCTTTGATTTATATAAGGTGCTGAAAATAGCAAAATGTTTGCTATAGAATTTTAAAACTATGAGAATATATGAGGGCTAAATGAACATAAAAGTAAATTCGTAAGTTTAAAAATACTTATTTTTTTTTTTTTTGAAATGTACAGTGCCTGCCAATTGAATAAGGAATCACATTTTTTTTTAACTTTAATTAAGAATATTTCCTAAACTAAAGTTCAGAAAAAAATAATTTTTTACCCAACCAAATTTCAAAGTGTTGGCTTTAGAAATAAAAAATATACATATTTTGTTATACTAAAATTAAACATTTATTTCAAGACATGTATTTCTGTGGTACTATTTCGTGTGTCACTTGAATAAGGAATTCTTTTAATATTAATCAGAAAGACTATGATTTGAATTTCTTTCAATATAAACGGCTAGAGAAATTTTAATTTGATAGTTTTTAAATAGTTTTTATTCAAAATGGGACGTGGTAAGGCTCTTAATAAATCCGAAAAAGAAAAAAATCTGAATTTGAAATTTCTGGGTTAGAATCCGGTCCAAATAGCCAAAAACATTAATAGAGGAAAGACAGTTGTGTACAATTATTTAAATAACATGGAAAGATATGGAAAAAACATGAAAGAGCGAAAAAAAAAAATGGCAACAACTCCAAAAGAAAGACGAAAAATTCTTAGAATTGCATCAAATTCTGTCATGTCGGTATCAAAAATATGTGAAAATAGTGGAGTCAATGCCAGTCTATGAACAGTGCACCATATTTTAAAGTCGTGTCCATACATAGTCTGACAAAAACTGCAAAAAAACCACCACTTAATGAAAAACGCCAAATCACAACGTCTACAGTTTGCCAAAAATACAATGACATGGTCCGACAAATGGTTTAAAGTTGTATTTTCCGATGAAAAAAACTTTAATATTGATAGTCTCGACGGGTATAACTATTACTTCCATGACCTAAATAAGGAGGGATTATTTTTGAGCCGCAGACACAGCCGAGAGGGTGGAATAATGGTATGGGGTGCTATTTCGTATCAGGGTACCATAGAATTGGTTTTTGTATCCAACAAAATGACTGCAATGACTTACAAAAACATTCTGGAGGAAGCATTTCCAAAATTTAATGATTTCTTTGGACCCATACCTTGGACGTACCAACACGACAACGCTCCGATTCATACCGCCAGAGCAGTAAAACAATGGATTAATCAACAAGGTTTTCAACTTTTGGATTGGCCCCCATATTCACCAGATCTGTATCCATTGGAAAATGTCTGGGTTTGGCTTGCAAGAAAAGTTTATGAAGGAGGAAAACAATTTGAGACGATAGAATCCTTAAAGGATTATACAAGTCGATGCCAAATCGCATTTTTGAGGTTATTTCTAAAAATGGTGGCAGTACTCATTACTAATTGAATGCTAGAAGATAATAACTTTCATTTATATAACTTAAAATTCAAAAATAAATTACAGTTTGCTTAGTTTTAAAATATTCCTTATTCAAGTGACACACGAAAAAGTACCACAGAATGTCTTTAAATAAAGGCATAATTTTAGTATAACAAAATATGTATATTTTTTATTTCTTCAGGAAACTAAAGCCAACACTTTGAAATTTGGTTGCGCAAAAAATTAGTCCATTGTGAGTCCCTTCGTTGAAAGAGCTGTGGAATGTAGAATACAATACAGAAAATAGGAGAGTAGGAGTAGAAGAGAAAAGAGGAGGAATAAAAACGAATTATATAGGGAGATTAGCAATGTTACCAATCCCCCTAGAGTTATACCCCTGATTCTCCCTTAAACAGTCGATTCCCATGACGAAGCCTATGATGTCTACAAGATCTGCGTCCCGAAAGTCACTTAGCCCGCCGAGGAATTGGCTACCCAGCCATTTCATCCTACGATGCTTCAATCGTGGACAATGGCACACAATGTGCTCAATAGACTTGGTCTCGTCGACGTCTCCTCAAATTTTACAAAAATCGGAATTGCTAGCGTCCCATCTAGACCTTATCTTCCCTATCAAACAGTGACCCGTTATGGCCCCTATCATGATTCTTAAGCTCTTCCTATTCAAGCCCAGGAGAGTGCTAGTGCCTGCATTGTCCAGTGCTGGCCATATCGTCCTCGACACTCTACAGTCCTCTCTACTCTCCCAAGCCGAATTGGTTCTGACCAAGATCTAATCATTGATCTTCCCATAGAAGAAACTTAGTGGTGGTTTCACATAGGTTTCCCTCTCCGAGACATTGTTTGCTGCGCCTTGCTTTGTCAGTTCATCAGCCAGTTCATTGCCTGAAATATTGCAGTGGCCAGCACCCAGCAGAGTCTCACCATGTAGTCCTCCATCAGCTCTCTCAGTGTCTTCTTACAGGCAGCAACTAGCCTGGATTTCACCAAATGTGTCCCCAATGCCTTCAGAGCCGCCTGACTGTCCACATAGAGAGTGACTTCGGGTCCCCTCGCAACGTTCTACCTGATTATATCTGCGGCTTTCAGGATGTCGAGAATCTCAGCCTGAAAAACGCTGCACTCATCAGGGATTTGAAGAATAAAAAATAAAATAAATAAAAGACACAAGAAATAAGAAAAGGATAAATAGGTAAGATTAGAATTAGCATTATCATAAGGAAAAATTAAGAACAATTTTTTTTTCAATTAATAGAAATCCTTCAACAATCTCTTGGGAAAAATAAATCGATTTTGATTATGGTCGATTCTCTTTGTCAAAAAACGATTATTTTGTTGACGATTTTTACTAGCCAACTTTATACTGAAATCGACTTTTAGGCTTCGATTAATCGGAAAATCAACCCTGCACAGTGAAGTATTTTTTTGTAAAAATAAATTGTAAGAATTGCAAAGCAGAATTTTAAACTATCTAAAAAATAAATGTTGGGACAATTTTTTAAAAGATAAAAAATCAATAAAAATACAATTCAAGAAATAATTGTTAATTACAATTTGAGTATTAGTTATATAAAATCTACTTTCCTTCCCACAGTGCTAGACATTCACATGAATGTTCTAATCCTCAATAAAATAAGTCATCCTTTTCTCAAGCCCCTATTTGGCAATTCGACCAGAGGAATGTAATTATCCATCTGTGTTACATCCGTAAGCGACCAATTTCTCTAGCATTCATTCGCCATTTCGATCCCACGTATACCCTATTACCAAGACTAGGCTGAGAAGTATACAGTGGTCGGCATAATTATTTTGACATTCTATAATTTCATCTCATTTTGTTTTTTGTGTTAAGCTTTAATACAAATCGGTCGTTGTTGAGTATTAAGTATTAGCATTCGATGAAAGACAAATAAAAAAAATTCTATTACTATTGTGTAAATATGGGAAAAATATCGGAATTAACTAACACTGTCAGGAATGAAATTATAACCAAGTATAATTTTGGAATATCTATAACAAATATTGCCAAGGAGTACAACATACCTAGACAAAACGTTTATTATCAAATAAGTAAATGTAAAGAAACAGAATCTGTCATTAATTTGCGTCGAACAGGAAGAAAACGTGAAACAACGGCAGTGGAAGATCGACAAATTATCAGAAAATTTAAATCTAATCCAGGTTTGAAACCCAAAGCCACTGCGTTGGAATTTAATTCGCACACTGATAGTCATTTAAGCGAAAGAACAATTCGACGACGTCTAAAAGAAGCTAACATTGATACATATTTAGCAAGATCAATTCCTTGTATAGCCCCAAGGAACAAAATTAAAAGGTTAGAATTCGCAAACAGATACGTGGACAAGCCCCTATCATTCTGGCAAAGCGTCTTATGGATCGACGGAAGTACTTTCGAATATCACTCGTCAAAGAAAAAAGTATTTGTTAGACTAGACCAAAAAACTCCACAAAAAATCGCACTTGTTGTCGAAAAAGTTAGTCATGGAGGTGGCACAGTTATGTTCTGGAGCTGTATAGCATATAAAGGCTTGGGAGACTTGGTTCCCATCGACGGTTCGATGAACCAAAACCAATATTTCCTTCTGGCGATAGGTTGATTGGACCGTCATTTATTTTACAACAGGACAATGCGCCTTGGCACAAGAGAAAAATGATTAAGACATTTTTGACAGAAAATTGCATTGAAACTTTGGATTGGCCACCCCAAAGTCCGGATTTGAATGTGATGGAGAATGTTTGGTCATATATAAAGCGCCAAAGAACCGCAGATCTGACAAGAACCAGGGAAGGAATAATTTCAGAAGCTAAATCTTTGTGGGAGGAGATATCAACAAAATACATTCAAAACTTGATCGATTCAATTCCTAAAAGACTCCGGAAAGTCATTGCCGCTAAAGGAGGATACACGTTTTATTAATATTAAAAATATTTAAAAGTATTATAAAAGTTGGAATAACATATTTTCGTTTAAAGAGTTAAAATACTATATGTCAAAATATTTAGGCCACCCCCTAAATTTTTAAATTAGTTGCATAGAATGCAAATTTAATTTCAGAAGTTATGATTTTATGTTTTTTAGTTATTAAATAAATGCTACTTTCATTAAAAAAAAAAAAAAAAAATTGGAATTTTTAATTTTTTGGAAATCTGAAAAAATTCAAAATGGTAAAATTTCTCAGGTGCCAAAATAAATATGCCGACCAAGTATATAGTGATTGAGTGCAGTTGCATAGACACTACGACTTCAGAACTTACGAATTCCGTGCAGTAATCGTAGTATTACCATTCAAATTAATGTCGACAGTCTATATCTAACGAAAAAAGTGCACCGTCTTGCAGAAAATATTCCAGACTCGGTGCCATTGTCAATTCTATATGTAATATTTTATATCATTGCATACTTGGTGAAATGATTAATTTACTTCCTATGTTTTTACAAAATACATGTATTTGAATTCTATGGTGCTAAATTTAAGAGATTTGTTCCCATCTACGGTTTGATGAAGCATTGATCTGCGGAAGTAGGTTAATAACACTATGCGACAGTCAAAATCGGGATGGGATGAAACCAACGGGAAATGTTATATCGGTAAAAAAGAAGTTATACGTGTCCCGGCGTTTCGCTGGAATCGAGATATATCGATTTGAAGTTAGTAACTATCATATAGGGGAAATTGTGACCTTTGGTGGTCTTTTTTTTTTGACATAACTCGAGAACCACCAATCCGATTTTTGGAATTACAATTCCTTTAATCTGTTCATACAACGTTTCGCTACATAAGCAACAGTTTCGCAGTTATAAATAAATGTATGAAGAAAAAAACTATCTTTTACCTAAAAAATTGAATTTTTTTATTTTTGATTCATAAAAAAATCCAAAACGGTAAAAAAAGTGTCAAGTCCTATTACTTTCACGTAAAGTCACATAACCTTTAAACAAAATGAGACATAGATCATGAAAATCGATGGACGCGTTTCGCTTTTATTCACAATTAAGTAAAGGTATCTCATTTTGACAAGAATATTGATTTTATGTTTCAATGAATTTGGATAATATTTGTTTCAGCAAAATCGGACTGGTGGTTCTCGAGTTATGTCAAAAAAAAAAGACCACCAAAGGTCACAATTTCCCCTATATGATAGTTACTAACTTCAAATCGATATATCTCGATTCCTAGACGTGACCCAGCGAAACGCCGGGACACGTATAACTTCTTTTTTACCGATATAACTTTCCCCGGTAGTTTGAACCTTTCCCGATCACTGACCCCTACCATTTGTCGCACAGTGTAATAAATATTTCGATTCTTTTTATTATTAAAACATAAACTTATTTAATTTTAATTCAATTTTTACTAATTTTAAAATAACGATTATGGGGTTCGATTAATCGACTATAAAAATCGAAATTAAAATGGTTGATCGAAAAATCGAAAATCGTTTATTAACTTTTCATACCATTCACTAATAATAAACAGTTTCATCTTTATGAATAAGAAAATAAAAGCAAATTTATAAAAAGAACGTTACAATAGTGAAAATAACTAAAAATTCAATCTAAATTTGGATAGATTGGATAGCGTTTGAATTACATAAACGAGATTTTTATAAGTGAAAACTATTAATACACCAATCAGACCAATTTTCTAGATATTTATCAGATACATATCTACGCTAATCATAAAATATTGACTTAAAACTTTAAACGTAAATTAATTTATCCAACTCATCTCACTGTAATTAATCAATCATCATAATAATCAAATCTTACTTTTCTATATAAAATTTTAATTTTCTTAAATCTAAAATAATTATAATTTAAAATCTTTTAAAACTTAACTTAAAAGTGATTTAAATCCTAACTTAATTCAAACTTAATTTTTTTTCTAACTTTTTTTTAACTTTGTTTTAATCAAACTTAAATTTGTTTAATCTTAAATTTAAATTAATTTAAAGTAATTTTTATTTAAATAATGCAAACACACATATAAACATTTACACTTATTACACTTTAACACTTACTTATAAACTACACATATATCATTACCTCAATACACTTTACAAAATTTTGAATATTTAACCTTTAACTTAAATTATGATTAATGAGAATTAAAATTCAATATCATCGAACCTATTTATCAAATTCAAGATTACATCAGGCCTGCTATCATCGTTGGATAATGTTTGATAAGTGATACGATTAAATTTATATTTTTGTTGACATAAAAAAAATTCTAAATTATTTAAATATTTTAAAGGGAAACTTGAATTTTAATAATAAATCCATTTGTTAATATAATAATGTAAATAAAATTATTATGGTCGAAATATTTAAAAACAACCCCTATTTTTTAAATTTTAATTTAAAATATTCAAAATTTAATATACATAAATATTACACTACACAACAAAAGTAATTTAACATATTAACAATATAATTTTAAATATTTTAATTACGAAGGCGGATCAATAAGTCCGTGATTTTTCGAACTTCCCTCTTGGGTATATGAAATGCAACACTATGCCTATCAAGTACCACCTGTTAATAGACTACTTTCAAATTTTTGCGTGTAACATACAACCTCGCGTATTTTTCTTAAAATGGAAAAAAGTGAATTTCGAGTGCTCATTAAACATTATTTTTTGCGAAAAAAAAACCGTCAATTAAATCAAGGAAAAGCTCGATAAACACTATGGGGACTCTGCACCATCGATTTCAATGGTAAAAAAGTGGTTTACTGACTTTCCTTGTGGCCGCACAAGTACAAATGACGCTGAACGTTCTGGAAGGCCAATTGAAAATGTCGAAAAAATCCACGATATGATGTTGGCAGACCGTAGAGTAAAAGTGCGTGAGATTTTTGATGCCATAGGCATTTCATATGGCAGTGTGGTTTCGATTTTAAATGATCAGCTGGGTTTAAGAAAGTTGTCTGCAAGATGGGTGCCGCATTTGCTCTCAATTGACCATAAACTTAAACGTGTTACAACTTCAAAGGATTGTTTGAAGTTGTTTAACCGCAATCTGAATGAGTTTTTGCGGCGTTTTGTAACTGTGGATGAAACATGGATCCATTACTGTACTCCGGAGACCAAACAGCAGTCTAAACAATGAGTTTCTCCGGGTGAACCTGCTCCGAAAAAGGCCAAGGTAATTTGGTCGGCGAATAAGATGATGGCAGCAGTTTTTTGGGATGCACGCACGGTATAATCCACGGTATAATCCATCACCTTCAAAAGGGAAAAACAATAAACGGCGAATATTATGGTAACTTATTAGACCGATTTAATGAGGATTTAAAAAGAAAACGACCCCATATGGACAAGAAAAAAATTCTTTTTCATCAAGATAGTGCACGGGTGCACACGTGTGCAGTCTCAATGGCAAAACTCTATGAATTGGGCTACGAATTGGTACCTCATCCACCATATTCTCCGGATTTAGCCCCTAGTGACTACTTCCTATTTCCAAACGTAAAGAAATGGCTCGGTGGAAAGAGATTCAGCTCCAACGATAAAATTATTGACCAAACAAATGCCTATTTTAAGGACGTCGAAAAATCGTATTTTTTACGCAAAATAAATACGACACTTGCTCAAAATTTGACAGTAGTCTACTAACAGGTGGTACTTGATGGGAATAGTGTTGAATTTCATATAACTACGAGGGAAGTTCGAAAAGTCACAGACTTCTTGATCCGCCCGTATGTTTAATTTAAATAAATACTTAATTTAAAATTTATATAATGGCGAACTAAATTTTAATTTTAATATTTTCATGAAAGTTTAATCCACAGATAGCTAGGATAATATTAGAGCTATCTAAAATTCATTAGATATATGATAGCATGGTTGGGAAGGGTTAGGAATCCAAAGGAAGTTCTAAAATTTTCTTCCTTGTTTGAAGTTTTAGACCGAAGTTTATTTCTTTCATTTATTTTATCTTTTTTAGTTATGTAGTTAACATTGGTTAGATTTTAGCTACCTTTTTAAATATTATTTTATTTTAGCGGCTCTTAGCCATTCTCGAGGAAGACAAGAACATCTCCCCACGGCCAGATAAAGAGATAGCAACTGTCTTCTAAGAGAAAGGGCCATTAGAAATTTGGAACGTTACAGATATTTAATTTCTCGTTTTAACGGGAAAATTAAAGAAAATTCTCGGAAATTCCTGAGAGTATTTTGAAGCCAAACCCTAGTCATTATGAATCAATTTTACTTTTACCATTTCTAATTGCTCACGATTTTAACCACCACAATTTGCCCCAGCTTCTAACATTTGGCAACATGGCATACTTTTGGCAAACGACTATCGATGATGACGCTGGAAATGTTTAAAACTGATGACGAAGTTGTTATGCCACAGTACCAAAAACAGAAAATTAATAATAAAAAAAAAAAAACAGTATCATCATCGTCATCAGTTTGAAAAATAAATAAATGAGTAAATAAGTAGTAGTGGCAATAGTTGTTTTGTGGTTAAGTGTAGCACAGCCTACGACAACTTATTGTGGCGGTTATTGCTTAAACTTTGTCCCCTCTTGCAATGAGTGTGGCAGTGTGGTATCACTTATTGTAAGTTGTACCTTTTGGTACGAGTAATTTTAGCTTGAGGTTTTTGCAAAAAAAAAAAAAAAACAAAACCCAAATGGAACATGTTTCACAATTTTACTTTACACACTCTTTACTCATGAGTTCATCTTTATGTAGAAATTTCTCTATGCAGCAGCAAACTGCAAAATGCTAATAAATATTGGTGGTGAGAGATTAGAACAGTATCCTCCCGGAAGCTGTTTTTTTTTTTGTTTTTTTTTTGTTAATGTTCCCTGTTCTATGTTCTGATGTTCTTTAACAGTTTAGTGAAGCTAATACAGACAACATCATCGATGCAATGAGTTAAACCAGATGTATAATAAAAATATATAGATCCTACACGTTCTATTTTGTAGTTTGGCAATAAGTTGTTTTCCTACAACAAACAGCACTCACTCATTCACTCACTTCATTCTACTGCTACTAGTGGTTAGGGTGATGATAATGAATAATAATAATGATGATGACGATTGTGTGATGTTTGTTGTTGCTAATGTTGGTGTGTGGTGATGACGATGGTGGTGGCAAAATACAATAAATATATTTCTGGTTAAATCTCTGTTGCAACTGTTGTATTGTATGTCATTGCGGTTAAATACAGTCGCGTTCAGTTATTTCCTCTCTTATTTACCTGTCCCATAACTCTTCTTAACTGTTGTTTTTTTTTATCTGGCTGAATTGGGGTTTTATGTCTTGTTGTGCTTATTTTTTAGATTTTTGGTTTAACTGCAAGTGGTTTTCTCTGTGTTCGTTTTATTATGGTTTTTGGAACGGTAATTTTATTTTTATTACTGCACCTTTTTTATTTTTTTATTTTTTATTTTTTTTTCTGTCAATGCCCTCCCTAAAAAAAAGTGCAAGGGTTTGGTGGTACATTTAATTTAGTTTTTTTTTTAATGTTTTTAAGTTGTTAATTATTAGTATCTAGTAAAATTAGTAAAAAAGCTACAGGGAGTGAAGGAATTTGCAATACCACTCTACTTCATGCAACAGTAGTTGTGGTTTGCTGTTGCAATTAATATACCAAGATAATAGATCAGAAAATTTTCGTAAGATTTGCATTTGTTAAGTGAAATTTTAGAATATTTTTAATTATTCTGATTCTTATTATTCAGAAGAATTATCTTGTAGTCACCCTACAAGGTGTCAAAGTTGAATACCTCAAGTATGTACAAGTTTTTTTTTTAATAAATCATTTTTCAGTTTTAAATAAAATTTTATTAAAATAATTATTTAATTTGAATATTTTATTTTATTGGTTGTAAATAATTTCAAAACCAGCATAAAAAACAAAAACAATTTCTCGTGTTTTGATAATTTCAGAAAAAATTAAAAATTAATTTATACAAATTATGCCACAAAAAATATAAAATGCAACATTTTATGATTTTCAGAGGTAAGTTAACTTCATTTCCGTACAGAATTTTGTAATATTTATAATATTTTATATCTATGTATCTTCTAGATCAGCATTACTTTATGATTTTTATTTTCTGCTGATCCAAAGACATATTTTAGTATTACAAATGTAAAAGGAGTAAAACAGTTGCATGCAGTATCGGTAAGTTATAAATAATGCCATACAGACGTACATTGAGAAATATTCTGCCCAAATTTTAAGTTTTCGGTAAAAAAAAATTTGGAAGAAATGGCTGTGTTAACGGGTGATTAAAAATTAAAGTGGACCAGATGTCTTCATTATATGAGACCTTTTTGGGAAGACCCTAAAATGTGACTACGGGTCACCAGGGGATCGTGGACATATTTGAAAAGAAAAGTCTTCATATATAATTAATAAAAATTTTCTAATTGATTTAGGTTTGCACCCTACATCCAGCATGGTTCAGAAAAGGTGAATTTTAGAAAAAAGTTTAATTTTTATCGATTATTAAAAAAAAATCACGAGAGTTTTTTTAAATTTTTTTGACGATATTTTTTTTCTTTTCTTTTATTTTATTAGAATTATATAATACAATAAATGATATTATATAAATAAAGAAAAGAGTGTGCGAGCGAAAATGGCCTTCGACTATGACGATATTTATTCTTAAAGTAAATTCAAATCTATTTGACACTAAGTTTTTTTCCACCCGGCTAAAAACGAATGCAGGAGTGTAGACTGAATACTTTAAAGATAGGCGTAACTGGATCTAATTCAATCTTAGTGTAATATTTGCAAAACAAATTTTTAGCCAATTCCTTAAAACTTTGAAATAATTCTTAAGAAATTGTTGAAATGAGGTACCACACATTTTTTTTGTAATATTTTAAAAGATCGCAAAAAATCGCAACCAATTTTGTCAAATATAATTTTATGCATCGTATTATTAAATTGAAACTCGTTGGAACTTTTTCGTTTTAGTCCATTAAGAAGAGAATTTAGAAAAAAAATATATATACATACATATATACATAAATATATATACAGTGCCTGTTCGGTATTAGTGACTAATTAAAAACCAGACCTGTCGCAAAAACTAAATTTTCGTGATAACAGAAACCAAAATTTTATTGAAAAATTTTATGTAATTTTTAAAATTAGAATTGTTTCTATTGATATTTTTACATTGTAAACATGTTTAAAGAAATTGAAGATTTTGAGTTGCTTTTTTGGCAAATTATTTTTTAAAATAACAGCTGAATCACGGAGTTTACATAGTGCTGTTGTCAGCTTATCATTTTCCAAAGCCCATTATATGCATATGTTTATCGATGTTATACAATCGTCCACTTTAATTTCATTTTCTTCATGACCACTATCGTATAAATCCTCCAATTCCGTATCTAATAATTCCATTTGCTCCTCATTACTTTTCAATTGTTTAGTCATGTATTTACACAACAAATAACACGAATAAACTTACAAAATTGAAGACTAAAATCATCCAAAAAGGTTAATATACCAAAAGACGGAGATTATCTTCTATTGGTTATAGATATTGTAATCAAATTTAAAAAAACAGATAAAAGTCGCAAAAATAGAATCCGTTTTTCGTAAACTGTAGCGATTACAGAACCTGCAACCGGTATTCGCGAATACCAAGCGACTACTACCTTACTACATTATTATCCCATTCCATCAGATTATGATTTCGTTTTATTATATTATTATACCATCTTATCATATTATTATCACATCTTTACATTCCATTACATTTGTTTCAAAATAATATAACAAAACCTTGCATTCTTATATTAATTCCTGTATAAACTAAATGAGAATTATACTGAAGGCGGAAAGCAAACGTTAAAAACAAAATATATTCAAAAACAAACAAGTTATGAATTTTTCAACAATATTTGTAAAAAGCATATTTATTTGTAACATTTAATTGTTAAGGGGAATAATAATATGGTTTCAAAACAAAATATGGTTTAGAAACAAGGAAAAGATTAACAATATAAAATTTTGTTTCTGGCAAAAAATACTCAAAAAAATAAAATTTTTGTAGTCAACTATATTAAAATTTTGATTGAATGTAAGCATTGAATGATAAAACTGCAATAAAAACATTGACATCTAGCGATGATTAGATTATTATAACCCAGCGAAGAATGCAGCTTAAATAATTTTCATTAATTCCCTATAATGATCTGTCTGAATATTAACTGTAATATTTCCTGAACGGAACATATGGTATCTTTCTTGCTGGCTATGTTTATTTTACTATAATTTAACATGTAGTGGTCTTAGAGCTCATGATTTATTTTATTTTTTATTTATTTTATTTATTTATTTTGTCTATGGAAAATATTCCTTACAGACAATTAAAAATAATACATATTTTACTAAATATACAATTAATTATATAAATATAATTTTCACAAAAGTTTTGTACAGATCTTATGAGTTAAGAAAGAATAAAATATTGTTTTTAACATCTTTAGGGTTAAGTGAATAATCAATAAAATTATAATATGTATTAAACTCATTGCACATTCTTCTTAAAGGATCGGCATTGGCGTAATTAGCTCTATAGAAATGAACTGTTAATGGTACGAAATAACGAGTAGGGCGTCGAGGAATTAAAAACTGGACATTATTTATTAAAAAGCCAGAACTCACATTACCATTAATTATATTCAGCATAAAATTTATATTGAACATAGTTCTACGGCTTTTCAGAGTAGGCAGCTTTATAAGGGCAAGTCTAGAAGTATATGGCCGCATATTTAATGGGTTGAAATGAAGACTTCGAAGACAAAACAGAAGAAACTGCTTTTGGACTGATTCAATGAGATCAATGTATTTTTGGTAGATAGGATCCCATATTATAGATCCATACTCCAGAATAGGTCTTACAAGTGATGTGAACAAAGTTTTTGTCACGTAAGGGTCGTTGAACTCCTTTGCCCAGCGTTTAACAAAACCAAGAACTCCTCTAGCTTTATTTACAGTAACCGTGATATGTGAAGTAAAATTAAGTTTAGAATCCAACAAAATTCCGAGGTCTAAAATAGTGTCAACTCTTTCTAGTTGATAGCCTCCTAGGACATATTATATCGGTAATCTACATTTTCTTACAAAACACATATATTTTTTAAGGTTAAGTGATGTAGATGCATTTCTTGATGCCTATAAATTCTTACATTGGACTTGTGCTAATTGTAGGAAAGTAAATACTGAATTTTTCAACTTTTTTAAAAGCTTGAAATGAGAGTTTGAGCAGCTAAATAAAGACTTTATGTCTTTGCAAGGTAAACTCACTCAACTTGGTAAACTTTTTACTAATTATCCAAATCCCATTATAATTCATGTCCAAAACAGAAATTTGGACATGAATTGGAAATTTCATATAATATTTCCAGTTCTCCTTTACCAGCATCATTATTAGCAACGCCGGTAAAATTCATTAATACTAATCTTCCATTATCCACTTTCATTAATCCAATTCCTTCACTATTATTTAAAGTCCCTCCATTGGGAAATACTGTTGAGTCTCCGTATTCATAATTAACCTTAATCTCTTCTTCAAATAATATAACGAATCCATTGATAGCATCTCTTGAGTCTAAATCTGAACCTAGACAACTGCATATACTTCCGCCTAGAAGAACTATTTTTGCTAAAAGTTTTTATCATGATACAAGCGTAGATGATATAAGAAACTATATGAAAAGTAAATTCAATAACGTTATTCCTGATAATGTCAATATTTACAAAACAAATGCAAAAAATAGAGCATCATTCAATATTATTGTTACTGTTGGATTATTTGAACAAGTTGTGAATCCTAATTTCTGAAAAATGCTTTTATGCGAGAATTTATTTACCGTGAAGATAATAATGTTGCCCATATTCCATGGTTAAACATGGATACTGATTTTATAACTTAACGAGTTATAACAAAATAAATTGGATACTTTCATTATTACATATCAAAAAAAAAAAAAAAAATTCATATCAACATTTGCAGTACTTCCAGAGATATAAGAACGTTAATGTTAATGTACTTCTGCACACAAATTTTAAATAAAATTAAAGTATTTTTTTAAAGTAGCAATTTTAAAATATATTCTAAGTATTTTTTTCATAATATGTTTCAATAATGATATGTTTAATAGTAAGTTAGGTTAGGTTAAAAAGGGCGGCATCTTCACGCCTCCACCCAGAGACCATTCCGTCCATTGTGATCCATTTATAAATAATAGAGAAAGCTGATAGATTAAGAAAGAGAAAAATCGTAGAAGAATATAGAAAAAGATTGAAAAGAAAGATAGCTAAATATAATAAAAAATAAGAATGGTGTGGAACCTAAGACTCTTCAAATCAATCCTGACTACCTCTAAGCCATTTTATTCCCATTACGAACCCTATAAGTTTGCCGAGTTCTTCACCCGCAACCTTCTCTAGTTCGTGCAGAATATGGCTTCCAAACCAACTCAGTCTGCTAAGCTGAAGCCTTACACAGTGACAGAATATATGCTCCAATGTCTCTAGCTCCTCTACACCATCGCACGTCCTGCAAAAATCTGACGCGCCCACTTGTCCCACTTACTGGTCATATTCCCTATTGCGAGGTGACCAGTAATCATGACAACAATGATCCTTAGATTCACACGACTCATGCCCAGAAGGTGCTTCGAATCTGCTGGTTTAAGACTAGGCCATAACGCTCTAGTTACCCTGCAGTCCCATCTACTCCCTCAAGCATCATTCGTTCTACCTATGGTCGATTCCCTTATGGCCATGAAATATAACCCAATCGGAATTCTAACCGATATCTCCACAAAAGAACTGTCCAACTCCGAGACCTTACGAGCTAGCTCATCGGCTATTTCATTGCCGAGAATATCGCAATGACCAGGAACCCAAAAAAGTCTTATTCTGTAGGCATCCATGTTTAATAATAAATGCGAAAAGAAATTACTTCAATTAAAAAGGTTTTATTTTCGTATTTATGTCATTCATATTTTACATAAATGTGACACTGTGCGGTGTGCAGTAATATTTGATATTATAAGGAATGCTTGGTCATTATATTGCTTCAATATTTAACGGGTAATAAGATTTAGTATTGATGAAATAATCCAAAATTTTCAAATATATTTAGACAAATACGGATTAAATTGCACCTTAAAATCAGTAAAATAGATGATTTTCTAATTCACGTATTTAGATTTTCAAATCAAAAATATTTTGAAGTACCTTATAGGAAAAAGCAACAATTCTTCAAAATTTGATTAAAACTGTGGTTAATTTTTCAATTTCGCTTTAAACACAGAAAAAAGTATTTAAAAATCTATTCCAATTAATCTGTTATTTCATTTTACATTAAAATTTAATTATATTAATAATAATTTAAGTTAAATTTTGTAATTGGTTATAATTTTTAATTTACAACAATTGACAGCTCTTCAAAAAATTCAAAGGAAAAATATAAAAGTTTTGAAAAAATATATCACATTTTATACAACAGCAATAAATTAAAAATGTGACTTTATTTCATCGATCTTTATGGCTCTTTTGTGACTTGTAATTTATATCGTAAAATGATATTAAATATGCGAAATTTTGTGATTTTTTTGGTGAGTATAGGTTTATATAGGTTTTATATATTTGTTAATCGTTTTAGTGTTATTGTAGATGATGCGGCCATTGTGTGCAGGAAATTATCAATAAACTATAAAGTTATATAGTGTGCCCGGCTTCTCTTTGGAAAAATTAAAGGTTAAAACAATGTTTACTATTTTTGAGGATTTGTTAAAAAAAAGTATTTTTGCTTTTTTATTGTTATGTAGGTACTAATCGTTATACTAACTTCTTCTTTTCTTATTGGACTTTTTTTTTTTTTTTTGATGATCGCTTTCATTTAAGAATGATGAGCCAAAGAACAAAATTTGATCTCTTGGCAAATTTAAATTTGTTGGGTTCCTCATATTTCTTAGTTTTGTATTTAAATTATGTATTTGTATAATTTTACAATACATTGATTAATTTATATAATTAAGCAAAAAACGTTTTATTTCCAAGGTAATAAATTTTATTGTATTTTGATTCAGTTAGGTTTTTAATTGTATCAATTACTGCCTTGATTAATTTTAAGAAAAATTTCAATCATAAATATTATTAATTTGATCAAGAAATTAATTGAATTTTATACAAAAAGTCAATTATTTGCACTTAATTCATATTATCATTTTGATGATTGGAGCAAAATCAAACAAAATTTTAATTGATATAAGCAATTTTGTAATTAAAATTGATTTTTATTTTTTTTTTCTGTGAAGTTTTATAATTTCTTGAAGAACAAAACTTTCGCTTTTTCATTGGGATTCAGTTAGTTTTACTATAAGTAATTGAATCAGAAACATCTTTAACTGAAAATCTTAAATAAAACGAATTCGAAGACACAAAAGACCGTCTTGATTTTTTTATTAAGTTTAATGAAATCTTTATCAAATCGTTAATTTAATAGATGAAACCCTATGATTTTAATTATGTATCTTAACTACTATTGATTGTAAAGTTAGTTACTCCTTAACCTTACAACTAACATTAACCGTTATAATGTCTCTCCTTTTTTTTTTTTTTTTTTTTTGTTGCAAATAGCACAATTCATGGCTGACTTTTGTCTTTTTTTCTCATTTTTTCTTTTTTTTTTTTGTGTCATGCTGCTTTGTAAATGGCGAGTGGCTAAAGTGTGCTTACTGTTTGTACGCTTTGCCTCCAAAATGAGTTTTAATATTGCAAATATCAAAGGCAAAACTCTTGGCTGATGGTTGAAGTGAATGTTTATTTGTTAAAGTATTTGCTTTTGGTAGTAACCAACAAAATCTCCTTTCTCCCTGGCAGTCATTCACATACATTCATCTTCAACCATCACTTTATACAGTTGCAATTTTTTTTTTTTACAGTCTTAAGCTTAACAGTAGTGACGACGAGTGATAATCATTAAAAACACTTTGATTGCATTGATCCTCTTCAAATTGGTATCACGTTTCCGCTCATTATTGAATTATATATATATTTTTTTTTATATTGAATCTTATTATATTTTTGTCATGAACATGAGCTGAGTAAGGAAGAATGAAAGGAAGGAGTGAATGAGTTCTTTATAGCATAACGTCACTTCTGTTTTTGTGCAACGTATGATGATGATGATGGTTTGGGTTTGGTTGGTTGGACTCTTTCATCGAGTTCAAATTTAATGAAAGCAACACATCATTATCTACTTTGTGCAGCGGCAACAAATACTCTTTAATAAAAAAGTAAGTGTACACTTAGAGAAAAGTTGAGAGCCAAACAAATAGGAGCAGATTTTGAAAGAACTTAAAAGGACTTTTTAAGTATATTTTTATTTTAAGGGAAATGGAGTTTAATATAAGTTTAATTAATGTAATTATAATTAAATAGCTATTTTTCTTTGAGTGTATTGAATACTGCAAATAACAATTTTTAACTTTTATTACATTATTTTTTCAATGTGGCGTCAAATCTCTTGACACTTGTGCTTTTTGACTTCTTTGTTTACTCTCCAAAAAAAAAAAAAATAAAATAAAATAAAAATCAAAGTAAACAGAAAAAGAAAACTTACATACACACTCTCAAATATTTACCAAAAGCAAAAAAGTAATTGCAATTTTATTACTTTAACCTGTTTTTATTTTGCACTTTTTTCAATGGTTTCACGTTAATTTTTCATGGTTCTGCATAGCCCTGTAGTTCGTGAATTTAGCAAAGGACTAGTTACTTGCCTAACGAAAGGGGATCTTTACTTAGTAAGAAATTAATCTAGGTAAATAATGTCATTTCATTTCATAGCAGATTACTTTTGAGTCTAATATTTCTGTATTTACCACAAAAAGGTTCTTAAGTCTTTATTTTAATTCGCGGGATTGGAAGCAAAAAATTTAATTCACTTGTGACCGTCTGTCTAGTCGTTCTTCCAGGTGGTGGCTATTTCTTGTACTTAGATAATACAGAGAGATATAGTCAATGTCTCTCACAATAGATAACAAGTGGATAGCATAGTGTCAATTTAGACCAGAACAAAATAATCATAGATTGGTAGTACTTTTTGGCAAATTGCTAATTTTTTCAAAATTGTTACTTTTTTCATAAAAGTACTAATTTTGTTAAAGACTTTTATTCTCCCAAAAATTTATAAATAAAAAGTAAAAATTTTCAAGATAGTAAAAATTTTCCAAAAAATAAAAAAACACAAATAATCCAGTTACTATTTAAATAGGTATCTTAGTAGTACCTATTTAAATAATAAATAATTGGTACTTTTTTTGCTTTTGTGTTTTGAAAATTTATCTAAGAAAAATCTTAACAAATTTTCTTTTTTATTGCTTTTAATTGGCAATTTGATTCATGCTTTTTTAATTTAGTACTTTTTCGATTATTTTTTTGAAAACTAGATTTTTTTGGTTAGATATTGGGATCCATTGTGTAGATAATTAGTAATTGGGTACTTTTTCAACGGTTGGTACTTTTTGCAATTTTCAACTTTTTGAATTTGTATTTTTTTCGAAAATTTGTTAAAAAAATGTATTTATTAAATATTTTTTTAGGAAAATTTGTTCTTTTTCTAATGATGGTACTTTATTTGAAATTTAGTAATTGAAAAAATAGAACTTTTTATGGAATTTATTAATTTTTTAATAATTGGTACTTTTTGAAAATTTGTACTTTTTTTAAAATTTTTAAATTTGTGTCTTTTTACTTTTTGAAAATTATCTTTAAAAAATTTTAAATGTTTTAAGAATTGGTACTTTTGTATTATTTTTTTATTAAAAAAATTGGTACTTTTTAAAAATTTTTTAAAAAATTGTATTTTTTTTAATTAAAAAAATTGTATTTTTTTGAATTTTGTTACTTTTTGAAAATTGGTAACTTTTGTTTTAAAATTAGTACTTTTTCTCAAAAAAAAAAAAAAAACAAAAATTGGAAATTTATAATTTTTTCGAAATTAATAATTTTTTGAAAACTTACATTTTCTAAAAATTGATTGTTTTTACAATTTTAGAAATTTAGAACTGGTGCTTTTTCTGAAAATTAGAAAAATTTATTATATTTTATAAATTGATACTTTTTATTAAATTAAAATATTTTTAAAAAGTTCGTATCGCTTGATTTTCTTTTTCTTTTTTAAAAGTTTTTATTTTTTTATTTTTTAAAAATTAGCACTTTTTTCGAAATTTTGTACTTTAAAAATTCGTTTTTTTTTAAGTTTAATACAAATAGTAGCTAAGTTTTTTTAAAACTAACTTTTTATTAAAATTTGTAATGGTACTTTTTTCGAAAATATTTACTTTGTTTTAAATATGATTTTTGTTCTAAACTTGGTACTTTTTCTGAAGATTATTTGTTTTAAATATGCTTTTTGTTCTAAACTTGGTATTTTTCTGAAAATTTATAATATTAAAGAAAATGTATATATTTTTTAATTGGTATATTTATTTGAAATTTTTTTTAATTGATACTTTTTTGAAAGTTGGTATATTTTCTAAAAATTGTTAGTTTTTGAAAATTAGCACTTTTTTGAAAATTTTTAATTTTATATTTTAATTTAGAACATTTTTTTAAATTTTTACAATTTTGGTAATTAGTACTTTTTTATTGTTATTATTATTTTTAAATTTTTGTCTTTTTTTTGAAAATTAAAATTTTTGCTAAAAATTTGTACGTTTTTTCAACAATTTTAATTTTCTTTAGATGTTTGGTTAAGAAATTTTCTCTCTTAGCTGCAGCAGCAATGAAAAAAAACTATTTTATTTTTTTCGCTCATATGTTAGTTCTTTATGAAATTATTGGATTGATAGAGAGAAGTTCTGAAAGAACAAGATTCGTAGCTAACATATGAGCTTTAAAAAGACCAAGGGTAAAATCTTGGCACTCGATATAGAACGAAATTTTCATATAACTTGTATTCAAATTTTATTCGATATCTAATGCCGCGATTTGGTCCCAGATTTCTTTGTCCGTAACTCAGTCATTTAAAGAACGATTTACATAATTTTCAATAGCAAAACTCTGGGCATTCGGAAAATTGATTTCAACAGACTGACTGACGGACAGACATCGCTATTTCATTTGAACTGCCTCTAAGGATCTGTAATTTATATACTTTTAGAATTAGTTAAGTGTTTATTAATCCTTCAATATATGATTTTTTGCTGGTCAAATAACCAGTCTCTTGTGAAAGTACCACTATAGAAAAGGTTAAATGCTACCGAAAGTACCAGCGGGTTTTATATTACATGCAATCGTGGCAGCTATAACTATTTAACAATAAATTTTATGTTTAACATGACTTGGTAAACTTGTTGCAAAAATGAATTATAAACAAAATTCTTTTTTAATTTTAATTTTCAACAATTTCCATGTAAAATAAAACTGCTTTTTCATTGAGGTCATGGTCTTGTTATAAATGTTTATCATCAGTACTTTTTTTAGTCTTTTAGCCTGGTGCCGCCAGTACATTTGCAAAAAAAAAAAAAAAAAAAAAAAAAACTAAATAATGACATGTGAGTTTCATAAAAGTTTCCATTTAAAAATAAGAATTATTGTCATCTTCATCGTCATCAACATCAGTCAGTGTTGTCAGCAATTTTCTGCTTTAAAAATCTTAACATTTGGTTGATTTAAATGTTTCTTTTTTTATTTATTATTTTTTTTTTTCACTTCATACTCGACGACGATTTCCATTGTCAAAATTGTTTAAAATTAAAAGAACATTTTGTATTTGTGTTTTTTTTTTCATTTGGTTTCTATTCATTTTACCATTGTCAAGTTTGGTTTTATAAACTTTAACTTGATTTTCGTTTTTTTTTTCTCTTAAGTTAACTTCAACTTAAGTTGAAGGACGTTTTGTTGTTTTTAATTTTTTTTAATCTTTTTTTCAAGATGTTTTTTTTTTGTTTTTTTTTTGTCTTGGATATAATTATTATTAAAATGTCATAATTTGTTAAAAATTATTAAAGATTTTAACATATCATGGTCTTAATGAAGATTTGTAATTTGTTATAAAGAAAAGATAATTATTGGATAAAACTCAGCTTATGGAGGAAAAAAAAAAAAATAAATTAAGAAAACTTGTTAATGGTAATTAGAATTAAAAAGTTTTAAAAGATAGATATTAATAACAAAAGTTTAAAAAAGTTATCATTAAGCAAATATACAAGCGTTAAATAATTCTATTGAGATTTCTAGAAGATAGTTTTTAAATTTCTTTCAATTCGCTTTCAAACTTAAGTTTTCTCTTTTCTTTATTTGTTTTTATCATTAGCAGCAAAATATAAAAAATATAAAACATTAATTTATTACTCTAAATGCTGTTGTTGTTTTTTTTTTTTTTTTATAAACTAAATTAATCGCCAAACAATTAAATGTACAAAATTATACATAAATACTCTAATGCTGCCTTTTATACAAACAAATAAATTTAAAACAAGTTAGTGCTACTCGTATATTCGGCTGTGCCGAATCTTATATACCCTTCACCTGTGTTGAGATGTGTTATATGAGAATGAAATACATTATATTGGATGTAATTACAAATATATTTTCCTATACTATACCTATGTAAACACTAAAAACTTTAAATAATTTGTATATTAGAAATAATTTGATATAGAAATAGAATCAAGAAGGATGAACCGATTAGCTTAAAAAAGATCGGAGCAGAGCCTAAAATAAATAAATAAATAAAACAAATATTCATTATGATATATCTGAAGAACTATTACATTGAAAGCCCTCAAATTTCGTGGGAACCATTACCCTATCAAAAAGCATTAATGAAATGAAAATAGGACGGGTAAGTCCGGGATTAGAGGTAGGCCCCATACAAAGAAAATATAAATTTTCTCATCCAAAGGACTATCACAGTGAAAGTCCTAAAAAAAATTAAAAGTAATTTTCATATCAAATTTCGAATAGGGTGAATAGGTTCAGAGGGAATAGTAGCTCCCATATAAAGTAAATAATACTTATCGCATCAAGTGGCGTAGCGAAGCGCACCGGTAAAAGAAAGTAAATAACAAATTTAATACTTTGGAATTTTACAAATGTTCGCACATATTTGAGGAAGATATAATCACTTTGGTTCAGATCAAATATTTTATAAACGTAAGACAATATTAAATTAAAAAAGGGTATGGAGGAAAATTTATGAACCGATTTGACCGATTTAAAAATATCGAAGTTTGAAAAAAATATTTGTAATAGTTTTATGCAAGAATAAGCCTCATAGCTTATATAGGAGCTTCAAAAAATCTAATAACACATTTTGGACTATAACTCGCTTAATACTGATTCCATCTAATTCATTTTTTCAACGCAAAAATTCTTATAAAAAATTCCGAAGTCTCTAGCTTACTTCGAATAGTAGAAAAGAAAAATATGCTTTAGTTTATTGTTGTTGTTTTTTAGTACCTGTGAAATCAACAATTATGAGGGAGGCAGACATTAAATAAATAAAAAACAGAACTGATTTGTTTAATTCAAATAACCGAATTTCAAGAAAAATATTTGAGATCGATTTATATAAGAACCAAGTCCGTAGCTTGTTTAGGACTTGTATATCGGACAAAAATGCATTTTTGCCAATATTTCTGTAACTAATGGACCGACTAATTTCATTTCTTCAGCAGAAAAATTCAAAGAAAAATTTCTCGATTTTTTTTTGCCTAGCTTATATGGGGGCTTCAGAAAATCCAGATTTTTTTAATATCTCCACTATTTTTGAACCGGTTTTTTAAAATTTTCAATAGAAAAGTTCTGGAAAGAATATATATAATATATTTATGCTATCGGGAGGCTCCACAAAGGCAATATAAACTATTTTTAAAACTTCAAAAAAAAAAAAAAAAAAAACGGTTTTTGCACATACTTCCGCCATTTATTAACCGATCTTCCTGAATTTTCATAGTAAAATTAGCGAAAAGGATTTCCAATCGCTTCATATATATTATATATGGCAGTTATCGATGGGCTTCATAAACGCTATTTTAACCGACGGATGGAGGGACGGACGAAGGGACGGATAGACGGACATCATCCTAATGGCACAATTTCTTATAAGGATCCAGAAAATATAAAGTTTTTTGCTCTGCGATGAAAATTGTGGAAATTACAAACGGAATGACAAACTTACTTTTTTACCTGTGGTGAAGGGTATAAAAATGAATGAATTTCAGCGCGAAAAAAAACAGAAATAAATTTAGTTACTATTTTTCCCCTCCCCCAAAAAATATTCGCCATAATTTTTACCACAAAATACAAAGCACGCGTTTGTCATAATAATTCCAATTAAAAGCTATGAACACCAAACAAAAACAACAATAATCACTAAAAAAAAAAGAATAAATAATAATAAAAAATTATGACTCATCCCACAACCAAATGCTAACAACAGAAAACAGCAGCTGTAACAACAACAAGAACAACAAAACGACAATCGAACTATCAAACAATCAAAAGCACACACAGAAAATAAATAACACTAACAAAAAATTAGCTAAATTCGTACATATATATATGTATATTAACAAACATTCATACTTACATATGGGGCAATTCCAAAAAATTTCGACCCAGCTCGAATTGTGACCATCACCGATTTTAATGAAATTCAGCGCATATAATCTACTACTCTGTGCGCTTTATATGACATATTAATCCTCATCATATCGCTAATGGTTCATACTCTATGGAAATCTAAAGTTGGACACCTCGAGCTTTTTTGTCAAAAGTTAACAAAGTTTAACAAAGATTGTGTCATTGGAAAGGACTGATATTCCTCTTTATCATAAAATTATAAAACTAACACATCTTGATAGCGCAGGGACCTCTAAAATGAAAAAAATATTCTTTATCCTAGGTTATCCTGAAAGAGGGTCTTTTTTTAGTTTTTATTATTTTTTTGCACGATATTTACAGTCTCTTTGTCATTATGGTGTAAAAATTTCAAAATGGGAACTCAATGGGAGCAGAAGTTACAAAAATTTCCTTTACACGTTTTCTATTAGATATTAAGTGGTTTTTAGGCATATTGATATACTTATTGAAATTTTAATATCTGTTATATTACATCATTATTTATTGAAATAAGTCGCATATATACGGCACATTTCTGATCCCGAAAAAATAATTTGATATTATTTTAGAAGTTTCAGGAACACAAAATACACCGAATTATTTGTGACGATTTTAAAGATTATTTACTCAAAATTTGATACATGAGATAACAAAGGCAAAATCTACTGAAATTGATCATGATCGGTCCATTATTTCACCTATACCCATACAACATTTTTATTCGGAATAGTGGTTTAACGCATATAAATATCTAAAATATGTTGTGTAGAAATATGTCGTGTTTATGTAATTTCAACACACATAAGTTTTGTACAATTATAGATCGTAGTACCAAATTTTATAAAAATCTATCCATAATTGATCATATATCTCATGTAGGTTCCGCTGGCTAAAAATTACTTAAAAGAGCATAAATCTTACAATAATGTTAACATAAATACAAAGTTTTATATATTTGAGTTGTATATAAGTATGAATCATTATACACAATTTCACAATAATAGGTCCATAATTGAACATGGTTCCCATATAATTCCCATTCCCGAAAATCAATTAAACTTCCATAAATCTCATATAAATATCAATATCGAGATACGATTTAACACAACTAAGTTTTGTACAAGTATAGGTAGGTCCACTAAATTACATAATGATCGGTTCATAATCGATCATGTCACCCATGTAATTTACATTGCCAAAAAATACTTAAACGATCAGAAATCTAACATTAATGCCAATATCGAAACAAATTTTTACACAAACAATTATACATACTTTATTGTAATAAATTTCATAAAGATCGTTTCATAATTGACAATAGATCCCAAATAAGGCGATATTCCGATAATCATTTTGTATCAGAACACTTAAAAAGATATCACTTTGTTAGTAAAAATGTATTAATTGCTATAGACAAACCGTTATAACTTCAGATCTTATTGATCAGATTTTACACTATAACGACAAATTGATTGTAAACATTATAAAAAAAATAATAATAAATAAATAAATAAATAAAGACCCTTTTTGAGGATATCTCAGGATAAAGGATATTTTTTCATTTTAGAAGTTTGATGATTTTATGATAAAGAGAAATATCTGTACTTTCCCTTGATACTAGCTTTTTTAAAATCGGATAACGCACATAAAAGTTATTTAACCTTAAACTTGGTTCATTTTTTTCGAAAATACCTTAGATGTCCTATTTTAGAAGTCCATAAAACATGAACTATAAACAATATG
This sequence comes from Protocalliphora azurea, assembly GCA_932274085.1. NCBI lineage: Eukaryota > Metazoa > Arthropoda > Insecta > Diptera > Calliphoridae > Protocalliphora > Protocalliphora azurea. The sequence goes on from OW026523.1 coordinate 95,632,055, forward strand.
AAACTGATTTATACGCGATAAAATACACTTTGACTAAGTTTAATGAGGATAAAATTTTTAAAACTGTAATTTTGGATCGAAATTTTTTGGAATTACCCTATGAGAAAGGGATCATTTCACACTTTCCATATGAAAAAAAAAGAAAAAACAACAACACACACTCATACTTTCATATCAACAAATTGGTGTATTATATTTTTTAAGAACCTCACGAACTTACTATTCAGTTTTGTGAGCACCAACTCACTGTAATGAGAAGTGCGAAGAAAAAAAAAAGGCAAACAAATTGGCACAGAGTAGGCAGTACAAACAGTGTATTGTTGAAATTTGCAGTACTAAAAAACTGCTTTATATTAAAAACTATTTTAGTACTAAAACGCAACTTTAAAATAAATAAAGAAAACAATTTTAGTATTATGAAATTATTTTATAACTAAAAATATTTTTTAGAACTTTAATACAATTTTAGTACTAAAGAAATTTTTAGTACTAAAACAAAATGTTAGTACTAATGTACAATTTTAGTACTAAAATTTATTAGCACACAAATAAAATTTTAACACTAAAATTTCAGTACAAAATTACAGTTCTAGAATTATAGAACAATTTTTCTTTTACTAAAACAAAGTTTCATTTTAGTATCAAAATTTATTTTTAGTACATATAAAAATATAATTTTTGCACTAAAATGAAATTTTAGTACTAAAACTAAATTCTGGTACTAATACAAAATTTTAGTACAAAAAATAAAATTTGATTACCTAACCAAAATTTTAGTACTAAAACACAATTTTTGTACTAGAACATAATTTTATACCTCAGTATAAATTATAGTACTACAGTCCAATTTTGGTATCAAAATTTATTTTTAGTATAAAAATACAATCAAAATTTTAGTACTTAAAAGTACTTAGAACTAAAATAATATTTTTAAACTAAAATAAACTTTAAGTACTAAAACAAATTGTGGTACTAAAATAAAAAAATAAAATAAAAACTAAAAAAAAATGTTGGTACTAAAAACAATTTTAGTACTAAAGTATAATTTTAGCACTACAGTCCAATTTTAGTATCAAAATTAATTTTTAGTATTAAAAATACAATTTTAATACTAAAATACAATTTCTGTACTAATGTAAAATTTTAGCACGAAAATAACATTTAGTACTAAAATAAGCTTTTACTGCTAAAATAATGCTATTATTGTTAAGTACAATTATTAGTACGAAAATAAAATTTAGGTATTAAAATAAAATTTTAGCTCTCAAGTGCAGTTTTTAGCACTAAAAGACAATTTTAGTCCTACAGTACAATTTTAGTACTAAAATGCATTCTTAGTACTAAAATACTATTTTTGTACTAAATTAAAATTTAAACACTAAAATATAATTTAAACCAAATCATAATTTTAGTACTGAAATATGATTTTAATATACAGTAATTAAATACAATTTCTGGTTTAAAAACCTGTCTTGGTACTAAAAGACACAATGTTAGTACTAAAATACAATTTTACTATTAAAATAAAACGTATAACACTAAAACAATTTTAGTACTTAAACACAATCTAGTACTGAATCAAAATTTTAGCACTAAAACAAAATTTTAGTACTATAATAAAATGCTAACACTAAATCACAATTTTATTAACGAAACAAAATTTTAGTTCTAAAATACAATTTTAGTAGTAAAACATAATTTAAATACTAACATATAATTTAAGCACTAAGATGCAAATTTAGTACTAAAACACAATTTTAGTACTAAAATGCATTTTTAGTATTTAAACACAATTTTAGCACTGAAACAAAATATAATTTTGGCACTAAAAAATTATTTTAGTATACTACAAAATAAATTTAGTACTAAAATTGTGTTTTAATACCAAAATAGTGATTTTTGGTATTAAAACATAATTTTGGAATAAAAATACAATTTTAGTACTAAAATACAATATAGTACTACTATATTGGTACTAAAATACAATTTTAGAACTAAAATAAAATTTGTTGTTTAAAATACATTTTTAGGAGTAAAATACAATTTTGAGTTCTAAAATATTATTTTAGTACATACTTAAATATAATTTTGATGCAAAAACATAATTTTAGTACTAAAATGTAATTTTAAAACACTATTTTTAAATACAATTTTGAGTTCTAAATTACTATTTTAGTACATACTTACATATATATAAATTTGATACTAAAGCACAATTTTGGTACTAAAATACAATTTTAGTACAAAAACCTAATTTTAGTACAACAAATGCATGAAAATGCAAAAGAAACACAGTACTAAAATACAATTTTAGAACTAAATAAAAAACAAGTGACAATTGCAACTTTCTAAAATTTCACTTGATATTAGTAGTGGGCGGACCACGCTCATTTTTTTTTTGTTTACGAGTTTCCATTGGCCCTTGAATTATTTGTACAAAATTTCGTTGATGTTGGTGGGCCCATTTTTGATTTCCGATTTTATATCGATCCCCGAGCTATCTGCACAAAATTTCGTTGTCGCGCATGCTTTTATTTAAGAGATATTTGCAGAAAAGTATGAACTGAAGTTACAACGGATACCCTATGTTTCTAGTATTTGGCCCATAACTTTTTTGTTTATTAACCGAGCCAAATTTCGTCGCCGTAGGAGGTCCCGTCGAGCCTTATCCTGCATTCAACAGGCAGACGGACGGACATATCTAGATTGATTCAGAATCTTACCAGGACTCATATATATATATATATATATATATATATATATATATATTTTATGGGGTCATACATGATTTTTTCGACATGTGACACGCAGAATGATACATACAATCGCATCATTTTTTGATGGTGGGTGTAAAAAAAATGTTCGTACTAAAATACAGTTTTAGCACTACAGTACTATTTTAGTGTTAAAATAATATTTAAAATTTGTAGTACTAAAGTACTATTTTAGTTCTAAAACACAATTTTGGTAAGAAAACGCAATTTTTGCAATAAAATAAAGTTTTAATGCTAAAACGCAATTTTGAGAAGAAATATACTTTTTAAACTTTTTCGTTTACCCTCGTAAAAAATAATTGCTACAAATTGTAAGAAATTATATTTGTTCCTTGTTATTTTTGGGTTAAAAACGTAACAACGTTTTTTATTTTGCTGGACATTTGCTTTACTTTATCTTGACAACTTAAACAATCTGCAGCCGAATTAAACCCAAAATAAATAAAAAACAATAACAAACAAGAGTGATGAGACTTGTTCATTGCCACTGTTAAATGCTACCGCCAATTTTATAAAATACAAACGACAAATATAGTAACAACCCGTATCAAAATTAAATTAAAAAAAAGGTTACTTAAAAAAAAGTATTTACGATACTGTTTCCAGTTCAATTGTGTTTTTGTTGTTGTCATTGTAGTAGCCTTTTTACATGCACAAGTCTCTTGTTGTTGTCGTTATTTTTAATGCCTCCGATATCACAAACACTTGTCACAGTGTTATTGTTTTTGTTGTCTTACTTTTTATTTTCTTTACAAATGTGTGTGTAAAAAATGGTGAATGTTCATTTTGATACGAACAGTATGTTGTTGTTGTTTTTTATCATAACAAAACGAGGAAGAGAGAGTACAAGTTCGATTGGTGTTTGCATGTTTTGGTTTTGTTACTTTTTTTTAGTCCCCAATAAAGTTTTTGTTGTTTGCGGTATATTCTTTTATTACTTTTTTATATATTGTAACAATTGTGGACAGTCTTTGAATTTAATTGAAAATATTTCCCCTACCCTTTTTAAAAAAGTGCTGGGATTTGCAGAGATTTTATTTTTTGGTTTCGTTTAGAGGGAATATGAGAATGTTTTGAAAAAATTATAAACATTTCAAAAATTAAATAATAAATTTATTGTTGTATAAAGTCATTAATTAACAAAAAGAAGCAGAAACAAATGAAGAGTATCAGGTTTTTAGGGGATTTTTCTATTGTGGTCTAGTAAATTAAAAATTCTAAAATTACTTGATCAGCAAAATATTGAATAGAAATAAACCATTTGCGTAATAAGTTGTTGATTGAGAAAAAAAAAAGTTATAGGATAGAGCAAATAATAACAGTGATGCCACATACATTTTCAAAATATTGCACCTTTTTCTATTTTGTAGAAAAATATCGCACTTTTTTATTTTATAGAAAAATGTTGAAAATTTTCTATTCTATAGAAAAATGTTGCATTTTTTTCTATTCTATAGAAAAATGTTGCATTTTTTTCTATTCTATAGAAAAATGTTGCATTTTTTTCTATTCTATAGAAAAATGTTGCATTTTTTTCTATTCTATAGAAAAATGTTGCATTTTTTTCTATTCTATAGAAAAATGTTGCATTTTTTTCTATTCTATAGAAAAATGTTGCATTTTTTTCTATTCTATAGAAAAATGTTGCATTTTTTTCTATTCTATAGAAAAATGTTGCATTTTTTTCTATTCTATAGAAAAATGTTGCATTTTTTTCTATTCTATAGAAAAATGATGCATTTTTTTCTATTCTATAGAAAAATGTTGCATTTTTTTCTATTCTATAGAAAAATGTTGCATTTTTTTCTATTCTATATAAAAATGTTGCATTTTTTTCTATTCTATAGAAAAATGTTGCATTTTTTTCTATTCTATAGAAAAATGTTGCATTTTTTTCTATTCTATAGAAAAATGTTGCATTTTTTTCTATTCTATAGAAAAATGTTGCATTTTTTTCTATTCTATAGAAAAATGTTTCATTTTTTTCTATTCTATAGAAAAATGTTGCATTTTTTCTATTCTATAGAAAAATGTTGCATTTTTTTCTATTCTATAGAAAAATGTTGCATTTTTTTCTATTCTATAGAAAAATGTTGCATTTTTTTCTATTCTATAGAAAAATGTTGCATTTTTTTCTATTCTATAGAAAAATGTTGCATTTTTTTCTATTCTATAGAAAAATGTTGCATTTTTTCTATTCTATAGAAAAAATTTTGTAGGTTTATATAGAAAAATGTTACAATTTTCTCTATTCTATAGAAAAATCTTGCAATTTTTTCTATTCTGTAGGAAAATGTTGCAATTTTTTCTATTCTATAGAAAAATGTTGCAGTTTTTTCTATTCTATAGAAAAATGTTGCAGTTTTTTCTATTCTATAGAAAAATGTTGCAGTTTTTTCTATTCTATAGAAAAATGTTGCAGTTTTTTCTATTGTATAGAAAAATGTTGCAATTTTTTCTGTTCTATTCTATTGGAAAAATTTGACATTTTTTCTATTCTATAGAAAAATGTTGCAATTTTTTATATTCTAAAGAAAAAATATTGCAATTTTTTTCTTTTCTAAAGAGAAAATGTTCCAATTTTTTTCTATTCTAAAGAAAAAGTGTTGCCATTTTTTCTATTCTATAGAAAAAATTTTACACTTTTTTCTATTCTATAGAAAAAATTTTACACTTTTTTCTATTCTATAGAAAAAATTTTACACTTTTTTCTATTCTATAGAAAAAAATGTTGCACTTTTTCTATTCTATAGAAAAAAATGTTTCACTATATTGTACTTTTTTTTATTTTATAGAAAAGTTTTATACTGTTGTATATTTTATGGAAAAATGTCGCACTTTTTTCTAACCTATAGAAGAAATTTTGAACTTTTTTCTATTATATAGAAAAAATGTTGCGCTCTTTTCTATTTTACAGAAAAGATGTTGCACTCTTTTGTATTCTATAGAAACGATTTGCAAATTTTCTATTTTATGGAAAAATGTCAGTTTTTTTTTATTTTTTTGAAAAATGTTGCACTTTTTGTAGAAAAATATCAAACTTTTTTATTTCATGGAAAAATATTGCCCTAAAAAAATGTTACACTTTTTTTCTATTGTATAGAAAAAATGTACTTTTTTCTATTCGATAGGAAAATATTGCACTTTTTTGTATTCTATAGAAAATAATTCTCTTTCTATATTATAGAAAAATGTTTATTTATTTATGGAAAATTTTACTCTTTTTTCTATTTTTCAGAAAATTCATAGGACTTTTTAATATTTTGTCTAAAATTAAATAAATTAATCTGAAAACATATAAACATAAATGTTATATGAAATCCTTCAATAACTCAACACTTTGAGCAGTTTGACTTCTTATTTTCTATTTTACAATATTTCAATTCAATCAATGATTATCACGAATTTTGTGGTCGATTCTGCAAAAAACAACAAAGAAATAGTTAATATTTTGTTGAAGATTTTTTTCCCAAGATGATTGTTGTTTAGATTAGATGAAATCAATCATGATGATGTTGGAATACAGTCATTAACATTGAGGTTATTTTGGTTGCATTTGCATCATTATGTGGCAACATTTTGACCGTCATTATTCTTTTGTTAGGTATCATTACAAAATTAATTTGTTTATAAATGATTGACCTCTATCCCCTCCCTACTTTACACCCTTTGTAAAGGTAATCATTAGATTTTTGTTTATTGTTTGAGGTTATTTTTTTTAATTTTTTAAAACCATAATTTAAGGTTTTCCTTTAGTTTTTTTTTTTTTTTTTTGCAGAAAAGAATTAGTATTTAATATGGTAGTTAAAGGTTGCTAAGACTAATTAAAGTTAATTATTAAGTCTTATTAGTTTGGTGTAAAACAAAGGGCAGTTTTTCAAGTTCTTTTTAGTTTCTTTTCTAATGATATTGATTTGAATAATGTTTTCTTTAAACAATTTTAATATATTTTTTATGACGTCATTTTTAAGATTATATTTAAAATTATTTTTAATTATATTTTTCCTGCTTTTAGAAAAAAAATCTCAGTATGAAAGACACCAGTCATTTTTAAATAGAAATTTTCTGTTTTGTTTTAAGAAAATTTGGCACAATTTAATTAGAGTCAATCATAGACACACATTAACAGTGAAATTGAAAAATATAGCAGAACTTACATTGGAATTTTTGTTTGTATAAAAAAATTTTTTGGTAAAAAACTGTATGCGGATAAGAAAATATTTTAGTTAAAATTGTATACCCTCAAAGTGGCTGACAAATTTTTTTTTTTAATGGAAAATTCTCCTTTAAATATTGTGCTATTTTTCCATTACTCAATATAGTGCTTATAGTGACTTGTTTAAAATTTTATTTTATGCTGCTAAATTTTGCTGTTACGCACAATCATTTATTAGTGTAGCGTGTTTGCTACGGTCATGTAAGCATGACGTCTTGAAGACATTTAAGGAAATTTTCTATTTAAATTTGTCAGTTTTTTTCTAAAGAAATTTCAGCAAAAAAAAAAAAAAATAATTGCATAAATTCAAAATTAATAACAGAGGCACAAATGTTGTGAATTTAACTAAAAAAAATTAAATAAAAAAATTAAATAAAAATGAAAATTATATATGATAAATAAAAAAAAAGATTTGTTATTGTTGCAGCCGTAGATTAATAACTAGATATTTATGTGAGAAAAAAAAATCCGTTTCAATTGTCAAAAAACCTAATTCATGTGACAACAAAATACATGTAGTCACATATATTTTGTTTTTGTATTTTAAAAAAGTTGATTAATTTTTTCGAAAATTTAGTTCAAAGCGCCTCTCGCATTAACTTCTAGTTGTATTCTATAGTTGCAGCCAAGTAGAAATAAAAATTTTAGGGAGTACAAATGTTCAATTGTTTCAATAGTTTGTCACTATGAATTTCTTTTCTAAGTTCAAAAATAATGTTAAATATTTAATAGTGCGTCTGAGGCTGGCGGTCTGGTTGTTCTTCTGTCTTTGTTTATGTCTAGTCGTTAAGAAACAAAAGTTTATTTCTTTTTTTTTCATAAAAGAAACGCTTTTAGTATTTTATTTATTTATTCATAAATGAATTTATTCAATGTTTTGAATTTAAAAATTCTTTGTGAATATAACAGACTAAAGTCAACGGAAACTAAAAGCTAATTGTTTGAAGTTTCAAAATAATATTATAGCATGATTTTTCAGTAGATCTTTGTGTTTCAATAATCGGGAGCACAAAATTTTCAATAGAAAATTTTGACCCCAATCAATTGTTAGGATGCAGATATAACCCATTTTATAGCAATATAATTTTCAATATACAATTTTATGGCTTATTTTATGGGGATAAAATTTTCTTTAACAGATCATAGACCCCAAAAACCGGGTATCAATTTTATAATGTATTTTATAGAGAGTTTAAACCTTTTTACATTTTTTCTACTCAAATATTTACACTTGTATTACTGATAGTTAAATTATAAAATTATTATCATGCATGATTGAGAGGAAAACTTTATATAAAAACCTCCTTTAAGCAGAAAAAGAAAACTTAAATAAAACTTAGAAACTAGAATAAAAATTTTACTTGCAGAAGAAAGTATGTTGAAGATGTGCTGTTATTTGGATACTAGACATCTTTAATCAAAATTATATTTAATTTTCTTTAACTTTTCATCTATCATTTCTATTTTGCTGATGTTATGCAATCCAGATGCTGAGTAATGCCACGGATGGTTATTCGTATATATCATTTTAAGAATTTTAATTTGTGTTTTTGGTAAATTTTTGATATGGGATTTTGCTATGTTTGCCCATACAGCTGCTCCATAGAACATTATTGAGTGGAATATTACCTTGAGAATTATAATTTTATTTTCTATGTTTAATTTTTATTTTTTTTTTTTTATTTATAAAATGATACAATTTTCTTATAGTTTTATTAATTTTATCAATAGTATAAGAAATGTAGTCTTTGAATTTCAGTTTTGTATCCAATATTATTACCAAATATTTCACTTTGCTTTCCTAGTAAATATTTGAAGTTTCAAAAATAAGACTTCGCTGTAGTGTATAATAATTCCTTCTTCTTCTTGTGAAATATATAGCTTGGATTTTGTAAACACTTATGATTATTTGCCATTTAGTAAAATAACTACGAATTATTTCTAAAAATAATTGTAGATTGTTTACTGATAGATATTCCGCAAAGACTCCCAAGCAAAGCAAAGCGGTGTCGTCATCAAATATTGTTGCTTAACAGTCATTAAGAATTGGAAAATCAGAAGTGTAGATATTGTATAAAATAGGTGAAAGGCAGGATCCTTGTGGGCAACCATTATTTAAGGAGACTTTGTTTGAGAAATATTTTCCTATGTGGACTCTAAATTCGCGGTACATGAGGTAGCTTTTAATAATTTTTATTAAGTATTTAGGAAAGTTCACTGTACCCATTTTAAAAATAAGGACATCATGCCAAACTGTGTCAAATGTCGATTTCACATCTATTAAGACCATTTTAGTTGAACTGTCAGTTTCAAAATTTGATTTTACTATGTTTTTAATACTTTCAATAGCATGGGACATATTATGATTGATTCTGAAATCGAATTGTTGGGGTGGTAATATATTACTATCATCCATAAATGTAGTTAACTTGTCTTTAAAAATAATCCTTTTCAAGGATTTTACTTAGAGTAGGAAGTGGACTAATTGGTCGGTATGAAAGTGGGATGTTGTTAGGGTACCAATTTAGAAATAGAAATATTTTGTTTTGCAATATTTATTTCTTTATCACATTAGTTAATAACTGTGACTGGCAAAAAAGCAGAAACCTTAAATCTAAACAAAAGAATCACATTAAAATCAAATAAAGCAATCAAGCAAAACCAATGAACATGTAATCATTGAAACAACAACAAGCAATAGTAAAGACAATCAATAACAAAAAATCAAATTGAATTTTTAATTTAAAACTTCAACTTCATTATTTCTTAAACTGATTTGTGTAAAAACTGAAGAAAACTAAATCAGACAACAACGAAAACAAACAAACAAACAAATAAAGTAACAACAGCTACAGCAATTTGAACAAAACACTTTAGTATTTGAATTGTTGGGCATAAAGGTGGTAAAACAGAGTAAAACATATTAAACATTCAATATATCTAGATATATGAATATACAACAACCAACTACAACAATACTTCTATCAATAATACATTTGTTATACAATACAATTCATAGTTTTAAGTTTTTCACTATTTTTAACTTGTTTTTATTTTGCGATTTTCAAGTTCTAACTGAAACAAGTAACAACAACTCACTGGTTTAGGCCATGGTTAAGTGTAATATAAATGCTAACAAAACAAGGAACGTTTAAGACAAAGAAAAATACTAAGTAAAGTGTTAAATGCTAAAAATCAAACTACTACAACAATAATAACAAAAGCAGCAACAATTGTTGCATACATCAATAGACAATATCTACATACGAGAACAACAACAAGTACATGAACACAATACGTATGTTTGCAATCTAGTAACAATACCAGCAGCACTAGCAACTAAATACGGACAGCAACAATAAACAACAATAACAAAGTCAAGAACAAGTAGTTGCAATTGTTGTTGTCGTAGATGTTGTTGTAATGGTAGTTACTATTACTAAAAAATACAGAAAGGAAAAGAATGAAATCTCTAGCAATTAAAAACAAACAAAGTAAAAAAAGATGTAATTGGTCAAGCCCGACCATATGATATTCCACACCATTGCGTATGTCTATAGCCTAGTCTATAGTCTAGTCTATAGTCTATTCCATAGTCTAGTCTATAGTCCAATATATAGCCTACTATGTAGTGTAGTCTATAGGCCTATCTATAACCCAGGCTAAAATCCAGTTCATAGCATAGTCTCTAATCAGGTCTATAGTCTAGCCTGCTCTGAAATTAAGTCTACAGTCTAGTTAATATTCCAAACTATTGTCTGGGCTATAGTACAGTCCATTGCCAAAAGTTTAGTCTATATTCTGTTCTACAGTACAGTTTTAGCTTTGTTTGTAGATTGGTATCTAGTATAGACTCTAGTCTAAACCCTATCCTGATCTATAGTCTGTAGTCTGGTCTATAGTTAGTAATATAGTATAACCAAAAAGTTTGTCTATATTCCTGATCTAGTCTGGTTCATAGTCTTGTCTATAGCCTAGTCTATAACAGTATATATAGTCTAGTCTTTGATTTTGTATATAGTTAAGGCTCTAGTCCATGAAGTTGAGATTATTTATTTTTTCGTTAAAGTTCTGAAATTTTATGTGAATTCACTTCTTTAAGTTTCTGTAAGCCATTAAAAAACATATCAAAATAGAAAGAAAACATAAGAATTGAAAGCAAAAAAAAAAAAAAAACTACTACAAAAAACCTTTCGAGCTTGATTGGGTTTTTGAATGGCCATGTTACGTTTTTGAATGGTCTGGTTAAATGAAACTGAAGTAAAATAAATGGAAACGATACCAATACCAGTATATAGATGTAACTTCCTTTGAGTAAATATGTATGTGTTTGTGTGAACGTTTCTTAGCTTTTACATTTACATGTTCTTTAGCAAAGACTAAAGATTATTACTTTACAAAGAAACTTTAAGGTGTATTTTGTTAAACGCGTTTATCGTTTTATAACAACAACAAAAGTAGCAGCTGCAATATCAACAAACAATATTCGTATTAATTTCAATTCATGTGATATTGACTTTTAGTATTTACAAGATGGTACCACTCGAGGCACAATAAAGTTTTCTTCGGCCAGTGTGGGCATGATTATTACGATGTCTTTAAGTGACTCCTGCTACTGGTTTTTACAAATTAACTCTAAAAAGGCAATCATAATATCAGATGAACTATACTGTAAATATTGCTGGGTGCTTCTCTGTGGCAGCGGAGAAAAAATGATTAAAATTCAATAAATTATTTAAAAAATTAATATTCAAGAATTATGGTCATATTTAGTTTTGGTCTTTTTTTTAAGGAAAATTATAAGGCATTTAAAATTTACAATATTATTATTTATTATTATTGTAATTGATATTTTCAGTTTGCCATTTAAGGCTTAATTTATATTTGATTGTCGGCTAAACAGTTAGTGACAGGAAAACATAACCTTTAAATAAAATTCACAGCTTTGAAAAATTCATTTTATTTAAAAAATTTTTCTTTTCTTTTTGTTTCCATGAATAAAATCTATTTTTTGTCATTGACTGTATACTGTCACATTTTATAAGTTCTGTTTTTTTATTCACAACGCGCGTGTCTTTTTAGTTATTTTGTTTAATCCGCTGGTCTTGGTGTTTATGATTCAAGTTAATTTTGTTGTATTTATTGTTGATGTTATTGTCGCTGTCAGTGTTGTTACTGTCATTTACATGTTTTTTCTACCATTTTTGGCTTAACGGCTTTAAAGTAGTTTTAACCATTTTCAGTGGGATTTAATTTACACCGTTATCGTTTTTGGTAATAATTATCGTTTTATTTATAAAAAAATAATAATATTTAATTTTGTTTACTTAAAGTCTTTTTATTATATGGTTTAATGTCTATGAATTTTAAAATATTTATTTATAGTTATGGGAATGCGATTAAGATGTAGTTTGTAGCTTGAATACATTTTGTTGGACTGGATATTCGAATGCGTCATGATAGCGCGTAAGTTCAGTGCTCATAAAAACAGACGTCAAGAGTAAATATGACTTTATGTAAACAAAAAATCTGAAATCTTAGAAAAAAATATGCAAATTGAATGAATTTTCAGAAAACTTTAGAGATTTATTTTAAGCCTATAGCCTTATATTTAGTTTCGTTTATAGTCTATTATAAAGTCTAGGTTATAGTCTATTCTTCAATCTAGCAAAAATTTAGACTACCTCATAGTCTCCTCATAAGTCTAGTTTCATCAACAGTCTACTCAATAGAATAGTCAATAGTCCAGTTTACAGTCTAGTTAATAGTCTACTCCATAGTCTAATAATTTCTCCAGTTTATATTATAGCCGATAAATTATAATATTCTAGTCCATACAGTCCAATCAATAGAGTTCAGTCAATAAAGTCCAATCAACTGCCTGCTCGTTAGGCTAGTTTATAGTCTACTCAATAGTTTTGTAAATAGTATAGTCAATAGTCTACACAATATTAGAGTAAAAGTTTATTTAGTAGCCCATCAAAGGTCTAGTCAATACTCTAGTCGATAGTTTAGTTTATAGTTTAGTCGATAGTCTAGTTTTTGTATAGGCCAGTCATTAATCTAATAAATACTCTCGTTTATAGTCTAGTTAGTGGTCTATTAGCCTAGTTCATAGTCTACTCAATAGTTTTGTAAATAGTCTAGTCAATAGCCTATACAATAGTAGAGTAAAAGCCTACTCAGTAGCCCATCAATGGTCTAGTCAATACTTTAGTAGATAGTTTAGTTTATAGTCGACAGTCTATTTCATGTATAGGCCAGTCATTAGTCTAATAAATAGACTAGTTTATAGTATAGTCAGTGGTCTATTCAAAAGTTTAGTAAACAATTGATTTTCTACTCAATAATTTTGTCAATAGTCTAATCAATATTCTACTAATAAATAGTTTAATTTAATTTAATAAATAGTTTAATTTATATTCTAGCCAATAGTCTACTAAATAGTATATCAATAGTCTAACCTATAGTCAGCAGTCTAGTTTATGGCCTTAGCTATAGCCTTATAAATACTTTACTCAATATTTTAATATATAGCCTACTTAATATTAGAGTCTACTCAATATTATAGTCAATAGTCTACTCAATAGTCTAGTCTGTAGTCCACACAATAGTTTACTCAATAATTTATTCAATAGTCTTGTTTATATTCAAGTTTAAAGCCTAGTCAGTAGTAAATATTCTACTCTATAGTATAGCCAATAGTTTACTCAAAAGTCTATTTAATAGTTCACAAAATAAAATTAATTTTCTAAAGACTATCTTCGCTATTTTCACAAAATAGCATTAACTTTTTTTTAGAAAATTGTTGCTATTTTTACAAAATAGCATTGTTTTTATTTTGGAAAAATTTTGCTATTTTCACAAAATTGTTGCTTTTGTGCATTATTTTTTTTTTTAGAAAAATTTTGCAATTTTCATAAAATAGTATTAATTTTTTCCAAGTATTTTTACAAATTTTTACATTTTTTTTAATAAAATTTTTGCTGTTTTCACAAAATAGCATTAATTTTCTTCATTGATTATTATTTTCACTAAATAGCATTATTTTCACAAAATAGTCTTAAATTTCTTTAGCAAATTTTTGCTAGTTTTACAAAATAGCATTCATTTTCTTTGGAAAAGTTTTATAAAGAAAATTTTTGTTATTTTGTAAAAAATAGCATTAATGTTTCCTGCTATTTTTATAGAAAGCATTTTTGACTAATTAACATTATTTTCAAAAAATAGCCTTAATTTTCTTTAAAAAAATTTTAATATTTTCACAAAATATCACTAAAAATTTTGCTATTGAAAAAAAAAAATTGTATTTTAATAAAATTTTTGCTATTTTTTAAAAATAGAATTTTTCTAGAAAAAGCAGCTTTTCGAAGGAATTTAATTTTTATTTTTTCTTCCAAATTAAAACTCCTAATAATAATAGTTTATTCTTCCTTAAACTTAAGCTCCCATAATATAACTTTATTATGCAATTCTTGTTATAAACTATAAATGTTATTGAGTTATTACCGTCATAATACCAGGTCATTTACATTTTCAGCTTATTTGTATTAAAAATATAAAAAGGCACATGCTTGTTGTTATAATAAAAATTATTCATGTTGGCAATTTTCAAATTGTGCTCTAATAAAAAAATACTTTTATGACATAAGCAAATTAAGGTAGAAAATTATAAAAAGAACAGAAAAAACTGTTTGAGAATATAAAATTAACACCAGGTGTAAAATTATGACTAGTAGCTGTTAAACTAAAACAGAAATTATAATTAGTTTTTACAATTGCTAAAAAAAAGCAGAGTAATGAAACCACCAAACAAGAGACTCCTGTGGTTTGCGTTCAGAAACTTTGGTTACGTTTCTTTTGAAAGCCATAAAATTAATAAACTTAAGAAATATTAACACAAACTTAGGTTTAATTATAGTAAAAAAATAAAATAAAATAAATAAAACGAAAGATTTAAGACACATGCTTGCAAGACTTAAAAAAGTACAGAGAGAGTGAGAGAGCGAGAGAGAGAAGGCAGAAGACAGTTATGGCTTAATTTAAAGTCTTGTAAAACCAACATTATTTATGTTCATAAAACATTAAAGGAAATCATTCAACCCATAACATTTCCTTTCCCAAACCTTTCAAACTCTTTGGGTTCGACCCTCTTCTTTAGCCGTCTTATTTTTTCTTTGTCTTTCTATTTATCCCTTGAGAACTAATTTATTTTGAATAAGCCAACTTTTGTGTAATTTATTTGTTACGTTTTAGCTGAAGAGAAAGGCATTAGCACAACGTTGTTATTTGGTCATGTTTTCATGTATTAAACCTTCATGTAAAAGTCAAAAATTAAAAAAAAAAAAATCATATATTTGCTGGCCAAATCTTAAGCAATCAATTCTCGCATGTATGTATTTGTTTTTATTTGTTATTTTTCTAATCCTGTTTTACTTGAAAGCTCCGTATAGAAACCTTTTAATTTTTATTTTTTTTCTCGATTTGCAATTATTTTAATAAAAGCAAAACGGGCTATTTATTTTTGAAAAAAAAAAACATTCACTTTATGTCTGTTGTATGTGTCAGGCCATAAGTTATCGTCATCTATTATTTTCGTTATTGTTTTTTTTTTTTAATTTTTATTATTTCTATTTGTACATTTTGTATCTTTCAGGTTCATTGAGAAACCTGAGGAAGCTAGCTGTTGGGAAGTACTTGCTGGTTTGAAAAACCAGTATAAATTTTGTTTAATAACAGTAAATATTTATGACTCCAGGCTTAAATTAATCTGAACAAACTACAACATGTGTTAGTATTTACTTGGCAAATTTGTTTATATATTTTTTATATGACCAGAGGACCTGAGAGTGTATTTATTGAAGAACAAAAAGAATAGGTTACTAACTGCTGCTTAAACAAATTGCTTTAAGATGCTTTTCTGTGTATAAATGTGGTATTGGTTTTATGTGTCATTTAGTATTTTTTTTAACTCAATACACTTTTAGTGATTAAATATTCATAAATATTTAAATGTTAATCAAATGTATTTAAGTTCAATTTAGATTGAAGAAAATAAAAAAAAAATATTTTTTTTTTAAATGCTACTTTACGAGAAATTGGAAATAATTTCTAGATAATATCTAATGTTGTAATGATGTAATGCCGTTGTAATGAAAATTAATAAAATAGCAAAATTTTTATGATAATGAAAATTAGCTTTTTTTATAATATTGATAAAATAAATAAAATGAGAAAATAACTAAAACTGTATGCTGTTTTTTAATAATACCAAGAAAATGCAGTGCTAGTTTGAGTAAATACAAAAATTGTTTTAAAGAAAATTATATTTTGAGGAAATAGCAAAAATAATATGCTCTTTTAGGGAAATAGCTAAATGTTTAATGCTATTAGGAAAAATTGCAAAAATATAGTGCACTTTATCGAAAAATTTTAATGCTATTAGGAAAAAGCATTTTCTTAAAAAAATTAATCTTATATTAAGAATATAGCTGATATAGCTGATCAACGCTATTTTGGGAACATAGCACAAAATTTAATACTGTTATGGAACATTTGCAAAAATGTATTTCTGTTTTAGAAAAATTGCAAAAAGTTTAATGGAAAAATCGCAAATATTTTCTAAAAAATTTAAAAATTTAATGCTACCTTAAGAAAATAGCTAAAAGTTTAATGCTACTTGGAAACAAACTTTATTTTATTTTAGAAAAATAAAATAAAGCATTAAATGTTGTGCTATTTTGTGAAAATAGCACAACATTTAACGCTTTTATGGGAAACTATCAAAAATTTTAATGCTGTTGTGGAAAACCAGCAAAAAATAATTTTTATTTTAGAAAAATAGCAAATAGTTTATGGAAAACTAGGAAGTATTTTCTAAACAAAAATATAATGCTACAATATTGGGAAAATAAAAAAAACTTAATGATATTTTGGGAAAATAGGGACAATTGAATGCTAGTTTGGGCAACTGTTTTCCAAAAATAATAATCCATTTAATAAAAATAGCAGACAAATTATTTCCTATGAAAATAGCAAAAGTTTTCTTTAGAAAATTTGGGCTAATAGCTAAAACTTAAGCTACAATGGAAAAACAGCATAAGCTAGTTATTGAAAAAGGATGCTTTTTTTTAAATAAAAGTTAATACTATAATGAGAAAAATATCAAAAACTGTATTTTATTTAAATCAAAATTAATGCTATTTTGAGAAGCAAAAACAAAAAAATCAATTTTGAAATATAATAAAAATGTAGCGCTAATTTAGGAAAATAGCAAATATTTAATAATATTTTGGGAAAATACCAAATAGCTAAAATGAAATGCTATCTTGGGAAAATGTCATATACTTATTTTATTTTAGAAAACATTATGTTTTAAAAAGATATTAAATAATAATGACTACTGAATGCGATAACAGCAAAAATCCATTAAAAGAAAATAGTAAATATTAAAAAAAAAAAAAAAACAATGCTATATTGGGAAAAATCCAAAATTTAATCCAAATACTAAAACAAATTAATACTATATTAAGAAATAGCAAAATTTTAAATGTATTTCGGAGAAATAGTAAATTTGTATTGCTATTTTAGGAACATAACAACTATTTTTATATCCTTTACCATCATTCGGTTTGTAATTTTCACAATTTTCGTCGGAGAGCAAAAAAGTTTATATTTATAGGACGATGTCCGTCCGTCCGTCCATTTATCAGTTGAAATAATGTTTATATATATATCAAACGATCAGAAATCCTTTCGAAAATTTAGCTATTGAAATTCAGCAACCGGTTCTTAAATGGCGGGAATATGTAAAAAAAACAGTTTTTTTAAAACGGTTTTAGATTTCCTGAAGGCTCTAGGATTCAGAATATAGGGACTTCGGCTTTGCAAAGAAGGTTTGGATTTTTCTCCCCCGAAGAAAATTAACTTAATTGGGAAAATAATAACCCGGATATTCGGCAAAACGCAATTTAGACCGCTTTTATATAGAACGGTCATAAATATTTTATTAAAATTTCGGTTTTTTTAATCAACCAAATTGGTTTATAAACAACCGAGTTATGGGCCAAAAACTGAAAAATCTGTCAATAACACACACACAAACATTTATATTAAGCATTGCAATGACTATAAATGTTGTTGTTTTTTTGTATAAGCAAGCAGTTTAGTTGTACATATAATGCATATACATACAAGCATAAATAAATATATGTATGCTTATAAGTTGATATTGTGTTCTTTGTTTTTCTTTAAGCAAGCGTTGTTATTTTTTTAAATATAAATATGAAAATATTAAGGCACACTATTTCTTCTTATTTGTTGGTAAAACGGTGAAGGGAATAAAAGATTCGGCATGGCCGAATATAGCGCTCTAAATTATTTTAAATGAAATTAATCTCTTTTCTAGAAATAGGAAAATGTAATGCTATTTTTTAGAAATTGCAAATATTGATTGCTCTTTTGTGAAAATATCAAAATAGCAAAAATGTATTGCTATTTACAGAAAATAATAGTTACTTCTGTAAAGAAAATTATTCCGTTTTCGAGAAATATCAAAAAGGTAATGCTATTTTTTAGAAGTTTCAAATATTAATTGCTCTTTTGTGAAAATATCAAAAATTTAATGCTATTTTTGGGAAAATGTAATGCCATTTTGTGAAAAAAAGAAAAAATTAATTATATTGCGAAAGTAGCAAAACCTGCATTAAGTATTTTTTGAAGTCACCTTAAAAGAATATAAATAAATAAATTTAAAATAAATAGAATTATTTATAAAAGATAATAATTTTACTGTTAGAGTGATTGTAAGTCAATCTTGCATGAATGTTTCTAAAGAAAACACTCATTTATTAAATGAAATAAAAATCTTAAGTACTAAATATTAAAATTTAAAACTACATTAGTACACATGCGTATGTGAGAAATTATACACAAGTGCTTATCTTATATCCTTACACTTTCGTAGCACAGTGAGGTGTGAAAAGACAAGGACTTCTTTCGGTAGCAACGCGACGCACACATGCGTGGGATAAAATACATACTAAAATATACTTATATAAAGATTAAAAATTTTTTTTGAAACTAAACAATAACATAGAGATAAAAGAATATTAAACATAATTAAAAAACATGTTCAACTAAATTTAAACAACTTAGTTCTTCTAAAGGAAATTTGTTCTAGTTTGTGACAATCTTTTTGAAACAAATATATGCTATTCTGTGAAAGTAGCAAAAAATAGAAAAAAACAATTATTATTATTTTTTTTTTTTTTTTTGGAATTAGTAGAGAAATATTTATGTATTTTTTTAGGAAAATGATAAATTTTCCAACAAAATTTTATTAAAATTTATGAGAAAAAAATTATATTTTTGGAAATGTGAATAAATGCTACTTGTGAAAATATTAGAAATTTTATAAAGAAAATAAATACTATTTGCGAAAAAAATAAAAGCTTTCGAAAGAAATTGATGTTATATTAGATAAAAATATCCAAAAAATATCAAAAAGAAATTAATGTAAAAACTTTCCAAAGAAATAAATGCTATTTTGTGGAAATAGCAAAAATTGTCGAGATTAAAAAAAATCACAAAATAGCATTGCGAGAATAATAAAAGTTTTATAAAGAAAAATAATGTTATTTTGCAAATACATAGCAAACATTTTATAAAAGAATCCTAGTGCTATTTTGTGAAAAGGGCAACAAATTCTAAGGGCAACAAATTAATGCTATTTTAGGGAAATGGTAATATTTTTCTATCAATAAATGTTATTTTGAAAAAAAGTAAAAAATTTTAGAAGAAAATAACTGCTATTAAAAAAAATAGCAAACATTTTCAAAACGACATAATACTGTTTTAGAAAAATATAAAAAATATTTGATATAAACTTGATACTATTTTTTTTTTAATTTATTGAAAAAAAATGAATACTATTTTTGTAAATAGTAAAAATTTTTTAAAAAACAAATCTGAAGAAAAATTTGTTCTTGGTATTTTCTTAAGTGAAATTTTTCTTAGAATTTTTTTACTATTTTATTAAAATAGCATTGATGATATTTAGACGATTTTTGCTATTTTTTGTAAAAATTCATTTTCTTCAGAATTTTTTTATATTTTGAAATTTTTGTATTTTAAAATTTAATTTATTTTCCATGAATATCTTTCCTTTTAAAATCTATTAAACCTTGACACCATCCATTTAAATATTGCTTTACTTGCTTTAAAATCAAACATGAACTCTTATAACAATCTCTTTTTTTAAAGCATTTCAAAACATTCAAACACAAGGGCTATTAAAATTAATATAATCACAAAATAGCATTTGAAATTGTTTTTTCAAGTAACAAAAGATATAAAAAACAATGTGTTTTTTTTCAGTTGATTACCTGTCTATCAGTCAATAAAAAAAAAAAAAAACATTTCAAATAGTAAAGAAAAAGTAACCGGCAGCTATAAAAAAATGCTGGTTACTGGTACTAAATGAAACAAAAAAGCAACCAGAATGTTGAAAACAGTAGCCAACTGACTGTTCTGGTAATATTTTTATTTTTCCTATTTTTTTCTTATAAAACAACAAACATAATTCATTTGTAGCAGCTTTAGCTAAAAGCCGAAAAATATGAATTAAAATATTGTTAGTTATAGATATTTGTCTTGAGCATTTTTTTTTATTTTTTTGTTGTTCCTGCTTTACTTTTAGTCTTCAAATGTTATGTTTAAAAATTGATAGACGTCGACTTCTTAGCAACAAAAAAAAAAAAAAAAAAAAAAAAAACGCTTGTTAATAATATTTTGCAAAAAGTTGTTATTTTAACTTTAAAAGCCCGCTGGCCTTTCATTGAAGTTTTTTTTAGATTTTTTTCTTTGATTTTCTTTGTAATAGATGGGGCGTTTTAATGATTAACGTTTGTTGTTTTGATTTTTTCTATGCTAAAGTTTGAGTTTAAAACGCTTGAATGGTTGTGATTACTTGTAGTTTTTACTCATTTTTTGTCTTATCATCTATAGCTACTGTTTGTAAAGAATGATGTGTAGATTTTTCTCGTATGATTTTGTTGTTATTATTTTAATAAAGAACTTTTTATATTGAATAGTTACGTTAAAAAACATTGTTGCAAAAGTTTGCTTTTTTTTTTTTAAAGATAAGAAAGCAAAACTTGTGTTAGGTGATAATTTGTATAAATTAGTTGGAAAAAAATACATTTTTGAAATTTACCTTAAGGTCCGTGTGGAGTCTTTACTTATTTACTCCCATCGGACGTGTACCCAGGTGGCGGATAGGGGGGTTCGGATGTAAGGTTTCTGATCCGATTGTAGTCAATAAACTGGAGATCACTTACCATTGGTTACAGATCTCCATGTGCTGACTATAGTCGGGTCCTACGCATTACATCTAAACCTAGAAACTCATAGAAGTTCTCGCGGACCAAATAAATTAAGTGCACTTTTAAGATCAAGGTGAGAGGTAGCAGTGCCGAGGATCTGTATGGTTAGTTAGTGCTTAAAGAAACTACTCGTTAACAGCTCCCCTCCAACGCCCATGGCACGGGTTGGTTGTAATTTTTAAAAGCCTAGTCCGCGCACGCCGTCACTGCGCGAGATGGTCCACTTAGTACGTGCATTTTCGTGGGACCAAGATTAGTAAAGAAGAATATTTTGAAACAAAGGATGTGGAGAGGAAGAATAGGGCAGTTTCAGTAGGAGTTTCGGACACTGACTCTGACCTTTTAAGGATTCACGGGGACATAATTGCTAAGGAGGGACAATTATTGAGTGAACTGGCCGAAACGGACGACCTCTTGGGCTCACCTGGAGACTCTCTCGTGGGGACGGTTACTACGGAGAAGTTGGAGGATCTTACTCTTGATTCTGATGAGGAACATGAAATAACAATGATTTCAGTTCACGCTCAGGAACGGAATTCTCCAGCATCCGAGGTGTCACCCGCACGGGATGATGGACAGGTGGGTTCAAAATTAGTTCGGCAAGACGCGGTGAAACCAGGTGTAACTGCCGTCGTCGACAGCCGAACAAAACAAGATAAAGCGAAGAATGGCGTCAGATCCTCCTTGATCTTTCTTAATAAGATGGCCAAGAGGGATCTGTCATCAGTCAGTGGTAGGGATAAATACCTTATCAAGAGGCATAGGAAGAGTGTGATTAGATTTGAAAAAATCTATGGCTCGACCTCCGCTATCTTGGGAATGTCTTATCCCGAGGGACTGAATGCGATATTTGACACCGCTCCGGAAAATGCTCGGGAGAGTATAGGAAACGTGTCAGCCGTCGCACTGAAGTCCAAGGATAAAGACAATGATAGCAGCCGACCAAATAAACCGATCACATCTTCGGAACGATCGGTTGAAACTGGGAAGCTGGCTATCACTGCCAAAAAGCGGGCTGATCGTAAACCATCCGGCAACTCTGGTGAATCAATCACCAAAGGAGCAAGGTGTGTAGACGACCAACCCTCTACCAGCAAGAAAGGTGCGGCAAACAACACTCCCAGCTCTCTTAAAGGTCTTCAAAAGAAGATGATAAAGAATGCTGGAAGTGGGGCTGGTCATAAGCCATCTGACTCTCTTAAGGATCACCGTAAGGAGGTCGTTAAGAGAGCTGGGTCTGGCGATGACCAACCAGTCCCTACCGCCAAGAAGGCGAGTCACACACCGTCTGGATCTCTTAAGGGCCCCCAAAAGGTAGTCACTAAGAGAATTAGATCTGGTGACGACAAGCCTTCTACATCGAAAAAGGCGAAGGAGTTGATGAAGCCGGCATATCTTCAGGCGGCTGTCATAGACCGTGCTAACCCAGATGGGAGGATTAGCACGGATTTATGGAGGTTGATTGAAGATAGGCTCATCGACGAGATCACCTTTGAAGTGTCCTTCAAAGGCGCGGACTGGTCAAAGGGTGTCAAAACTGTTAATTGTGGTAATGAGAAATCACTTGACTTTCTCAAGGCCACGATTGCCAAGTGTGGCAGCCTTTGTCCAGAGGCGAAACTGGATGTGATACTCGCATCTGAGTTGCCCCTGAGACCAGTAGTGACAGTGTGGATTCCACCACCCATAAAACCGGTGGAAACTATACTGACAGTACTAGTCAACCAGAACGAGGATTTGGATACTAGTCAGTGGAAGTTGTTAGCTTCTCTGACTTGCAAAGAGAACCTCGGAAGGGACTTCTGGTTTGCTATAGACCAGGAGTCCCTTAGGAAATTGGAGTCTATGGGGGGAATCGCTAATTTCGGTCTGGGCACTATCAGGTTCCGGTATCCGAAATCTGACAGTACCAACAAGGCTGCAAGTGGTGCAAATTAATTTGCATCACTGTGAAGCAGCCTCTATCGAACTAGCGATGAACCTTATCGACTCCAAAGTAGATGTGGCCTTAATCCAAGAGCCCTGGATCAACAACACCAGAGTATGTGGATTAAGTGTCAAAGGATATACACTTTTTGTGCCATCCACTAAGGATAAGGTAAGAACGTGTATACTAGCTAAGAATGAGTTAAATTTTATAAACTTTCATTCTTTTAGCAATGGAGACCTAACGGTCGTGAAAAGAAAGGATAGAGACGGGAGGAAACTCGCACTCGCCTCCGTTTATATGCCTTACGATGTGGCCAACCCACCGGGTGATATGGTGTGCAAACTAACAGAGTATGCAAAGAGAAGAGGCGTATATTTGGTACTCTGTTGCGATGCTAATACACATCACTGCCAGTGGGGCAGCGCTGATATCAACGAAAGAGGTGAGTCAGTTTTCAATTTTATAACTACTAACAATCTTTTTATCTGTAACTTGGGTAATGTGCCCACATTCAGAACTAAAGATAGAGAGGCAGTTATAGACATAACACTGACGAACTTTAGGGGCGAATACATTACGAACTGGAGGGTAGACAGTGAATGTTCCTTTTCGGATCATAACAGGATATCCTTTAGTTTAAATTTCGCGGGACCAAAGAGAGAACCATATAGGAACTCCAGGAGAACCGATTGGAACTCCTTTAGGGCCATTATGGATAGGGAACTAAACGCCGCTCCGGGATGGCAATTGTCATCAGAGGGAGTTGAGATTTTAGTGGAGGACTTCACGGGGAAAGTTAGGAAAGGTTATGAACTAACTTGTCCGGTAATATTTCCGGGAAAGAGGGAACAGCCTAAATGGTGGACCAAGGAACTTAGGAACCAAAGGTCAACCGTCAGGAAGTTGTTCAATAGGGCGAAACTGACACGCAAGTGTGAGGATTGGAGCAGCTTCAGGGAAAGTTTTAATAGGTATAAGGCAGACATTAAGAGGGCAAAAAGGGACTCATGGAGGAAAAACTGTGAGTCCATCGACTCTGTTAATGAGTTATCCAGATTCAGGCGAATCTTATCCAAGGATCCTAGTGCTCCTGGATATATTCATCGTGTGGATAACTCATGGACGGAGTCTTGCTCTGAGTCTCTGAGTATACTTATGGAAACTCATTTTCCGGGCTGTAGGAACTTAGAGGCAGATGCACAGGCAGGACGAATCTTGGGATTCTCGGAATGTGTATCTGATAGGGAACTTAGTGAAGTAGTCGGTGACATAGTCTCGATGGATAAGGTAGCATGGGCGGTGAACACCTTTGAACCTTACAAGTCACCTGGTCCAGACGGTGTTTTTCCAGCCATGTTGCAGAACATCAGTGACACGGCACTAACACTTCTCACTGAGTGTATGTCTGATTAGGAGATATATTCCAAGGAGGTGGAGAGAGGTTAAGGTAATTTTCATACCTAAGGCGGGTAGGGCTAGCCACTCGAAACCTAAGGATTTTAGACCGATCAGCCTATCGTCTTTTCTTTTGAAGACATTAGAGAGATTGATCGATCTTTATCTGAGGACGACAATTGACAACCATATCATCAGTGGGGCTCAACACGCTTATCTAAAGGGTAAATCTGTTGAGAGCGCGCTACATGATGTGGTGAGTTACATTGAACGCGGCCTGCAGTATAGGGAGTATACATTGGCAGCGTTCCTTGATATAGAAGGAGCTTTCAATAACATTAAGATTGAGGCTATTAGGGAATCACTAGAATCATTATGCATTCAAAACTTCCTAATCGAATGGATTATTTTGATGCTGAATAGCCGAATAATTAATTCGAACTTGGGAGATGCATGCATAAGGAAGATAGTGACTAGAGGAACTCCGCAAGGAGGAGTTCTCTCGCCCTTGCTATGGCTCTTAGCCGTCAATGTCATTCTAAGACAATTTGACGCAAGAGGACGGAAAATCGTTGCCTATGCTGATGACGTGGTTATACTGATCACGGGTTAATTTCTTTCACGATCAGCGACGTCATGCAGTATGAACTTAACGAACTGTTCTCATGGGTAAGGGTTTAGGGGTCAACCCAGAGAAGACAGAGCTACTTCTTTTCACCAGAAGGTACAGGATTGAGCAGTTTAGGCTACCGGTACTAGGGGGGACAGAACTAAGACTGTCAAAGGAGGCAAAATATCTTGGTGTATTCCTTGACAGTAAATTATCTTGGAAGAGGAACACTCAGGAGAGGCTTAAGAGAGGTCTCAACGCCTATTACACATGCAGGAACTCCATAGGTAAGAGTTGGGGACTCAAACCGATGGTAGTAAATTGGATTTACACTTCGATGGTGAGGCCAATTCTGACGTATGGATGTCTGGTATGGTGGGAGGCAATGAGAATAGGAAGTCGTAGGAATCTTCTGTCTAAGGCCCAAAGATGTGCTTCGATTGGCATAACAGGTGCCGTAAGAAGCACACCTCAGGCGGCACTTGACGTCATTCTGCATCTCCTACCCATTGAGGAGTTCGTGATGGGAATGGCTGCAAGGAGCCTGCTTAGACTTAGTGAACTAGGACTTACAGGATCAATCAGAATAGGACATTCCAAACTTTTAAACGAGGTTAATCTCGGTGGACATGCCCTGGTTCCCTCTGGATCCACGGACTATATGTGCACGGAGGTCGATTTCGGGGAAAATCCTATACTGATTATTCCGAGTAGGAACCGATGGTCGGATAGGGAGAAACTATTCGGTGGTGTATCGGTATTCACTGATGGTTCCAAAATGGATACAGGCACTGGTGCAGGTGTGTATCTAGTTGAGGGAAACATCAGGAAGATGTATAGGCTACCGGATAGTTGTAGCGTGTTCCAGGCGGAAATTTTAGGTATCCTTAGGGCCACAGAATTGATTGCAGGGAATATAGAAGTGAATACAGAGGTAACTCTGTATGTGGATAGCCAGGCAGCGCTGAAAGCCTTGAAGGGACACTTTGTCAAGTCTAGGCTAGTTAGCGACTGTAAGAAGGCTCTTAGGAGATTGATGGGAGATTACCATATCAGACTCTGCTGGGTACCTGGTCATTGCGGGATAAATGGCAATGAGGTAGCTGATGAAATAGCTAGGAACGGCTCAGCTTTGGATAGGACTGTGAGTGAAAGCGGTGTGAGACCATCTCTAGGCTTTTACTTCAGGTTAATTAGGGAGTGGATTCGGGATAGAACCAATCATGCATGGAAACGAAGAACGGACTGCAGATTATCAAGGGTCCTATGGCCCAAACTTGATAAAGAAGATACAGATCTACTTTTAAGCATGAAAAGGGAAAACCTGAAGACTATGATAGGTATTCTGACAGGTCATTGTCCCATAGGGGGAATGATAGGGTATTGGGATAGAGGTTCCTCCGGTCTTTGCAGAATGTGCGAAGATAATGAGGAACTAGAGACTGTGGAACATATCATATGTCACTGTCCATGTCTACAACTAAGTAGGCTGAAATGGTTAGGCAGTCGATTCCTTGACGAATTGGACAGTATATCGACAATAGAGCTCGATAGACTAATAGGATTCGTCATGGAAATAGGCTGGCTAAGAGGGGGTCGTTGGCGTGGAGCGAGCGACCTGGGGCGGTAGTACTTTTCCTTTTCTGATTCTTTCTATTCTCTTCTATACTTTTATTGGTCTCAGCCTTTTTCTCAATCATTTTCCTTCCTGCTCTTTTCTATACCTTATATGTAGTTTCTTTCTGGTTTCTTTCCTATATTCTTTTTGAAGGGACTCACAATGGACCGTTAGGTCTCCGAGTGGATGCACAAGCACTCGTATGAGTGCTGGGCAACCCTTCCCTACCTACCTACCTACCTACCTTAAGGTGTGATTTAAAAATAAACTAAAGTTGTGGCTATTTGGTTATAGATAAATTTGCAGCATATCGATTTGATGAGAAAATTTTTGATGTGAAAATGTTTAATTTTAAAATAGAAAATTTTATTGAAAATAATAATTTTTAAAAATAAATATGGCTATTTTTGCAAATAGCAGATTTTGCTATTCTACATAACTTATGCTATTTTATAAAGACAGCAAGTGTTCGTTTAGAAAATTAATTAATCTCAAATCAGCTTCATTATTCCTTAGTAAATTGTTCTATTTCTCCACTATGTAAAATTTTGCTACTTTTCAAAATAGCATTAATTTTATTTACGAAATATTGCTATTCAGTAAAATATCACCAATTTTCTATAGAAAATTTTGCTATTTTACAATTATTTCCAAAAATAGCATCGATTTTATTAATAAAATATTATATTTTATAAAATAACATTAATTTTTTAAAGACAATTTTACTATTTCCTAAAATAGTTTTAATTTTATAGATAAAATAGTAGCAGTTTTTAGAAAATGTTATTTGGCAAAATAGCATTAATTTTTATTTTAAAATATTAAGCTATTTCTAAAAATAGCTTTGCATTTTATTAAAAATATATTGCTATTTTATAAACTTCATCAATTTTTTCAATTAAATTAAAAAAAAGTTTCTTTTTGTTTATTAACTAATTTAGTTTTTAAGGCACGATTTTTTATGGTCAGTTTTTAAATAAATTTCAATTTTAAAATAGTCTTAGTCTACAAACTACATTTACTTGCATTCTAATACAAGTATTTTAGCTATTCTATATATTTTACTACTTTTATTTAAATTATTGTTGTTTCTTTATAAACAACAAATGACAATAATATCAACAGCAATACTAACAATTATTAACATGTTGTAATTAAAACTTTTAACTTAAGAAACCAGTTTCATAATATATATTTTTATTTAGTTGTGTTTTTTTTTTCTTAAAAAATCAAAGAACTAAAAGCCGCTTTTAACTAAAACATTCTCTTCTGCATCTAAAAACAATCAAGTTTAGCATTTGTCAGATAATTTATTTATGTATTGTGGAAATGTTTAAATACAAACGTACATACATATAAGTTTGTCTACAGTTACACTTCTATAAACCTTGTTTTATATAATACAATAATTCTTTTTGTTTAAAATTTGCAAAAAAAATGAATCATTTGTATTTGTTTTAGTCTAAACTAGAAATATAAGATATAAATAAAACTTAATTAATTAAGAAAAAAAAAAAATCATGTAACTTGTTTGATTTTATTCATAAAGACCTCGTGGAAAATTTTTGAACAACATAAAGCTACATATTTTACAAAATAGCACAATATGCTATTTTAGAAAATAGGAAACTTTTGCTATTTCGCTAAATATAGAAAATGTTTGCATTACGTTTTCTTTAGTCTTAATTTTCTTCGAAATATGTTTGCTATTTTCTCAAAATAGCTTTAAATTTCTTTAAAATATTGTTATATTTTTTAATAAAATAAATAAATAAAATAAAATAATAAAATAACTTTAATTTTCTTATTTGCTTTACAAAACTAATGCTATTTTACGAAAATAGCAAACAATAGCCAACAAATTTCAGCTATTTTTGCAATATAGCATTATTTTTATTTCTTTTTTAAATATGTTCACATAGTAGCATTTTTTTCTGTAAATATTGTTTGCTATTTTCAGTAGCAATACTTTAACATATAACATGTTTGTTATTTTTCCAAAATAGCATTAAATTTCTTTAAAAATTTGTTATTCTTTTCATAAAATAGCATTAATTTTATTTACAAAATATTATCAATTATCCTAAAATAAAATAGCATTATTTTTTTTTTAATTTGTTTGTATTTTTTACAATATAGAACTAATTTCTGTTTAATTTTCCAACAAAATAGAATTAGTTATTCTATAGCTATATTTTAGCTATTTTTACCAAATAGCATTAATATTCTATACAAAATTTTAGAAAGTGTTTACTATTTTCTTAAAATAGTATTATTTTCTTTAAAAAAATGTTTGCTATTTGACAAAATAGCGTAAAATAGCATTACATTTTTTTAAAAAGTTAGTAATTATTTTTAATAAACTATTAACAATTTTCTTACATTAAAATATAATTAATTTTCTTATGAATTTTATTTGCTATTTATGTAATATAGCATTTTTTCTGACACTTTCACGTAATTGCATTTCTTGTTAATTTTTTACATAATAACATTAGTTTTTCTATACATATTTTTTATTTTAACGAAATATTATCCATATACTTTAGAAAATGTATGTTTTTTAACTTACAATTTTTTTTTTTTAGAAATGAGGCTATATGATATGATTTCATTTATATTAGTCCTTGCTCTTAAGCTTCCACTTAGAGCTTTTCATATAATATCACCATGTTTTTTTTGACTGTTTTGTCTCTTCTTGTCTGTTAGAAATCTTCATTGTTTTATAATTTATTTTTGTTAGTTCTTTAATGGGTTGATTAACAAATTAGAATAAATTATTTGTTCTATTTTACCATTTTATAGAGATTTATTTTTTTAATAAACCACTTTTTTATTCTTGAATTATCCAGTAGAGAATTTCCAGTTGCTGCTAAATATTTCAGGTGATAAAAAATCTTCTTATTAGAAAAAGTCTTTTGAAGAAAATTAATGTTTTTTAAGACAAATTGTAAAAAAATGAGAAAATAGCAAAAGGTTTCTAAAAAGAATTAATGCATATAAAATTTTCTAAACAAAATAATGTTACGTGAAAATAGCAATAGTTTGTTAAAACAGCAAAAAAAAAAAAAAAATCTAAAAAAATCGATGAAGTTTTCTAAAAGTAGCAAAAATTTTTAAATCTGTTTAGAAAAAGTAACAACAATTTTCTATTGGACAGTTAATGCTATTTTATTAGGAAAATAGCAAGTTTTTTTTTAATTCTATTATATTTTAGAAAATTTAGTATAGCTAGCAATAACTTTCTACAGAATATTTAATGTTATTTTCTATAATATATTAGATTTCTTTTAATTCTTGCTATTTTCCTATAATAAAATTAAATTGTTCTTAACAAAATATTTGGTATTTTTCTAAAATATCTTAAAAAAGCAAATCTTTTATAGAACTTTGTTGTTTTGCTGCTTTTACAAAACAACTTTAAATTTTTGTATATAAAATTTTTTTATTTATATAAATTAGCATAAATTTATTTTCGACCAAAAGTCATTGTTTATTTCTTTTAGAAACTTTTAGCTTCTTAAAATAGCATTAAATCTCCAATAGAAAATTGTTGTTATTTTTTCAAAACAGATTCAAACAATTTACTTTAATTGCTACTTTCATAAAAATGCATTAATTTTTTTAGATTTTTTTTTTGCTACTTTAACAAACTATTGCTATTTTCACGTAATATTATTTTGTTTAGAAAATTTTATATGCATTAATTCTCTTTAGAAAGCTTTTGCTATTTTCTTATTTTTTTGCTATTTTTCTTAAACAACTTTAATTATCTCCAAAAGACATTTTTTAATAAGAAGAGTTTTTTTATCATCTGAAATATTTAACAGCAACTAGAAATTCTCTACTGGTTAAGTAAAAAAAAAAGTGGTATGTTAAAAAATAAATCTCCATTTAAGGAAAAAATGGCAAAACTTTTTAATAAATAAAATGATAAAATAGAACGTATGATTTTATGGTAATTAGTTAATTAACCCATAAAGTGGGGGAAAGAATTAAAAAAAAAATTATATAAAAAGATTATATAAATCATGAAGAAGAATGATTCGCTTCATTAAAAAAAATGGTGATGTTATGTGAAAGGTTCTAAGTGGAAGATTAAGAGTAAGGACCAATATAGATGAAACCGTCATGACTTTTATATTGGGTCTCTGCCGGTTTCAATATATGCCTGGCTCATGGAAAGCAAGAAATAAGAACTAGTCCCCTTTCAGTTAGCCTCCGTAAACCTTATTCCCTTGAAGGTGGATCGAGAGCTATAGAGAACGAGGTTAGTCTATAGAGTATCTCCTAAAGTCTCTGATTTGACTACTGTGAAGTTGTCTGTTGCTACTCCCCTGCTAGTTGTGGATAAAGGAATTGCAAACATGTTATCAGGTTCCCACGACTTACCAAATTTTAGCTTCCTATGATACGATCACTATTAACAAGAAATCAAAACTGAAATTAGTATAGCAATTATTAAGTCAGCAATACAAAAGTCCTTTCACGCGTATTGGGATGTGAAAGGACATTATTAAGGACAAAATTAAACACCAAAGTTCGAAGAAGGAGGAATATTTGTAGACCCAAAAGGCTTGGACCATAAATTCCAAATCGCATTAGAAATTGTTTGATGAATACTTCAGATAATCTTGAAAACTAATTGCAGTTTTCTTCAAGGCTCTCAAGCAGAATAAGATGAATACGGTGTTACAAGAAAAAAAAAAATAAACGTTTTATAACTTTTGACTATCTTTTCTTTATAATTTAATAACGTTAAATTTTCTTTTGACGCTGCACAGAATTGAATATTGATAATTGATGTTTTGAAAAAGCAAATGATTTTCGGTAAAAATGGATAAAATATAGCATCATTATCTGTTAAAAAAAATCTTACATTTTTTCACTCTCCTTGAAGTGCATTGACACAGTCGCACATTGTTGTCTGTTTTTATTAAGGTGGTATAAAATGGAAATTTTAAATTTAAATTAAAATATTTTAGTGTTTTATTTTATATAAAGCAGTCTTTTTACAATGGAGTTGGTAATCATAGGTTTTTGGAAACATATCTACGTATTTTTTGTTAAAGTTAATGTTGCAGAAATATTTTTAATAATTTTTTTTAATCGGTCTAAAAACGCATATTATTTACTTTTATATAGGAATTCAAAAAGTTTTTATATGAACTTAAGTAAAAATTTAAAATTTTATATTTTTACTTAATAATTTTAATACTTTTAATACTTTCTCTGGGATACTACACATACCCCAGCAAAAGCTATGCTTTCCTGGTAAGCAAGCAAGTATAATTGGAAACAAAAATAAACTACATACTTTTTGCCTGCACAGAAAAAAAATTTATATATTTGAACATTTTTTTCATAAATATTATGAATCGAACATGACTTTTCTCTCCCGAACTTTTTTCATATAAAATAAAATTTTGTTCATAGATATTATTAAATTGTTCATAATGAAAATTTTAGTAATTTTGCAAAAAGTTTGTTAAATCTTTGGTTTAGTTTTATTAGATTTGATTGCAAATGATAAATGAAAATAGTTATACATGAAAATAATAACAACGAAAGCCTTAAAATGGCAAAATTCCAAAGAAATTCTGTAAAAAAATAATGTTTAGAAATTTGCATCATTTTGCTCGCATTCTGTAGCACATCTTTTTGATAAAAAGCGCTTGCTTCTCTTCTGTTCCTATAATAAAGCTAAAAATCATTAAAAATCTAAAATTTTCCAAAGAAAATTTCAAACATTTTTTTATAAATTGAAAATATAAATGAAATTTCAAACTATTTATTTTAAGTCTTCTTGAATTTTGATTCATTTCAAAAAATGTAAAAAAGTGTTAATATTTAAAACATTATTCTTAAATATTATGAACTAAAATCAACGAAAGTAAATTCTTATATTTATGCACAAACTTTTTTCTGTGTGAATAATTGTTATTTTTGTTTGTGTTGTCGTCAAATTCATTTAGTTATTTTTAGACTTTAGGGGCACTCAAAAATATGTACCTAAAATAAAAAAGAAGTTTTGTCGTCAGCGAGATTTGAACTTGTACACAAATTAACCATTCATTTTTAATGACAAACGTCTTACTCAGTACACCAACTCGCACTTCATTTTCTAAGTGATAAAAACTTTTCTTAGTATAAAATATCTTTTTAGACATTTTGTTATAAAAAACTAACAGCATCAGAATGGGGTTGAGTCAATACATTCTGGTTATTAATCCAAACCTCTAGCCAACTCATCCACGCGATTGTAATATTACTGTACTATTACACTATTGAGTACTTATTTATGTAATACCGAGTAGCCAAATAATAATGACGCCTCATTACCGAGAAACTACTTTAATAAGTAGTTGCCATTACCAAAAACCAAAAAGTTTTTGCTGGGATGAAAATTCAAAAAAAAAAAAAAAAAAATTTTAGATATTTTGAGATTTGGGAGAAAACAAATTTCAAGGTAAATGTGCTTGTTTTCTTAACAAAAATAAAATAAAATTAAAGTAAAACAAAATTAAAATCACAATTTTATATACTTAATTATTACCCTGTTAACGTGATAGGGTCTTATATGGAAAATATTGTCATTTATAGACCGATCCTTCTGAAATTTGACTGTAAGCTTAATACTTAAATACGGGTATATTTAATATATTTATGAGCATTTAAATTAGTTTCAGGAAATTTTTAATGTGGGGGCTGAGTGAAATAATGCCTATACTTTAACAAATTTTATTGGGTTATGTTATTGGTCTAAAATAGTCTCAAGTACCAAATTTCATAAAGTTACCTTTAAAACCTACAGAGCAGAAACTATGGTTTTTGATGCAAGGACAACCGGACGGACATAAGTTTACTCAAAAAGAAAAAAAGAAAATAATTCAAAAAGTATTTTTTCGATGTATAATGAGTTAATTATTATAACAAAATTATAAACAAGACGCCATACACCCTCCCTAATTAAACGCCATTTTTGGCGATTCTACCCCTCTGTACGCTGGTTAAACTCTAGTTGAAAGGAGCATAGTGGGGCCATTTGCAAAAACAAAAAATTGTGATAAACCTGTATCTCTTAAACCACTGATCGGATCGAATTGAATTATAGGGAATAGTTGTAGAGGAGGACCTACTGGTTAAGCTACAGGGTGTCAAAGTTAACCACCTCGACCATGATAAATTTTTAACAGCTCGCAAATTATACAAATTAAGGTCGATTTTCATAACTTTTAAATATTCTCTTTTAGTTAAAAAGATATTTTCCCTACAATTTTGAATTTTTGATTTTTTGCCTTGACTTTATAAATAATTTCGTAATATAGTACGATTTTTTTAATCTATATATATATATATATATATATATATATATATATATATATATATATATAAATGAAATATGTTTATCTGTTTGTTGGCTTATAGAATCCTAAATGACTGAACCGATTTTCCTGAAATTTTTACAGTAACATCACAGGATACCAATATTAAGTATCGGATATCTTAAGAGTCGCTGCACCCATTTTCTTGAATTTTTTGTAGTAGGATTTTCTGAGCACTGGAATTGAAGTAAAATAGCTGCAGGGGGTAGGCACAGGGCGAGCTATACTCCCATATGATGCACATATTAAATATCGCGTAACTGAAAAACGTGGTTAAAGCCACTATAATGGAGAACTATAAATTTCAAAATAAAAATGAGCTGGGTGGACAGATCATAAAGCATTACAATAATCATTAATAAGAAGAATTATTTAATTGAATAAGTTGCTATGGATAATATAAATAAATATATATTAAAATATTTTTTTTGTTAAAAGTGCATATTTACAAAACAAGTTGATATACAATACGTATGTAAATAAATAAATTAAATCATAAAAAAAATATATTTGTATTTTTTCAGACTTTATTTTAACAGTGCAGCGAAGCGCACCGGTTAAGCTAGTGTCCTATAATTTCCTATACATTTGAAAATAATATTTTGATCCTTTTTGTTTTTTTGAGTTATTGAAATTTGCCTAGCCGTGAGAAATTACACAGAAAAAAATATCGCCTTATATTTTTCAATTAATAGTTGTTGTTTCACTATACATCAAAATTTAATATAATCAAACAAAAATAAAAGAAAAAAAAAATTTCATGAAAGATTTTTTCTGATTTAAATTCTCAATTTATTTTTATTGATTTTGATTGATTTAATAAATTTTTTAAATAGAAAAATTTTTCTTTTTTTCATTTCTGCAGCTATTAGTAATTGATATAATCGTTTTGGTGAGAGGTGGAAATCTAAACAATTTTTAATTGAATGAATTATTGGTGATTGGTGGCTTTTTGCTGTGTATCAAAATCAACACTTTGAGATGGCTATGAAAAATTGCTATTAAAAAGAAGAAATAAATAAATAAAATAATATATACATATATATATATATATAAATATACACACACACATATACATATATACATATTCTACCAGCTTTGGTCGAATAAAGTCACGCAAGATTTTAGAAATTAGTCAAATTTTTGGAATCATATTTTTTAAATGCACAAAAAATATATTGAAATTTTTAAAATCAATTGAAAATGACTGTATTAACAAGATAATGATCATTTTGTTTACTAAAAATCATTTTGATAGCTTTAAGCTGGTTATTTTTTTTTATAAATTTTTAAATCTAAAAAAATTTTTCTTAAAAACTATAAATACTTAAAATTTATAAATTTTTCCCGCTGAACTCTTTTAATTTTTAAGTATGTAAAATATATGAAAACATATGAAAATAGGCTAATTTATCTATCCACTGATATACATTTATCTCTTACTTAAAATTTAAAAATCATCGAAATCGTGCCAAATTTGTGGAAGCTGCATGCTCTTAAATCTTTTTCATAAAAAATCCTTTAAAACAAAGTAATTAATCTCAAAGTAGCTCCACTATTCTTTAGCAAATTATGTTACTTTACATATGTATATGAAAAAATTTTGCTACTTCTCAAAATAGCATTAATTTTATTTACAAAGTATTGCTATTCCATAAAATAGCACCAATTTTCTATACAACATTTTGCTATTTCACAATTAAGCACAATTTTTCTATAGAAAATTTTGCTATTTCACATAATACGATCGATTTTCTTAACAAAATATTGCTATTTTATAAAATAGCATTAATTTTCTATAGACAATTTTTATATTTTCTAAAATAGCTTTAATAAAATAGTAGCAGTTTTTAGAAAATCTTATTTGACAAAATAGCATTAATTTCTCTTTAGATATATGCAGCTTTTACCCAAAAAATATTACTATTTTATTAAAAATATATTGCTGTTTTAAAAGCTTGTTAAAATTTTTTAAGAAATTAAAAGTCTCTTGTGGTCATTCGTTAAAAATTAAATTTTATATTAAACTTTATTAATAATGGCGTATACTTTCATGATTAGTTTTTAAATAAATTTCAATTTAAAATAGTCATTGTATACTAACCACATTAAGTTGGACTCTAATACAAGTATTATAGCTATTCTATATATTTTATTATTTTTTTCTTCATCCTATCTAGTTATTTACAAAAATTTTGAAATCGGCTTGATTTGTGGAAGTTGCGATTTTTTGACAAATTTTCAGACTCGAGGTGGTCAACTTTGACCATCTATAGCTCATCTCGTGTTGCAGCTGTGTGACTGCAATGTAATTTTTCCGAAAGATTAGATCCTTTCTTACAACTTTCTCATACTTCTCAATTATGTCCATCTAGCAGTTTAGGAGATACAGATTTACAACCAATATTTTATTGATAGGTTCCACTGAGAGTTGTCTGCTCTTCGAGATTTTCAATTTGTTTAATTCATATTTAGTATTTTAAAAATAACAACTTGATCTCTTATTTCTTTATTCTTATAATTACAAAAAAGTTAAAATAAGTTCTAAGAAATTATAAGAACAAGAGCTCATGTTATTATTTTTAAAATATTAAATGTGAATTAAACAAATTGAAAATCTTGAAGAGCATACTATTTGTGAATATTTAAATTAATTTTTTTGATTTTTAATAATTCATAGAATTATGTGAAAATGTTTTAAAATCAATGCCATTTAAATCTAGTTTATGGCTTTAAAATGTATGTTAAAAATATCGAAAAATTAAAAAATAACAAGTAGCCTTAACATTTTTTTTCTTTTTGTTTTCTAAACACTAAGTTTTATTCATTTTCTGCACAGTGAGTCAATAAAGCGTTAAAAACTTAATTTAAAAAGAATTAGATTGTATAAGAATTGTGTATATAATTTTTGCTGAATTTAAAGTTAATAAAAACCAGTCATAAATCTTTAACATGTATATTTTATAATAATAAAAAAATTAAAAAAAGTTAAATAAAACAGAAATAACAATTTTAAATATCAAATGTGTGTTTTTTTATTATTTTTTTTTTGTATTGGGGTTTTGTGTTGGTTTTATTAAAATAAATCTATTAAAATCAATAAATCTATTGTTTTATATTTACCAGATTTTTTTTCACTTTTATTGATTAAATAAGTCTGAATTTTTAAAGCAAACTATCATTTGAATTTGAGTGATTTAGATGATTTAAAATTTTAGAATTATATTAGATGATACATACCTAAAAAGAGAGAAAAAACATTTAAAATTAATTATATTTGTTTAATATTAGGAAAAAAACAATTAAGTTTAAATATTTATTAAGAAACTAAAATGAATATAATTTTTTTAGCAAGAAAATAAATAACACAGGGTAACAAAAAAGTATTTTTTAGACTATTGTAAATCAAATGGAAATTTATTTATTGATTTTAATGAATTATAGCTTATTTTGTTTAAAATATAGCTGGCTTTATATTAAATGAGTGAAATGAGTATTTTTGATAATTTTCGATTTTTTACTATTTTTTGAAAAATAAACTTTTTTAAAATTTTGTAATAAATTTTTTTCTGTTTTTAAAACAATTTATATAATGTCTTCGAAATTATTGATTATATTAAAAAATTTTATAAGCATAACAAAGTGCCAAAGTTAATTAAATTTTTTTTTGTATTTGAATAAACCAAATCGGACAACTAGTTGTCAAGATATGTTGCATTAAGTAAAGCAACTTCCTTTAGTTTCTATATAACAGTTTATCTCGAAATGCAATCTCTTAATTTTAAATAAAATCGACATTTATAACTCGATTTTAATGAGTTTTGGCTTATTTCATTTACTATATAGCTTTATGATAAAATAGAAAATTTTGAATATTTAATTAATTTCGAATTTTTACGATTTTTTGAAAAATAAAAATTAAAAAAATTTTTTGAAAAAAAAAAAACATTCTCGAGATATGTTGTATTATGTGACGCAATCTAATTAAGTTTTAATATAACAGTTTATCTTGAAATGCCATAAGTTAATTTTGAATAAAGTCAATATTTATACATCGAATTTTATTATGTTAAATTAAACAAATTTGCATATTTGTTCAATTTCGATTTATAACGATTTTTTTTAAATCTAAAATTTTAAAATTTCTTAAAAAATTTTATTTTTATTCAAACTCCAAAACTAATGAAAAAAATTAATAAATATTATTAGTATAGCTCGAAGATAATTTTAATTAGACTTTTTTTAGTATTTTATTAAACCAAATTAGTAAAATTGTTGTCGAGATATGTTAAATTAAGTAAAGCAACCTCATTAATATTCAATATACTCGTAATTAAAAAAGTGTTTTTTTTATCATTAAAACTTCCTGATCACATTTGTATATATAAATTAACATAGATATTCCATGCCTTAAAAAAAACTTTTTTTAGTAGCTCCGTGTAATTGTTGTTTTATTTCAGCTAGAAAATAAATAGAAATTTTGTTGAAATAAAATTGGGTTTTTTTTGTTTCCATTAAAAATTTCCATTTCATTTGTTTTAGAAAAATATTAACAAAACTGGCTTTTCTAAGCAGGTGATAATAAAACTTTATTTATTTTTTAATAAATCAATGTTTGAAATAAAATATTTAAGAATTAATAAAATTTAACTGTCTGAGAAACAAGTCATTTAAAACCCACTTATTTTAATTTTTCTTAGCTATAAATTTTTTCATTGTTAACATTTTTTAATAAATTAATTTAAAATTCTTATAATAATAAAAATATAGAATTTTTTTTTGGATAATTATTGAATTGACGAAACGAAATGAATATTCAATGATTTTAGATTGACAGAAAAAACTTAAAATTATAAATTAATTCAAGTTTTAATGAGTAATTTTAAAAATGGAAATTAATTTAAATTTTAGACAAAATAAAACAGTCAAATAAAATTTAATGTGATAAAGAATTAAATTTTAGATTTTTTTTTAATTTGCTAGCTGAATTAGAAATGAATTAGTTAAGTTTTTAAAAAATTTATTGCCTAGAAAAAAATCTAGTTCTATTTTTTTTCCATAGAAAGAATTTCTATAGAAAAACAATTATTTGTACAAAAAATATTTTGAAAACATTTTAATTACGGCCTCAGCGCCCTAAAGGCATTACTGAGGCAAGTTGGCATAATAATAAATTCTTAAAAGTACAAATAAAACATTTAACTTAAGTTAAAAGATTATTACATATTAATAAATATAAAAAACTGGTTTAAAAAAAATTATTTTAAAAATTAAAAAAAAAAAATAAAAGTGAAAAAAAAAAATTATTACATAAGCGTTTCAAAGTTGCTAAATAAATGTTGTTTGCAAGATGATTTAAATATATACAAAATTCCAATTGCCGGAGCTATTTTCCTTTTCAAATCATATATGTAAATCCTATGACAAGTTACTTTGCAATATAATTCCCAAATACTTAACAGAATGGGTTTCGTATACAACCCCCCATCAATAAATACGTTAAAGTTACTATTTGTACTTAAAGCATGTGATCTAAAACGCAACAATTTGGTCTTATTAGGGTTAAGAACTAAACAATTTAATCACGCAAACTCAAATGTTAAAGAAGCATCCCTTTCAAATTTTGTCCTAAGTGATAAATCGTAGTTGTAGGGATAAAACAGGCATACTTCATCCGCAAACATAAATAGCTGCCCATCTAATTTGAGATTCTTCAAACCATTCAAATATATTGAGAACAATAAAGGACCCAATCCACTACCCTGAGGCACACCATAATCAACCGAACCAATAGAACTGTCAGTGTTATTTATTTTGACATATTGTTTCCTATTTAAGAAATAGTTTTCAAACAATAAAAGTTCACGTCCCTGAATACCATATTTCATCAATTTCTGTAACAATATTACATGATCTACTAAATCAAAAGCTTTAGTAAAGTCAAAAAATATTCCGGCAACTCCACTAGAACCTTCATCAAGCCCGCTACAAATAAACTTAACTACATTTAACACAGCATCTTCAGTACTACATCCCTCTCGAAATCCAAATTGACAATTGTATAAGAAATTATTTTCCTCAAGGTATAACAGAAGTTTATCAAAAAGTTTCTTTTCAAAAATTTTATCAATCGTAGTAAGAACAGCAATAAGTCTATAATCATTCAAATTTGTAGCATTTGCCACTTTTGGAATTGATACTATTTTGTGCACTTTTAAAATGTCAGGGTACACTGAATTATTTACCATTTTATTAAAAATGTCCGTTAAAATTGGAATTAT
This sequence comes from Protocalliphora azurea, assembly GCA_932274085.1. Classification (NCBI taxonomy): domain Eukaryota; kingdom Metazoa; phylum Arthropoda; class Insecta; order Diptera; family Calliphoridae; genus Protocalliphora; species Protocalliphora azurea. The sequence goes on from OW026523.1 coordinate 95,672,648, forward strand.
TTCATCCCTACACTCTTTAACAAATTTAGGCGAAATACCATCATGGACTTTTTTTTTGTCCTTCAGATTTAATATTATTTCAATAATATCATTATCATTTACATTTAGAAGCTTAAAACTGTGGGGTGACTGAGAGAGAGTCCGTAATGAATTAAACGTTTCACCAGGATAAATTTCAATGTCCCTCTTAAGATTTGCCACACTCGTAATAAAATAATTATTCAAGCAATTAGCTTTATCCAGATCACATATAATTGGTTGCCCCTGAGCATCATTAAGGTAAATATCGTTATTTTTTTCACGACCAAGAGTACAATTAATAAATTTCCACGATCTCCTCGTATCATTACCTGCCTTTAATAAACTTTGAGTGTAATAATCATCCCTACACTTACTTGTAGAAATTTTTATGACTGATTCGCTTCAAAATATCCTCTAAATTCTGCTTGTTTTTCGATATCCTCCTTCTCCTTAATAGTCTTTCCTTAAATAAAATTAAATCCTGAAGATTTTTATTCACCCATGGAGTTAAATCAAATCGTAACCGTTTCTTACACCTTGTCACCACATTTGAATTATTTATAACACCTTTCATACAATGCACCAAAACATTAGTAAGTTCCGATGCATTAAATGAAGAAAAGTTATTCTTTGGCCTCTGCATATTCACAGTGTGTTTTTTCAATCTTAACAAATTCTTTTCGCCTTATCTCCTTCCTAAATTTACAGCAAATTATATTGTGGTCCGATAAATTACATTCAACTGAATCAACAAAAATTTAAATTAAAATTTCAAACTGTAGGTCTATAAAAAACATGCTCTCGCTTAAACTGTTGAACTGAGTTTAGCCAAATTTTCATAAAATATTTATTAATTTCTTAGACAATTTGTTGCTGAATATAAGCAAAATTGAATTAGTGGAAAAAAAAGTTATACAGCAAAATGTTAGGCAACCTGTGAAAAAATATATGTTTTTTATTTTCAAAAATTTTAACTCTTTTTATCTATCTAAATTGATTTAAAGAGATGAGTCCCACCTACTTTATTTTTATCGTTTAGTATTTACACTAATATCTCAAGTTTTAATTTATGACTTTTTGTTTAAAAATTTTATAAATTTCTTGTAAAATTATTTTTTATTAAAGCCCAATTTTAAACCTTAGTTTACTTAATTTATAAAATGATTTTTAACTCAATTTTGTTAATTCCAAGAAATTTTTCAATTTAATATTAATTATTTGGAAATTCTATTATTTCTTTTTTTATTTTTAATTTCTGCTTAACACTAATAAATTGTAAAAGTCTATTTCTTCTTAAAATCTTGATTTAAATCTTTTTACTTTTACAATTAATATTATTTTTCCGGCGCTAGATTTTATTTTTATTTTTTTATTTAAAATAGAAAAAAATCTTGTCTTTCATCTCGTTAATTTTTTAATCTAAATGGGTCATCGAAAAACCAAATACAGTAATAAAAACAAATAATGGATTTTTATTACTTCTTGGTGTTGTCATACTTTTTTTTAAGTTTTTTCTTTATTTTATTTTGCTGTAGACAACTTTATAATCAAATTTATCTTTCTCTTTTTTTTATTTAACTATTTTATATTTATTTTATCAGACAATATTTACATTCTCCTCCATAAAAAAAAAAAAAATTGTAAAATTTACAAAAAGATACAGTGAGGTATAAAAGTGCATAAACATGTCATAGAAATAAATAAAAATGTTATAGCATTTATACGCACATCTTACTCGCAATAAAAAATTACGATATGAAAATTTTGTCGTTTAAACGGTGAGTTAATATTTTACTTGCAAGTAAGTAACTGACGAAAACTAATTGCACTTCCTTTTACATTTAAAGAATTTTCGATGATAATAGTTTCCATTTTTTCGAATCGGCATAACAAATATGCAATTTGCGTATAAACAGTGTGTTATTTATTTGCAAGTTATTTTTATTTGCAATAATTGTGTGTATAAATGTAATATGTGTGTATAGTCACATAATATTAAATTCGAATAAATCTTTAAAGCAATTTAGTACTTTAATTTTTATTTTTTAATTTTTTTTAATAATGCACAGCTAATACACAATTTATCTCTTAAAGTCTTTATTAAGAAAATCGTATTCCATTAACTAAAACATTAAATAACTGTTTTCTGTTTGTGTAAGTAACCTTTCTCAGTTTCTCTCTCATTTATATTGTCAGTGTTGTGAATAGTTAGAATAAATTATTCACTAAGTCTTTTATTACATTAATATTTTTGTATTTTCTAGTACGTTTTTGATTATAAATAGGTTTTTTTTATTTTGGAAAAAAAAAATCATTATTTAGCTTATGTAAATACAATTATGTATGAATGAAATATTTTTATTTGATGTTTGGTGGTTATAATTATAAGTATCCAGATAACAGTTTATTTGTTTATTCTGCGATAAAATCAACAACACTATTTTGTATTTTGTTTACATTATTTTTTGTTGAGATTTTGTTAACATCAACTATTTTAATATTTTTTCTCTGTTAAAATGCATAATATTTAACCCGGAGTTGATAAGTTAGAGTAATGGCACCTTAATCTAAGTAATCGTATACATATTAATGTATTATTTGAAATTACGTGGAAACAGCAAACAATGAAAATGTCTAATAATGGGTTTACATGTGAGCAGCCGGAATGTTGTTATTAGACAATGTATCCCAGGATTTCCCGTCCCAAGATTCTCGGAAAATTTACAATTTTTCATGTCCCGCTTTCCCGGGAATTTTGTTTGGGATTCACGAGAATTTTAGATGAAAGGAAACTGTTTGAACTTTACCAGTAATTTTTTAAAGAAAATTAAGCTAAAAATCCAGTTGGGAACTATATATTAATAACAATGATATCTTAATAAAATGTCAGGACTAAAAACCAATATGTAAAAAATAATAACTAATTGAAAGTATCTTATAGGCATTTTAAACATACAATACGTTATAAATTTGTCAGTAATTTAGACCTGTGGAATTTGTCTCATAGAAATTTTACAAAACATTACTACTAGTCTTCACGTAGACATTTTTATGTTGGCAATTGTCGAATTCTATCTCTCTCTTTAAAATGTTACGTGTGGACCAATAAGAAATCTTTTGCGAAATCTATGTCGCAATAAATGTTTAAACACAAAACTGAGCAATAATGTTTAACATAAGCTGTGAAATGTATTGTTTTATTTTTTAAATTATGCCCTTTTTACAAAAAAAAAGTGCAAATAAATATTTTGTTTTTTTTTTTTTTTTTTAAAGACAAATAAAGAACAAAAATGCAAAATAAATTAAAATTTTCCATAAAAAATATATTTTAACATATAAATTTTTCATGAAAGTTTTCTCTACCCCTTAACAGAAAATTGTTTTTCCGTTATTCTGTCGACGTTATTTCTAATGTTAAGAAATAAAAATTCCTTAGTGTAGACGTAGATTTAAGAAAGTTAAGAAAAAAGTAAGTAGTGAGTCCGATAAATCATTAAACAGAAAATATTCTCTATTATGTATAACATCGTCTGAACGTTATTTTGAGGAAATTTAATTGACAACTGATAGAATTATTTTATGCGAGCTACATTTATGAAAGCGCTCATCACTTATAAGATCTAAGACAATTGGTGAAGGATGATGTACGGTAATTTATGTTAATAATTCCAAGGAAAATCTTAAATTTTTCCTCCACCAATATTATAGATATGTACATTAATCGACAGTTGAGTAAAAACTAATGTACTCATCTATATATATAAAAGAAAGTGATGTTAGTTACTATTGTTATAACTCAAGAACGACTAGACCGATTTTGATGATTCTCACCAATTCGGACCGGTCACCGGCCAGAAAAGGATAATACGAAAAAAAATTCGCGAAAAATCCGCGATAAAAAAAAACTCTTTTTTGTCATAATTTCTTTGCCTTAATAATCATTAAAAATATTTTTTTTAATACAAATTATAACAATTACTGTTTCTGTTTCTATCGAAACGCTTACTTTTTTGTGCAATTTGTTTTCTGGTGGTGGTGTAGAATTCTATTTCCAAACGGTAAGTTCCAAGTAAAGCTCATCATTTAGTGAGGTTGTGATATTTAAAACCATTTGTTGTATTTTTGGCATTCGTTATTAAGTGTTATTCACAATGCCGCGACCCCGGAGATCTAATATTTCGCGTCGAACACGTAATGCAAGTACTTATCGTAATATCGTCAATCAATTGAATATATATGAACGAGAAATCGCACGAGAACAACCCCGTATTAGTTTGGCCCGACTTCGTACATCACAAACGCAGGAAGAAAGGCAGGCGAGAAATGAAACGGCTCGGTTAGCAATGAGAAATCGTCGAGCAAATGTAGCAATTCAACAACTTTAAAATTTTTAATCAACGCATAAGAAGAATTGCTTCAAGTTCTGATTTGAATCAAGCAGCGTTCCATTACAACTGCAATTTCGACTACAGCTCTCATCATTCCGTTCAAAAAAAAGACATTGTCTATCCGCTAACCTTAAGATGAAGTAATAAATAAATATAAATTCAAATTTGCCTTAAATACATGCGTATATTTTTTGATTAAGCCCACATCTACATCATATTTAAATTCTTCTGTAAAAAACACTTTATAATAGGTATTCCTTAGATTTTTATTTAAAGGTCGTAAATTTCGTTAAAATATCAATTTAAATCGTTCAGTAATACAACACTAATGTTTGCTTAGGGCCAGCAACGCGGCTCGGGTCATCGTTCAGTAATACAACACTAATGTTTGCTTAGGGCCAGCAACGCGGCTCGGGTCAGCTTCTACATCATATTTAAATTCTTCTGTAAAAAACACTTTATAATAGGTATTCCTTAGATTTTTATTTAAAGGTCGTAAATTTCGTTAAAATATCAATTTAAATCGTTCAGTAATACAACACTAATGTTTGCTTAGGGCCAGCAACGCGGCTCGGGTCAGCTAGTATTTTATAATTTTTTCAAAAAATAGTATAAAAATATGTTATAAAATTTATTTAATTTTTTTGTCCACTTAATCTTTTTTAAAAAATTCACGAACTACGGGTGTTTTACTTAGCTATCGTTTTATTTATATATCATTAATATTAAAGACAAAAAATTTCAGAAAAATATCAACAACATAAGTGATCGTGAAACATTCTGCTTCATAATTTTATATACCTCTTTTTAATTGCTTAATATTGTATCTATATCCACAAAAATTCTTTCACGACATATACAACATGTCTGTTTACATTCGAGTTTATTAATCAGCAGATTAAGCAATTGATCAAATTTCCTTTTTTTCAGTACATTTGAAATCTTGTCTTATATCTAATAATGAAAAGATTCATATGCTATTTGGGTTCTCAGTTGTTCAACTAATGAGAATAGTGATAATTATAGTTTTTAAACGTAGATCCCGGGAATCCGGCTACCCCAGGAAATCAAAAGGTCCGGGAAAAGGCAAAACCTAGTTGGCATTTTAATGCAAAAGCACCCAGAATATATTTTTTCTGTTTCTGCTTATGAATTTAGTACCAAATTGCTTAAATTTTATATATATATATAAATTAATTTAAAACATTTTTAAATAGCTATATTGGCACATTTTTGAATTTAGTAACTAATCTAAACATGACATGTTTATCAAAAATTTATGAACGAATTCAAAAATGTTTTTTTTTCTTGAAAAATGTAACAGAAATAATATTAAAGTAGCTTTAAAGCTGGATTAAACCTACTTTAAAATATTTAAAGTAAACAATGGTTTACGAAAGGTATACTAAGCGAATAATTGTTTTTAAATACAACTTTAACTTTAACTTTAACAATGGTTTACGAAAGGTATACTAAGCGAATAATTGTTTTTAAATACAACTTTAACTTTAACTTTAACAATGGTTAGTAAAGCTGTGTTAAGTTAATTTTATCAGTTCACATGATCGTTTCCAAGTTTAAGAACTTATTTGTTAGATTAAAAGAAATTTTTAATTTTTTAAGCAAATATTAATATGAGTTTATAAGACTATTAAGCTGTTTTTCTTAATCAATTACAATATTTTAAATTTCTTTTCTTATAAAAAATATATTTTAAATATTATTCATTAGCGTTTCCTTTTTTTTTTTTCACCAAATATTTGTTCCATGTGATCTTAGATTAATCTCTTTAATATTATAAATATTTTTAAGATTTCTTTTTTTTATATTTTTCCTTTTGCCACCACTGCCTTTTATTGTCATTTAGAAGCAAAAATATAAACATGCAATATTTTCTTATGTTAATTTTAGTACAGTATTAATAAATATAAAATAATAATAAGAAAAAAAAAAAAGAAAAAAAACAAATTGTTGTAAATTAACCAATGAAATAGAAACAGACGGACGGACTGCGATATAAAATTAAACAAGAAACAAAAAATGCAGGAACCCAGTCACATAGATACTTAATGCCTCTTAATATCTACATTAGACCGCACCAAACTTTACCGATTTTTGAATTTTAACCGTAACTCCCTCTAAAATTGTTCATTGGGTTGTAAAATTTTATTATGTGAAATATTAGTGAAATCGGATAACGTTAAACCTTGTCGCATCGGGCTTGAAGTTTTTGTGGTGCGTTTATATGGGGAAAAACATGGCTTTTATAGAGTTTTAGGAAACCTTGACTTGTAACAAAAATCCTTGTCTAGTATTAAAAACTCGTAATCTACAAGTAATCGTCTGTCAAACAAGACATAAAGAGAAAAAATCGTTTAAAAAATGTTTAAGTTATTATGAATTCTCCAGATCAATAATGTATTTTAGACCACTGGTGTAAACAGGGTATAAACAAATTTTTAATTTTTTTAAAAATTCTTAAATGAAATTCTATTTATAATTAAATTTGAAAAACAGTTACTGAAAAATATGCTTTTGTATCTCCAGGATAGTTGGTTAAAAAATTTTGATTTTTTAAGACTGTTTCAAAACTCCAATTTTAAATTTTTAAAAATTTTGTTAAACAAATTTCAAAAAAGTTGTAATAAAACTATGCAGGATTAAAGACAACACTACAGGAAATAAAACTGAAAAAGAATTAGGTCAATACCTTGTATTATTAAGCCTTGTCTGCGATTTGAATTTTGCGGATTTCGGCAGAAAGGCATTGTTTGAGGTTTTTTAGTTAAAAAGTATTTTTTTTGAACTGATAGTCAGACTAAACAAAAATATTACACAATAAAATAAATCAAATATCAGAAAATATAATTTGAAGTTAAAAAAAAAAATATTGGTCAAGGATTATTTTTAAAGTAGGAAGTTAAAATTTCAAAATTTTAAAATATTTCAAAATTTTTAAGGAAAACATCACGAAAAATTATTTTTTTTAATCTAGATTTGAATGCAATGATTTCTGTGAGAAAATTTGATTGTTTAATATGACTTTACTTGTCAGAATGAGGTAATTATAATTTTATTTGTCTGTAATTAACAAAATTTACTTATTGACGACCAGATCATTTTACTGTTTATATCAACGAAGTTCTTTTAGTTATTTGTCATAAAATTTTATCGAAATCAAGATAAAAATAAATAATAATGTTTTCCTTAAAACTCTTAAATATTTCAAATTTTGATATTTGACCTTCGTGTTTTCAAGATTATTCTTGTCCAATTTTCCTAAAAACTTCAGAATATATTTTCTGAGACATAAAAACCGCAAAAAATGTCTTTTTGCCGAAATCCGCAAAATTCAAATCGCAGGTACGACTTAGTCATACCAGGTATTGATCTAATTCTTTTTCATTTTTATTTTCTGTGGTGTTGTCTATAAATCTATCTGATTTTGTTCCAACTTTTTAGAAATTTGTTTAATAAAATTTTTAAAAATATGAAATTGGAGTTTTGAAACAGTGTTAAAGAAATCAATATCTTTTAATCAAGTATGTAAAGGGATTTAAATTGTCCTGCAGAAGCAAAAACATATTTTTCAGTAATTATGATCCAAAATTAATTAAAAATGGTATTTCATTTAAAAATTTATGAAAAATTAAAAATTTGTTTGTACTCGCCTTATACTAGTGGTCTAAAACACTTAATGGTCTGGAGAATTCGAATTTTTTCTTTTTATATCTTGTTTGGCAGATTACTACATGTAGATTATGATTTTTTAATATCTTGTTACAAAGAAAAGTGCCTAATAGCTAAAATTTCCTAAAAACTGTAAAATAATCATGTTTTTCCCATATAAACGCACCATAAAAACTTCAGGTGCAATGCGACATGGGTTAACGATATCCAATTTCCCTAATATTTCACACAATACATTTTTACAACCCAATTAACGATTCTAGAGAGAGTTACGATCAAAATTTAAAAAAATGGTAAATTTTGATGCAGTCTAATATACATACATGCCACAAATAAAAGCAACAATATCAGATGGAGAAAAAATATAAAATCAAACTGGTTTTGCTTTATAATCAACAGACAATAAACAAATATTAAACAAAAACAACACTTTTTAACATTTATTACAACAAAATGTTATGATAACAGCTGCATAAATTTAACTTTTACAACAAACATTAGGGAAAGAAAATAATAATGACAATTTTAAAGATAAAAAGTTAGAGTGCTAAATTCGGCTATGCCGAATCTTATATACCCTTCAACCTTGCTCAGATGTGTTATGTGAAAATGAATTACATTATATTGGACTATATCTATGTAAACACTAAAAACTTTAAATAATTCGCATTTTCATATAAAGTTGAAATAGAATCAAGATTTTATAAATATTTATATCCTTGTATATATTATAAAAATCAGGTGCAAGTTTGTTTGTTTATTTGTCTCAATCACGTCTTAATGGCTGAACCGATTTCTATGAAAATTGCCACACCGATAGTACCAATGCCAGAGTTTGTTATAGGCTATGTTAGATCGCGATTGGACATCACACCCGCATTTTATACCTACTTTAAAAATTTTTTTTTTAAATTTTACACAAATAGTGCTTGCACTGTTGAATGTTATAGGTTGTTTTGGATCTTGATCGGATGCCATGGCCATATTTTGCGCCCACTTTTTTAAAACTCTCAAACGAATGAACTTAAAATAAATCGGAGCAGGGGGTATAGTACCCCCTACATAAAGCAAATATTCATAACGGCATATCTAACTATTACAGTGAGAGCCCTCTTACCATATCGCACTGATGAAATGAAATTAGGACGGCTAAGACCATCTAAAGGATTACAACAGTGAAAGTCTTAAAAAATATAAAAGTAATTTTCATATCAAATTTCAAATAGGATGAATAAGTCCAGGGGGAGTAGTAGCTCAGATTTTATAACTATTTTTTGCTTTTTAATCCATTACTAGGGAAGCGAATTTTAATGCAAATGCATGTTTTTGCGGAGCATTTAAAAACTATCTTATGTAGTTATCTATCCGAATTAGAATTAGAATGGACAATTATTTACGTTTGACAACTAAGTAAAAAATTGGTTTGTTTATAGAAATAAAAGTCAATCTAACTACGGGTTGTATTAAATTTAATATCAAAAAATATAGTTTAAATAAAATTTAATATGAAGGAGTACAAATTTAAAAAGTACAAAGAATTGATCTTTTAAAACGTAGTATTAACTTTTAAAAATATAAAATGTATTGCGTTGCTCAGATTACCATGGAAAGATTTTTGTTTTTTTGTTACAGAATAGTTTTTCTTTTTTTTTTATTTAATAAATATTAGAAAGTAAATGCTTGTTTTTTTAATTTTTAGGGTATGTTTTAAATTTTTAAGTGCATTTTTAGGTGCATATTTTCAAAAAATAAATGCATAAAAATCCGTCCTCTAACCATTACCGACTACCAGAGCTGTAAATGAATCATTCATTTTTGTTTTTAATTCGTTACTAATTAGCTAAATTTTGAATTAATTCTTTTCAAAACAAAAAAGAATTAAATGAAATCTGAATCAATTCAAACGAATTAGGCAGAAATGAGTTGAAATTCATTTTCAATTTAAATGAATTTGTGAAATGAATTGCAATTCGTTTCCAATTCAAATGAATTTGTCAATGTGAATTGCAATTCATTTCCAATTCGTTTGAATTGAATTGATTTTGAATTCATTCAAATGAATTAGAACAATGATTAGCAATTCAAATGAATGAAATCAAAAATTAGTTACAATCAATAAAATTCAAGAGCAGATCTAGGAGGAATGAAAAATGGAAATTTGATAAAAATAAAAATTTAAGTTTCTTTTAGCAAATAAACAAAATTTTCACATTTTGATAGGATTTTCGCCGGTACCTAATAATTCAATTCCTATTCTGCCGCTGCGTGACAATTCCAGTATATTATGGGAATTTCAAATCTAAGAATTTTTTGTCTTTGGTGATATACAAAACGACAGTAATGCTTACTGTCTTTTACATAAAAAATTAGTTGAATAACAAAACGACAGTGATGCTTACTGTAGATTTGCTTACAAAATCAATTCAATTCAAATAAGTTGAAAATAAATTGCTAATTCTTTTTTCTAATTCATTTGAATTAATTCAAAATCAATTCAATTGAGGTGAATTGGAAATGAATTGCAATTCACTCTGACAAATTCATTTGAATAAGAAACAAATTGCAATTCATTTGACAAATTCATTTGAATTGGAAATTAATTGCAATTCATTTTTACCCATTTTATTTGAATTGACTCAAATTTCTTTCAATTCATTTTTTTTGTGTGAAAAGAATTAATTCAAAATTTGCTTCAGTGCATGAATGATTCGCGAATTAATTCAAAAATGAATGATTCATTTACAGCTCTGCCGACCGTTGTGATAACTTTACAAAATTTTGTACAAAGTTTGACAAAGTCGGAGGATTTGGACATCTAGATATTTTTGATTGCGAAATACAGGAGTTGGAAATGTTCAGAAATCGTACCATTTGTGGACCTGGAAAATTTTTTTGAATAAAATTTTGAAAAAATTTATTTCTCATATTTAAACCCATTTACTATTAAAATAAGTCTATAGCTTAAAAAGAGTTTTTTTTACGGAAAGCAGAGATGTAAAAATAAAGTCGAAATAGCCATTAATACGTTTTCGCAACACCAACTTTTGAGCGATCCAAGTGGCTTCAATGCCCAATTTTGGTTAGACTATTTATAAAATACTCAATTTTTTTCTCTTATCTTTAAGACAACATATTATTATAATAATAACTGTGAAAAAATCACGAATAACTGCACAATTAAATAGTTAATTAATTAATTAATTAATTAATTAGTCGCTGTTAAAATTACTGATGACAAAACACAACAGTGGTCGAAAATGGGTTAATAAAATTAAAAATATTAAAAAAAGGAAACATAAAGCAGAAATCAAAAGAATGTTTTTATTTGCAAATGCATTTGCTATAAAATAGCGAGTAAAGTATAGCAGAAAAAATATTTTTCTTCAACTTTAACTATGAAATTATTTAAAAAATACAAAAAGGGTTTTTGAAGTCTTTGGTCTTTCTTTCTTTCTTTTACCTGAAAATGTTTTGTTTCTTTTTTGTAAGAAAAGCATTAAAAAAATTTCATTACTTTATATTAAAATGAAATGAAAGTAAAAAAAGAAACTATAAAATGATTATGAATTCTACAGAAATTGTAGAATTCCAGCCACAAACACAACGAAAAATCTCAATAAAGGAGAGGAAGTAAAAAGAGGAAATGCGAATAAAATTAAAGGAGATTATAGAAGTTTTAGAATTTTTTTTTTAAATAGAATTGGTACAATTGATTATGAATAATTCACATTGTTTAAAAGCTGGAAACATTAGAATTAAAAGCAATATATAATAAATTTTTCAAAGATATATATAAGTAAAAGTATTGATGTTATTTAATACTTTACTTTATTTACATATTGTAAAAAAAATTAATTTTATTGCAAAATTATACCAAATTGTATTTTATCATATTTTAAATAAAATTTTAATTGTTTGATTTTATATATCTTAATTATATATATATAGTTATATATCTTAATTATAATATTAATTTTAATTATTTACATTGCTTACATATTGTATATAATACTAAATTGCTCATTGCATATTATTTATATAAAATATTTAACATTTTTCCTTCGTTTATAAATAATTTATAAAAATTTACATTATTTACAGAGAGTAAAAAATTGAAGTCAAATTATTCTATAACTAAAATGTACAATTTTAGTAAATATTAAATTACATTTTTATTATTTACATTATTTATATAATGTAAACAATTTACTTTATGACAATATATGACATAAATATTTCAAAATATCTTAAATTTTAATTATTTACATGTCTAAGCTAATATGATTAATTTCCAATTACACTCATATTGAAAATTAACTTAATTTTTTTTAATATATTTAAATAATGATTTTTAGTAATTTTCAATAATTTACATTATTTACAAAGTGGAAAAAAATAACTCAATAAGAAAATATTTCAAAACTTTAAAATTTAGCTAGATTTTAAATAATTCATTTTTGCATATATTTTACATGTTGATAAAAAAAATATTAAAAAAATTGTTTTTTTTTTTTTTGACATATCTTGCATTATGTATACAATCAATTTTCTTATATAGAGTAAGTCCATTATACATTTAAAAAATTTTGACCCTTGGTTAGCGATTTAGATAAAATTTAGTATTTATTATTATTATTATTTTGAGAACTCTGGCAACTCTATAACTTTGAAGGTGATTAACATATTTATTTAAATGGCCATAACTTTTGTTATATAAAAGATATCAAAAAAAATTTTTTTGCAGTGAATTTGTCAAAGCTTGAAGATGCCATATAAAAATTTTGAAAATATATTTTTTAACATAGTTTTTTGTATCAATTTTATTTAGTAAAGTGTATCTAAAAAAAGTCCATCTTTAATTTTTTTTTATATTTTTTGGTAGGAAGTCTTACCGGTACACTAGCTACAGAGAAAATTTCAGAGAGGTCACAATTTTTAAATTTATAATGGAATTACTCTATACTTTAATCGATTGCATAAACGGACTTCCAAAATTAGCAGTCCTGATTTCAGTAAGAGTGGGACAGTTTCATAAAAGATGCTCCACCGTTTCCCCCACTTTCTCATGCCCATAACTTCTACAAAAGTCGCTAAAAAAGATTCCCTGTGACAGCGGCTACCAGTATTCTTAGCAGATGCCTCAGTAGTTCCATGATGAAGTTAGATCGAGATTCATCATAATGGGGATTCATTTGTCCATCTATCTTGTGCAATCTTCGATAAGTTCCGCAGAATTATTGATCTGCAGGCCGAAAGCGGTACGCTAACTAGTTGATCTGTATCTTCACCTCGAAGAGGGGATCCATTTCTAGCTAGTACATCCGCAATAAAATTACCCGGCATGCTTGAAAGACCCCTAACACAGACCAGCTGCAGGTTCGAATATCTTGCGATCTTACTCAGAGATGTCCAATCTGGATGTCGAAAGGGCACCCGAGAGCGATTTAATCGCTGCTTTGCTATTTGTACAGATTTGGATATCCGCTCCCAATATCATATAGTACAGCCCTTTTTATGGCCGAGATCTCTGCTCAAAACACACCTCCCAACGCCTACAGCAGATTTGGGCCCGTCTGTATAAACCTCAACTGAGCCAACTCTTAATTCTGGAGCAGTTGATATTGATACTGAGAAGTTTCTGCCAAGAAAGGGTATGAGGATGCAATAATCGATATTGCCAATATCTTTCCAAGCACCTATAGTCCTGAGCCTTGTCGCCATCATAATGGTGATAATTAGTCAGTTAATTAGAACAAATAGGGCTTTCGTTGAAATTGTACGAAGCTTTCCTGTTATAAGTAGCGCTGAACTAGGCAGAATCCTATCAAAGATTTCAATATAGGCGGATTTCTCCATAGCCTTCCACCATACTAACGCTCTATACATAAGTATGGCCTTAATCACCGTGTCGAAGAGCCATTTCGTATTTCTGGAATTTATTCCCCAGGATTTACCGTTGGCTTTCCTACACATATATAGGGTAATATAGGCCTTTGAGACTCTGGCCCTTGTGGTATTTAGTATTAAGTCGAATAATATTTTTTTACATTCTTTACATAATGTAAATTATTACCAATTACTCATTACACATTACAGAAGGTGAACATTTCAAAACTATTAGAAATAATTAATTATTTACATAATTTAGAACATTAAATAAATTTATTTATCAAGCTTTAGATCTAATTTATATTTCTATTTAATTTATTTTTTTTTTTCATAATGTAAATAATTTATTAAATGGCAATATATGTATTGACTGATTTATTTTAGTTATGATGTTAATATGAGTTGTTTGCATTGTTTACATAATGTATATAATCATATTATATTATCTAATATTAATTCTTTGTATCTAAGTTTTATTTACAATTACATTGTTTATAAAAGACAAACAAACAAATGTTTATGTATTATGTTAAATGTAATTTATATATATTGTTCACTTAATGTAAATTACTAAAAAAAGTACCTCCTAAATATAAGATAACGTAAATTTTTTAAATTTTCATAAAACTATATATTATTTACATTAAAAACAATTAACTTTTATTTTAAAGTAAATTTAAGTTTTTTTTACATTATTTACATAATACAAATTATTAATCTTACGGAAATATATATTTAAAATGTGTAATTTATGTAATAAACTATAGGCTATAATATTAATAAAAAGCAACATAAATGAAAAATAATATTAAATATATTTTCTTTTTTTGGTAATCTTTTCTGTTTTTAAAATTATAAATTGAACTTTTTACAGTTCTTATTTTCATTGCAAGCAAAACCACTCTATAATAAATATTTACAAAAATATAAAAAATCATGTACAAATTGTAACAACAAATCAAGTTAATTAAGATTTTTCACATATCGACCATGGAATATTTTACTTTTTTTTTGCAACAAAATTTTTCATCTTCTGTTTAATAAATACCAAACATTTTACATCACAAAAACAGGAAGATAAAAAATATTTCATTTACTTTAGACAACTCATACATATATATATATATATATATATATATGAACATGATGTACATAATTGTTTACAAATATGTTTGGATGTATGAAATAAAAAAACCATTTATGAGGTTAATAAAAAATTTCATATGAAAAACAATTTGTTTTTTTTTTTTTTTTTAATATATGATTTCTCTTTATCCTGAAAAAGGCAGAGAACTCACATAAACAATTTCTCTATGGAATTTTTGCAGAAAAATAAAATTCACCATAAATTAAATTTGACATTCCTGCCATTTATAGCGAGAATGAATGGACGATGATGATCCTGTGCAATAAAAAAAAAATATAATTCAATTTTCCATGTCTATTTTTAGAAGGATTAAGAGTTGGTGATGAAGTTTTATTAAGGTTTTGAAGCAGTGTTTTAAATAGTTCCAGCAATTAAAAAAATTAAAAATATTTAGAACTACATGGGCAAATATTTTTCATAATTCTTGAAATACTTATAATCAAATTAATGAGGAATATTAATGCAAAGGATATATATTCTTCAAAAGTAAAGCTATTAATTCAATTATTTACATAATGTAAACAAAGTAATTTATTAAAAAATTTAATAATTTACCTAGAATAAGAAAATATATATATATATATATATATGTAAAAGAAATAAAAAAGTTGTAATATGAATTTAAATATATTGAAAATGTTTACATTATGTAAAAAATTATTATATAACTTAATACTAAATCAAATTATAAAAATCTATTTACATTATTTGATTTAATATTTTACTTAACATTAATTACTTGAAAATTCCAACTTCTGAGGGCATTTTAAAATTACTTTAAGGTAATTTTCATTTAGTTAATATAATTTTGCAAAAAAAAAATCATTAAAATTATACAAATAGTTGTGTTTGTTTTTATTCTCTTTTGCTTTCAAATAGAAATGTAAAATATTTTTAAAACCTTTAATTGTTTACTTGATGTATAATATAATTTACATCATATGTCTATGTATGAGTAAATGTGGTTATAGTTTGTTATATGTTAATTAACAATTTTCGTTTGAATTCCATGTTGTTGTGTTTTTTTTTTCTCGAAAAAGAATGTACAACATATTTTTGTTGATATTGTTGTTGTTGCTGATATTGCAACCACCAAATACATCAGAAGAACATCACTCATGAACAAAAGTATAAATAAATACAAACTCATACTTGTTTATATGAAACAAATTTACATGAAAAGGTTTTATAGGGTTTTCGTAAATAAATAAATTTATTAAGGAGATCTGGCGAAAGTAAAAGAAAATGAATGGCGCTGAATTCTTTTAGCGCAAAACTCTATTTCTATGTATGTTATAGCAAAGAGTTTCTTTATTTTATTGATAGTGAAATCATAAAATCAACTTTCTTTTCCCGGTTTATTTGAGTTTTTATATAAAACTGTTGTACACAGAAAAAATTATTCGAAAGAATTTCTTAATAAAGTTTTTATTTAATTTTTAAATTTGAATTCAATTAAATTATTAATTAATATAATTACTTTTTTTTAACAATTTTTAAATTTGAAAAGGAATAAAAAGAAATTTATCATTTGAAAATTGAAATATAAAATAAAAATAAAACAAAATTTCATTTGAAATTTTAAAATTAAAATTAAAAATTGTTAAGGAAAAATATTAATACCAAAATATAGCTTGATTTATGAAAATTTCTGGTCTTATGTAAATTTTGACGAACCCAAAACAAAGGATGTATGTAATGCGATAAGTGTAAGTATATATTATTTTCTCTAGATTTATTTTAGATGCATCATGCAGCCAATATATGGTTCAGGTTTGCTTTAATTGGAATTGATTTTTTGAGAAAACTAATCTCGTATAGATAAGCTTTCTTATAGGCTTGATAATGCTATAAATCATCATCATTAAATGTTCCTAATGTGGCAGATTGTTGAAAAGTCTGTATAAAATTTGTAATCAACAATCTTTTGTTAAAATGTTCCTTCAAAATGGCTCATATTTTTGACTCTTATGTTTTTAAATATAATTGAAAATTAAATAAAGATAATAAATTTCATATAAAGATAATATTGTTGTAAATGTTGTATTTTTTAAGAAGGGAATATTTGGAAATGTAGAGGATATTTGAATTGTTTTAATAAATATTTTAATTTATTTCAATCAAAGTTCCAAATATGAAATTAATTAATTTAATTTTAAATTTAATTGAAAATATAGAAAATATCAGTTAATTTCATTTAATTAATATTATCGTTTTGATGATTGAAGTAAAATCAATTAAAATTTTAATTGAAGTAAGCAACTACATAATTAAAATCTATTTTTATTTTTTTTTCTCTGTAAGCTCCTTTTATACGAGGTATAGAATAAAAGAGTCTGTTCGGTGTTTGAGTCAGTAATTGTTGTTAACATATATATTTTTATTTTTTTTTTATTTATTTCTTTTTGTGGGTGTTTTTGCTTTTATTAACACTTTCGTGTGTGTATAAAAGTAAATGCAACAAAGAGCTCTGATGCATCAAAAGCACATCATCAAAAAATAAATGGCCATTACAATAAACTTGCTGTATGTTGCCCACTGAGCTGCTGATATTGCCTGGTGTTTTAGTTTTTATTTGAAATTTCTTTTGTTTTTCCACAAAATAAAAAAAGTAAAATAAATTTAAAAAAAACGTATTTTATTTTACAAAAAAACAAAAAAAAAAAAAAATATTTCAGTTTTAAATGAAAAAATTCCAATTCATTTCTTACTTGTGTACTACTACTATTATTAGGTATTGTGCCTGTGTGTTTGTTGTTTGTTGCCTTTTGTTTTTGTATTTAATTTAACAAAAATTCTTTAATT
Source organism: Protocalliphora azurea (assembly GCA_932274085.1). Lineage (NCBI taxonomy): Eukaryota > Metazoa > Arthropoda > Insecta > Diptera > Calliphoridae > Protocalliphora > Protocalliphora azurea. Next base: position 95,690,588 of record OW026523.1, read on the forward strand.
TTACTGTTCCAGCCAGGGTTGAAAATTATGTATTAACTATTTTTTTGATTAACAAAAACTATACAGCAATATGTGTGATTTTACTTCTTAAAAGAAAAGAAATTTGACATATGAAAATCTAATTGAAATTGACAATATATTACAAATATTAAATACTTAATAAAGCTTTCAATTTAATAAATATAATAATTTTAATAATACAATTTTCTTAGCACAGACAATTTTACTACTAAAGAAATTAAAATTAAAAATTTATGAGAAATGAAAATTTAAATTTACACAGAAAAAATATTTCAAATAATTTTTCAATAAAATTATTAATTAATTTTAAATTGAAATTTAATTATATTATTAATTAATGTAATTAACTTTCTAATTGACTTTTTTAAATTTTACAATTTCATAATTTAAAAATGTTTAGTAAGCAATTTTTATGTAAAATTTCGAATTTTTGGCAAAGAATCGGGAACTTTTGTAAAATTTAGATTTTTTAGTAAATTTCGGATTTTTTATGAGATTTTGGATTTTTGGTGAAATTTCGAATTTTTGGCGAAATTTGAGTTTTTGGAGAAATTTTGAATTTTTGGTGAAAATTTTTTCCAAATTTCCGATTTTAGATAAAATTTTGGATTTTGGGTGAAATTTTGTATTTTTCGAAAAATTTTGAGTTTTTGGTGAAATTTGGAATTTTTGGTAAAATTTCGGTTTTTTGATGTGATTTAGGATTTTTTATGAAATTTAAAATTTTTGGAGAAATTTTGAGTTTTTAGTGAAAGTTCGATTTTTGGCTATTCTTTTTTTTGTTAAGTTTGGAATTTTTGGTGAAATTTCGAATTTTTGGAGAAATTTTGAGTTTTTAGAGAAATTTTGAATTTTTGGCAAAATTTGGATTTTTTTTGTGACATTTCGAACTTTTGGGAAAGTTTAGGATTTTTGGTTAAATTTAGAATTTTTGTAAAATTATGAAGTTCTTCTGAATTTTCGGATTTTTGGTGAAATTTTGGTTTTTGACTTTTTTATAATCTGGTGAAACATTAATTATATAGTACTAAATATTAAAAGTAAATTTTTCTCGCCAAAAATGTTTGAGTAATTGTAATTAAAAGGCAGCAAGTTCACCCTCTATTTAATTTTAGAGTAAAACATGCCACATGTATTTTCATTTCCCATAAATTTTTAGTTTTATTTTTCAAATTCTTATTTCTTGCTAGTAAAATTTTTTGAAATTATGAACAATTATAATATGAATATGTAGAAAAACTACAAAAATTCAAATTTTGTAACAAAAAAAAAAAAAAATTGTGTTATTAAAATTCTTATAAAATGTTTCCTAAAAGCGTATGTCAAAAAACAAAAAGTTTTATACTTTAAATTTGAATATTATTAAAAGGTTTATGTTTGCAAATATTTTTAGGATTTAATTTATAATTATAAAAGAGAAAGCAATTTCTCGACTAATTTTGTAGTTATTTTAAACCCTGCAATAGCAGCAGCTACAACAATTTTATTATTGCTTAAAAAAAGCAACAATAAACAGGTGTTTATTTCAAGCATCAGGAGTAAAACAGCAACAACAATAACAATAGGAGCCTTAACCAAAAAAAAACAACAACAAAAAAGTAATAAAACTTATCGTTTGTAATTGTCAGTGTGTTTGTTCGTGTATGTGTTTAACAGTACAGCAGAAAATAAAAGAAAAATGTTTAAATTAAATGTGTGTGTTTATGTGTAGAGTACCACATGACGTATGAGTGTGATTTAATTAAAATGTCAATTAAATATTACTCATACGCCTGGTGTGTTAAAACATTTTTTCTTAAACAAACAAATAATATGAAAGGAAGTGATCCATTTCTTTTATGAAATAATTCTTATGATTTTAAAGGACCTGATTGTTGTGAATGACTAACAGATTCATTATTACTTCAGGATAATGACTCTACTGATAACACAGGGCGTAAAAAATGTTTTTTTTTTCTGAGACAAGAGATTTATCTGTTAATTTAGTTACATATGATTATGGAGTTCTAAGATTTTAGTTCTCAAATTAAAATGTCAAAAATAAAATTAATGAGGTTGCACTATATCTTGCACTATAACTCGAGAATGAATTGTCGGATTTTTTTTTAAGAAAATACTAAAGAAATTTAATTTAAATTATTTCCAAGTTATACTTATATTATTTTTTAATCTACTAAATAGTTTCAAAGTTATTAAAAAAAGACATTTTGTAAAAAAATAACTCAAAATTCTTGCAAAATTTAAAAACTTAAAATTTAGATTTTAAGTATATTTTTTGAGAAATAATGTTAATTTAGAATTTAAACATAGATAGAGATATTCTAATAAAATTTTGACATACAAAAAATCAACTTGTCCTAAAGTCAGGGAATTTAATAAACTCCCACTTTTTCGTACCAAAATAACCAAAATCCCAATCCGGGAAAACTTATTTTTAAAATTGACTTTTTTTATTAAAATGGTCACCCTGTCGTTATTACAGACGTGGCTTATAAAATCTTTTTCTGCGTGTTTAGCAAACATATGTAGGTATGTAATAAAGAAATATTTTTTTAATTCCAACTTTGACATTTGAGAGTTATTTACAAATTAATAAAAATAAAAAATCTTGAAAATTGACGAATTACATTAATACATAGCCTCAGATTTGCTTTACGTACATTACCATTAAATTTTCTTTTACAAACATGAAAAACATTTTATGATCCTGAGGAAAAAAAATAACAATTTTGAAGTTTTTAATAAAATCGCATTTTTTAAAAGTTTAAAACTTGCTTGCATCAATATTATTTAAAATTTTGTACAGAATTCAGGAAATATTTTAGAAAAAATTTAGTACTCAAATTGAGAATGCCAAATTACAAAAACTAAAAAAATATACCCAAAAATAAGTCAAAATTTCACTTCAATCTAAATATATCTTTAACTAAAGAGATATGCTATACATGTAAGTTTATTTTTATTTTTTTGTAGATTTACAAAAAATTGTAAAATTTTTTCCCAATAAAATCATAAATGAAATTTTGACCATTAAAAAAAAAGATACAAAGATACCCAAGGTGACCAAATTTGGCCCCCCCTGCTAGAAACCTGTAAAACGAGTAATATTAAATTAAAATCAATGCATTAATGTCGAATTTGTCAATAATTAAGTGAAAACATCTTATGATATAAAAATGCCATCGAATAATTGTGAATAAAGTCTAGATTAATTAATCGATTTTAATGATATAGAAGCCATTTTATTTATAACATATCCAGCTTTGTAGAGAAGAAGAATCAGGAGCAATCGTTTGGGAGGTATTAGAAAAATTCCTTAAAAGAACTTAAGGAAAAAAAAGGAAAAAAATCTTACTAAATTTAAAAAATTTACCATTTCGTAAAATCATAAAAAAGATCCATAGTGGCCAAAAAGGCAAATTTCACTCCATTGAAATAAATCTGCATATGTTTTAAATAAAACGAGAAATATTTAATTAAAATCGTAATATAAATGTCGACTTTGTTCAAAGTTAATTTAAGGTATCACATTTAAAAATGAAACGAAAATGTCTTTATTTAAATGTGTATAAAAGTAGACATTTATTTATCGTTTTAATGAAGTATATATACATATTTAACTTTGCGACAAATAAGAAACAGGAGCAATAGTTTCAGAAATATTACAAACATTTTGAGGAAATAAAAAAATGTCTTAACAAATATAAAAATTTGATTTAAAAAAAAAAAACGTAAAAAATCCAAAACGCTTACAAATGCATCTTTTTCTCCTTCATTATAAAGCAAGATATATTACAAATAAAACGACTTACATATTTTTAAAATTGCAGCAAAAATTTCAAATATATTCACAATTAACTAAAGGTATCTCATTTAATAAGAAACAAAAGTGACATGATTCGATTTTCATTAAATACCAGATTATACTGCTACCCCTACCGTATAGAAATAAAAAAAGTTTGGTGTAAAAAACTTTTGTATACAATATTTATTTGGTAGAACAGTTTAATAAAAACGTATTAGTGGAAATGTCTAACTACTGTAACTACCCAGCAAAAAAACTAGTATGTGCTTCCAAAAAAGAACTTTTTCACCACTTTAAAAGTTTATTTTTTTTGGAAGTTGATAATAATTACATCTAAATAAGTGAAAATAAATTAATTTTTATTAAGAAACAAAGTGAATAATTTCTAAGAAAATAAAAATTTCTCCAATTGAAAAGTATTTTTATTATCTATTATCAAAGCTAAATCCATATTTTTATTAAAAATTTTATACATATAGTTTTAAAAGAGGTACTTCAAAAGCAGTGAAAAGGTATCATAAAAGAAAAACATCCTACCAATGACAACCATGGATTAAAAAAACTTCTGCTGCCCCTTTTTTAGCACAAAGTACTTCCTTCCAATGACACAATGTTAAAATCATGACTTTTTCTGCTCTTTTTCAGTTTGTTTTTGCTGGGTAATCAAATGCTGAACCAACTATAATCTATAAAGTGCTATTTAAAACATTTCTTTTACGAACTTAAAAATTTTGTAGATCCTGATTTTCCCACAAAAAAAATTTTAAATCTTCAAAATACTTGAGAAATAAAATAAGCAACATAAAAATAAAACACTTGAGAGTTTAAACAATTTAACGCTCTTCTTCTCCTAAAAATTTGTTAATAATTTTTTTTTCGTTTAGCGATTTTTTCGTTTTTGAAATTTTTTTTTATTTGGGCGTTTTATACCATTTTGGTAATTTTTCCTTTTTAGCGTGTTGTTGTTTGTGTTGGCAATTTTGTTTTTCATTTTGGTGATTTTTTTATTTTAGTTTTTTTTACCTTTTAAGATATTTTTTTTATTTCAGGGATTTTTTTCATTTTGTTGTTTTGGCAGTTTTTTCCCTTTTAATTTTTTTTTTAATTTTAACGATTTTTACTGTTTTTTCGATTTCTTTTTCATTTTGGCATTCAATTATTAAATTTTTTTATATTAATTGTTTTTCGTTTTAACGTTTTTGTTTGTTTTTTTGCGTTGGTGATTTTTTCCGTTCATTTTTTTACGATTTTTTCTATTTTTGAAATATTTTTTCTATATTGGCTAGTTTTTCCGTTTATGATTTTTTTTTCATTTTGGCGTTTTTTTTCATTTTGGTGCTTTTTTGCTTTTAATTTTTCCGTCTTTTAGATATTTTTCGGTTTAGGTTTTTGTTTTAATGATTGTTTTTATTATCGCCTTTTGGCGACATTTTTCCGTTTAAGATTTTTTTGAAGGTTTTTTTTGCTTTGGCGATTTTTTCATTTCAGTTTTTTTCCTTTTAAAATATTTTTTATTTCAGCGATTTTTTTATTTTGGTGTTTTGGCAGTTTTTTCTCTTTTTAAATTTTTTTTAATTTTAAAGATTTTTTTTGTTTTAGTGTTTGTTTCGTTTTGGGGACTTTTTCGGTTTGTTTTTTTTAAGAAATTTTTTTCTCGGTGGTTTTTTCCCGTTTATGCATTTTTTCAATTAAAATTTTTTTTATTCTTGCGAATTTTGTGTTTTTGAGATTTATCTTGAATAGGCGATTTTTCCCTTTTTGCTATTTCTTTCGTTAAAGATTTTTTTTAATTTTAACAATTCTTCCCGTATTGTCGTTTTCTTTTTCATTTTGGCATTCTTTTTTAAGTTTTTTTATATTAATTGTTTTTCGTTTTAGCATTTCTGTTTGTTTTTTTTGCTTTGGTAATTTTTTCTGTTCATTTTTTATTTCAGCGATTTTTTCCATTTTTGCAATATTTTTTTATATTTTGGCTACTTTTTCCGTTTTTGATTTTTTGAATGTTGGCGTTTTTTCGTTTTGGTTTTTAATTTTTTCGTTTTTGAGATATTTTTTGATTTAGAAGTTTTTTTAATTTTTTATTTTGGCAATTTTATTTGTTTTGGCTTTTTTCGCTTTGGCGATATACTTTTTCGTTTTCAAGATATTTTTATCTGTCGACAATTTTTTCATTTTGGTGTTTTTTTCACCTTGGCATATTTCTTTGCTTTAATGATTGTTTTTAATTTTGGCGTTTATTATCGCCATGGCATTTTTTCCTTTTGGCGACATTTTTCCGTTTAAGAATTTTTTTGAAGTTTTTTTTTTGCCTTGGCGATTTTTTTCGTTTTATCGATTTGGCATTTTTTTTAATTTTTGAATTTTTTTTTTTAATTTTAGCGATTATTTTTCGTTCTTCTATTTTGATAAATGTTCTTCCCCATCTTTGTGATTTTTTCCATTTAGGGATTTTTTCCGTTTTTGAGATTTTATTTCCATTTTGACGATTTTGTTCGTTTTGATATACTTTTTCCTTTCTGATATTTTTTCCGTTTAGGATTTTTTTTAAATTTAGCAAATTTTTCATTTTTTAATTTTAATAAATTTTTTCGTCTTTATTTTTTGTTTTTTGTTTTAAATTTTTTCAGTTTTGGTGTTTCTTTTTAAATTTGTAAGATTTTTTTATTTTAACGATTTTTTTCATTTTAGCGTTTTTTTCATTTTAGCGTTTTTTTGTTTTGGCAATTTTTATGTTTGGCAATTTTTTATGTTTTGACAATCTTTTTCCGTTTTGGTTATTTTTTCCTTTTAAGAATTTCATTTTGTCATTTTAGATTTTTTTTTTTTTTTTTTTTGTTTTTTCGATTTATTATCCAGAGAAGTCAATTCAAAAATTTATAGGCTTAAAGCATATAGACGTGATGAAGTCTATATAAATTGATATCCGCTATTCTTTCCATAAAAATAATGTTCATTAATACTCCTTAGCCGTCATTCCCCATTACTTCAATCATAAAGAATTTGTTATCCATTTTTGCATTTATCATCATCAGTATCTCCATCATTTTAATCTGTTAAATAACATTTGTATTGTAAGGAATTTTATGCACAAAACTATTTCAATATTAATATTTCAAATTAATATAAATTCTATTCACCAGTACTCACCAGTGTATGTAATAAATTATTTTACCATTTGATTCATTCGGATATTCTGTTCATTTCAATTTCAATTGCAATTCATTTTGTTTTAGATTAGAGGAGGAGTAAAATCCTTAGTCATATCATAATTTCAAACTGACCATAAATAAAGCAACAAAACCCCATAATAATAACAACAACAGTGGCTAGAAAATATTTCTATATATAAAGTAGATTTCAGTCGATTTGAAATTGGGATTCCATAAAATATTTAGGAAAATTGCCACTATATATATTTTTTTGAGGAGAAGGATGAAAAAAAAGTAGAATTGAAATTTAGTTATGCGTTTCATAACCATATACAAGAGATGAAAATATTTTATTATTTTGCAACAACAGCAGCAATTAGAAATGAATGTAAATTGTTGCTTTTAGAATCATTTTAACCAAAAATACTCATACACACACATCTTACCTCTATGCAACTAAACAATATGTTCAGATAAACGAAAAAAAAACACAACAATTTATATGTCTTTATGATGTTGAGTTGATGCATTCTGCAACTCACACATACATATTTTAATCATAAACAGAAATGCATATATATATATGAGCTTATGAGTATGAGTATGAGTATGAATATGAGTTTGGGTATGTGTGTGCATGTTTTATAAATCCTTGTATGACAGTGTGTAAAATAATGTTTGCTTCATTACCCCTTGTCTAACAGAAATGTTTCCAGGAAGACACAAATATAGTTGTAGCAACAGAAACGAAAAAAAGTTGGAATACAAAAATTTCATTTATTTTGCTTGAACATGAACATAAAACCCACATATTTGTACTGGATTCTGAAGAACTGAAGATAGTTTTCAACTCAATCTCTTAGTTTGTTTTTTTCGTCTACTATTTGCCACTCTACTTTTGGTTTTATTTTATTGGACAATATGAAATGTTGAAATGTCATATGGAAAAAAAACATATGTGAAGGGAAAAAAATATATTCAGCTGTGCCAAGTCTTAAACACCCTTCTGATTTCTTAAAAACGAAAAATAATAAAAAACCAAAAATAACCAAAACATAATTCTCTCGGTTCATTCAGAAAGGAATGAAAAACTTAGAATGCAATGAAAAATTAACCCAGTCCATTTAGATTATAAAAATAAAAATGAACTCGATTAATTTTGAATGAAATAAAACATTAACTCGGAACATTTAGAATGTAATTGAACTCGGTTCATTTACTATGTAATGAAAAATGAACTCGGTTCATTTAGAATGTAATGAAAAATGAACTCGGTTCATTTAGAATGTAATGAAAAATGAACTCGGTTCATTTAGAATGTAATGAAAAATGAACTCGGTTCATTTAGAATGTAATGAAAAATGAACTCGGTTCATTTAGAATGTAATGAAAAATGAACTCGGTTCATTTAGAATGTAATGAAAAATGAACTCGGTTCATTTAGAATGTAATGAAAAATGAACTCGGTTCATTTAGAATGTAATGAAAAATGAACTCGGTTCATTTAGAATGTAATGAAAAATGAACTCGGTTCATTTAGAATGTAATGAAAAATGAACTCGGTTCATTTAGAATGTAATGAAAAATGAACTCGGTTCATTTAGAATGTAATGAAAAATGAACTCGGTTCATTTAGAATGTAATGAAAAATGAACTCGGTTCATTTAGAATGTAATGAAAAATGAACTCGGTTCATTTAGAATGTAATGAAAAATGAACTCGGTTCATTTAGAATGTAATGAAAAATGAACTCGGTTCATTTAGAATGTAATGAAAAATGAACTCGGTTCATTTAGAATGTAATGAAAAATGAACTCGGTTCATTTAGAATGTAATGAAAAATGAACTCGGTTCATTTAGAATGTAATGAAAAATGAACTCGGTTCATTTAGAATGTAATGAAAAATGAACACGGTTCATTTAGAATGTAATAAAAAATGAACTCGGTTCATTTAGAATCGAGTGAAAATTTAACCGGCTAATTTAGAGTCGAGTGATAAATATTTATTCAGTTTATCTGGTGAGACTTGAACCAGGTCATTTAGAATCGAGTGAAAGTTTTTATCGGTTCTTTTTGGATCGAATGAAAATTGAACCGGTTCGTTAAAAATCGAGTAAAAATTGAACATTTTCTTTAACCGTTTCATGTAGAATCGAATAAACATTGAACAGGTTCATTTAGAATCAGTTTAGAATTGAAGCAGTTCGTTTAGAGTCCAGTGAAAATTAAACCGGTCAATTTAAAATCGAATGGATATTGAAACCGTTCTCTTAAAATCGAGTGAAACTTTAATCAGTTAATTTTGAATTGAATGAAAACTAAAACGGTTCAGTTAGAGTCAAGTGAAAACTGAACCGGTTTATTTATAGTTTATAAAGAACAGGTGCATTTAAAGGCGAGTAAAAAATTAACCGGTTCATTTAAAATAGAGTGAATATTGAACCCGTTCATTTATAATCGAGTGAAAATTGAACATTTTCTTTTAGAGACGAATGAAAATTTAACCGGTTCATGTAGAATCGTATAAACATTAAACAGGTTCATTTAGAATCAGTTTGGAATTGAATTGGTTTACCTAAACTCAAGTAAAACTGAGCCAGTACATTTAGAAATGGAGTAGGAAATGAATCGGTTCATTTAGAATCAAATAGAAATTGAACCGGTTCATTTAGAATCGAGGAAAAAATCGAACAGGTGCATTTAAAGTCGAGTAAAAATTTAACAGGTTCATTTAAAATTGAGTGAATATTGAACCCGTTTATTTATAATCAGGTGAAAATTGAACTGGTTCATTTAGAATCGAGTAAAAATTAAACCGGTTCATTTAGAATCGAGGGAAATTGAATCCTTTCATTTATAATCGAATGATAATTGAATCAGTTCATTTTCAACTGACATGTTTCGCATACAACTAAACCGTTTACTTGCTGAATTTAGAGTAGCTCCTGCTCTTTGTGCTACAAAATTAAACCCTTTTAAACAAATTTCTTGCTACAAAATTTTTCACCAAAAATAAAGAATTGTTATCAAATTTTCTTCCTCCGGCTATTGTGATGTTTTTGTTGAAATTGAAAATGAAATATTTCTTCATAGTTCATCTCGCAAAATATAGATAGACACAAACATAACCATGAACATGAGTACAAAAATATTTGCATAAAAAAGCCAACATTCATTCAAAATATCAACGAAATCAACGTCATCATCATCTTTATCAACAGGAAATGCACACAGAAGCAAACAATCAACAGCCATTTGTGATAAAGAGAAATGGAAACCAGAGAGAGATAAAAAAAAAAACTAAATGAAATGAAACAATACCAAACATATTTTAACCAACAATAATACAGATGTTTTTATATTGTTGGCATTTTGAGTGAGTGTCCATATGTGAGAAAGAAAGTCATATATACATCCACGTTTTTGTATATTGAGTTATAGGAAGCGTGTTTTTTATATTTTGTTGTTTTTCTATAAACTCTGACAGTTCGTCATGTACTTACAAACACTGAAACACAATTATTTTGCCTACAAAACTCCATTGCATTTTAAATATATTTGTATAGTATGTTTGTATGTATGTGTGCGTGTATTTTTTGTTTTTTTTTTTTGTGAATTTTTGTATTTAGTGTAACGTTTGGTATGTTTGAATTTTTGTTCATATTACTTTGGAATGGAATTTTTACAACGAGTTGTTGTTTAATGTTTTGATTCTTGCTCATCTTTCTGGCAGCAACAACTCATGGACTCTATGAATTTATACACATGTATGCTGTTATTAGTTAGTGAATTTGTGTGCCTGTATGCGTGTGTTTGTAAGAGTTTATCGTGAAATTGTTTTAATATTAATTCTAAACATTTTTCGAATTTATATTTAACTGATGTATATGTTGACAAAGAAAGAAATGTGGAATAATTGTGAATGAGGGATTAACGAGGGTTCAAATAAGAGTTTTTTTTAATAAGTTTGCGTAAAAATCAATGATCCATTAATATTTTTTTAATAACAAATAAGTTTCGTTTTTGAGAAAAGTAAATGTGCGTATGTGTAACGAATATAATATGATAGACGGATCATACGCTTAAGTGTGCTAAATGTTTAGATCATGTCTATAATCCATGGAAAAACTGAATTAAATATTAATCATACGCACCGAAAATAAAAGAGAATTTAAATTAAAATTGAACGAAAAAAAAACTTTTATCAATTATATTACAATATTAAATTTATTCTTTAATTATTAACTTTAAAAATCAACTGATATGTATTTTTCCAATAAATCAAAATTCTTTGTGGCTATCTATTATTTTGTAAAACATAAAAAACATAATTATATCAATCATTTATTGAATGGTTGAATATTTTTTTGTCATCTTTGTTGCCATACTTTACCATATTAATTAACTTTTACAAACATTTTATTGCCAGTTCATTTAAACTTGTCAAACATTATTAAAGAGAGTATAGAACGAAAATGATACCCACACATACAACAATAAATAAATAAAATTAAATAAAATATTGCTATATATTAAATTAAAAAAGTATATAAAAATAAAAATTGCCATAACAACGGCAACAAAAAAGAAAAAATGTCCCAACAATTGAAATAAAAAAATAAATAAATTAAATAACAAGCAACATTACAGTAAATAAATACAATTAAAAATCTCACCATTTTTAAAAATATCAATATAAATTATTGATATTATTAACATTATAATTTAATAAAATTATTCTTTACAGTCTGGTATAAAAAATTAATAAATGGGATAAATGAGAAATTAAAAATTTAGATACCAGTAAAAATATTAATCGCTTTAACCGACTTTTAGAATCCAATGAAAAGCCTAATTTATTAAAAAATTTTAAGTATTTTCAATTGCATAAAAAATAATCTATTCTTTAAGCAACAAATAACAATCGAAACCATTGAGAAAAAGGCTGTTCATAAAATATAATCAAGGTATGAATATACTAATTCATTTAAGTTAGAATTATATTCGTATAAATCGATTCTTGAAGATACAAACGAAAAACCAGTTTTTTTTGAGAATTAATTGAATCGATTCATTAGAAACCGAATAAAATCAATACATTTATAAAGTCGATAGAAAAATTAATCAGCTTTTGTACAAGAATTGAAGAAAAAATTAATCATTCCAAAAAAAAAAAAAAAAACGAATAAAAATCTGATCGATTTACCATAAATACAATAAAAAATAACCCGGTTAAAAGAGCACAAAAAAAAACGAATACCAATTAAAAAATTTAATCAATTCACAATAAATCTGCAAAAAATCAAACAGTTTCTTAAAAATCAAACAAAACTTTTCTTTAAAAACCAAATGAAAAAAAATAAAGAATCGGTTCTTTAAGAATCGAATAAAATTAAAATAGTTCAGTAAGAACTGAGTAAAGAAAAATATTAATATTAAAATTAATATTAAAAATATTAACATTTCTTAAAAAAATAAAAAAAAAAACAGCCGATTTCCTAAGAACCGAATTAAGATATAATCGATACGTTATAAACCGAGTAAAGCAAACTGGTTTACAAATACTGAATAAATTAGTTTCCAAAGATCGAATAAAAGGAGTATCGATTTATTAAGAACAGAACATTTGCCGAATTTCCTATTAAAAGCGAATAAAAAATAAACCGTTTCTTAACAGTCAAATGAAAAATACAATCGATTTGTTAAAAAAGGATTTAAAATAAAATGGTTTATTAAGAATCAAGAAATAGTTAACCGTGTCATTTACGATTAAGTGAAAAATAATTGGTTTCTTAAAGAAACGATTAAAAAAACCGGTTTTTCGAAAACGAATATAAATGATAGGGTTCTTTAAAAACAGAATACAAGTTATACGGTTTTTAATGAAGTCAATGAAGAATTAATTAAAACTCGAGATAATTTCGAATAATTTCATCGAATAGAATTGAAACGGATAATTTATAAAACCAATAAAAATGATATGAGCAATTTTTTTTTTCGATTTTATAATCGTATAATTTTTGAATCGAATGGAAATGAACCGATTAGTTTTTATACAAAATAGGAAAAAATAACCGAATAAATTAATTTTAAAAATTGTAAAATTAATTCGAAAAAAACCCGAATAAAAATGAATCATTTTATTTTATAATAAATGAAACTGATCTAAAAAAATTATGCCGATAATTTTTGGACCGAATAAAAGTAAACCGGATAATTTTTGTATAAAAAAAAAAAAAAAAAAACGAATTGACAATTTTTGTTTCGTGTAAATTAATTGTGAATGATTTTCGATTGATTGTATAATCGAAACCATTGGTTAATAATAGTTTTAGAATCGAAAAAGGGTTAAACGAATAATATATTATTAAAAAAACGGATACTATTTGAAACGAACAAAAGTGAACTGAATAATTTTTAAATCGAGTAAATTAACTGAAAAAATTTTGAAATGAATTCGAGCTGAAAGAAAAATTTTAAATCTTTAAAATCTAAAAAGATAGCCTCCCTCTTTTATAAACGAATTAAAATGAAACTGATAATTTCAGAATAGAAAAAAATTTAGTAGATAATTTTTCAACCGAATAAATTCTTTGAATATTAATGAACGTAACGACAATTTTTTAAATTAATGATCAAAATTGTAAAATTAACATGGGCTTTAGAATAAAATTAAAAATTAAGCAGAATGATTTTCAATTAATTTTATAATCGAGAAAAATTTATCATATAATTTTGTAAGCGAATGGAAATGAAACGAATTATTTTGGAATCGATAAAAATAAAGGGATAAAATACTAACGGATAATATTTGAATTGAATTAAAGTGAAACGAATAATTTTGAACGTTTTTTTTTTAATAAAAAAATTATTCGATTAATTTTTTAATAAAAAAAATATTTGGTTAATTTTGGGAACAGAAATTATTAATATTTTTGTTTTTTAAATCAAAACAAAATCCATTATTTTGCAATCGAATAAAAATTACTGAATTCTTTTTGTTGGTAAATAAAACTGTACCGGTTCATTTTAGAATCAAATACAAATTAAGTGACTGATTTGAGAATCAAAATAACTTATAATTTTTTTAATCCAATAAAAATTAACCGGTTTTTAATCGAATAAAAATTAACTGATTTTTAAATCGAATAAAAATTTGCCGGTTCTTTTTAATCGAATAAAAATTAAAATCTAAAAATATAGTCTGAAACGGATAATATCAGAATCGAAAAAAATTAAGTAGTTAATTTTTTTAACCGAATAAATTCTTTGAATCTTAGTAAATGTAACAATAATTTATAAATTAATGATCAAAATTGTAAAATTAACATGGGTTTTAGAATAAAATTAAAAATTAAGCAGAATGATTATAAATTAATTTTATAATCGAGAAAAATTTACCGTATAATTTTTTAATCGAAACAAAATGAAACGAATAATTTGAGAATCGATAAAAATAAAGGGATAAAAAACTAACGGATAATATTTGAATTGAATTAAAGTGAAACGAATTATTTTTAACGTTTTTTTTTAATAAAAAAATTATTAATCAAAAAAAAAAATTAATAAAAAATATTTTGTTAATTTTGGGATCAAAAAATATTAATATTCTTGTTTTTTAAATCGAACAAAATGTAACTGGTTTAATTTGCAATCGAATAAAATTAATGGATTTTTTTTTTTTGGTAAATAAAACTGAACCGGTTCAATTTAGAATCGAATACAAATTAAGTGATTGATTTTAGAATCAATTAAAAAATAACTTATAAATTTTTTTTAATCCAATAAAAAAAATACCGTTTTTTAATCGAATTAAAATTAACCGACTTTTTAATCGAATAAAAACAAAAGAGTGGATAATAATTGAATCGAATTAAAGTGACACGAATAATATTGAACCGAATAAAAATGAACTTTTTTTAATAAAATAAAAATTGTTCGTTTAGTTTTGGGAACAAAAATATTAATATTTTTGTATTTTAAATCGAACAAAATTCAACTGGTTTATTTTGCAATTGAATAAAAAATAATGAAGTTTTTTTAGCACAAACAACTGAACCGATTCATTTTAGAATCGAATACAAATTAAGTGATTGAGTTTAGAATTGAATAAAAAATAACTTATAAATTTTTTTAATCCAATAAAAATTAACCGGTTCTTTTTTAATCGAATAAAAATTAAACGGTTTTTTTTAATCGAATAAAAATAAAAATAAAAAAACTAAAAAAATTAACGTTGATTTCATTTTTAGAATAAATTGAAGAACGAATTTTGATTAATTTTGAAATGAATATTTCTATTATTTCAAACTGCATGTATATACATACAATTTTCAATTAAATATTTGTATTTACATTTTTGTAATGCTGCAGTTCTTGTTATTTTTATTTTTACAAACAATAAATATTTTTAATTTAATATATTTTTATAGTAATTAAAAAAATTATTTTGTATTGTGAAAACCAAATGTTGAAAATAACGAAGAGGCCAAATAAAACCATGAACAAAAAACACAATGAAGCGCATGCAGAACATGTTGAAATTGATGAATTTTAATAAAAAATTTTTGAAACGAAAATAAAATATTTAAGAAAAAAAAAAAAAAAAAATACATATTGAAATAATTACTCATATTTCTAGGAATTATAACAAAAATACAAATACGAATGAAATATACATAAGTTATTAAAATTAATAAATACGAAGGCAGAAATAAAATTGCTATTTCTGAGTCCCTCCTAGCAACACTCAATTTCATATACCCTATGATTCAAACCTTTAATTTTTCGCAAAACTCTCGTATTATTTGTCCAATATTTGCGTGTAAATATTATGATGTTGATTACAATGATTGCTGTTATTGTTTGTTCGTTTCAATTTGGTTTTCATATGTTTGTTTGAATAATTTTTTATTCGCCAATACAATTGTTTTACAATTATTTACCACGAAAATAATTATTTTTCTTGTACTCCTATGAGAATGTGTGTTTGTACGAATGTTTTAAAATGCAAACAGCAGCAGCGCAAAAAAAATTTATAAAATATTTAAAAAGTAAAAAAATAAAAATAATTTTTGTTCATGTTTATAATTGTTATATGATGGTACACATTTACATACAACAAATAAACATTCAACATTTAAAACAAAAAACAAATAGACACAAATAAACGAATAAAAAAAAAAGAAAAATAAAACCTCAACTGTATTTTATTTAAAAGAGCCAACACAAGGGAGTTAATTAAAATAATAAATATAAATAATTTTAAAGCCTAAAATAAAGTGAATAAGTTGGTATACAGGGTCGTCAACGTGGTGAAAGGTACGAGGGCCAGAAAGTTGTGGAAGAAAAAGTTGGTCTAACTGAAGTTTTTTGGCTTGAATTGTCTAATTTCAAAATTGGGCTTAGCATTAAAATATTTGCAGAAACTAGTTCCAAAACAGATTAAAAAATGAACCGGTTTGGTTTTGAATTTGATTAGAAGTTTAACCGGTACAGAATTGTGAAAAAATAACCTTCTATTTTTAGAAACTATTAAACATTTAAAGAGAGATTAAGCAGTTTTTAATCGATTAAGCTATTAACATCTTAACCAGTTTTTAATCGAATAAAATTATCGATTGAAAAAATTAACTTTTTTAATTTGAAATTGATTAGAAAGAATCGAATTAAAATTAATTGATTTAATTTAAACAGAAGTAAAAAAAATATTGAGTTCTTTTCTAAATCAAATAGAAATCTAAGTGGTTTATTTTAAAACGATTAATAATTATTCGCTTAAAATTTTCATGATCGTTTACTTTACGGGAAAATTTTTGAATTAAATGAAAAATAAAATTAATGACTCGAATAAAATTTAATCGATTCATTTTAATTTTGGAATAGAAAAAAGATTAATTGCCATTTTTGATAATCGAATAAAAATAAACTGGTTTACCTTAAAATAAATTGACCATTAACAGGTTAATTTAAGAATCAAAGTTAAAATAAATCGGTTTGCTTTTATTTTTTAATAAATCACCTTATTTTGAAAATGACCCAGAATGATCCAATTCGTTAATAATCGAATAAAATTAAAGTGATTAATTTTTGAATCGTACAAAAATAAATCAGTTCACTCAAGTATCTAAAGAAATTCAGCGGTATATTGGAGAATCGAACAATATACTTTAGGGTCGAACAAAAACTAACTAGTTCATCAGAAAAGAATAAAAAACCGGCAACTTATTGAATGAAATAAAAGTGAATCGGCCATACCAAACAAAAATTACTCATTTCTTTTTAAAATCGAATATAAATTATTTGTTCAACAAAATTATTCTGCTTGTTATTTAAACCGAGTAAAAAATCGATTAATTTAGAAACAAACAAAAACTAAACGTCTTATTGAAGAATCGAATAAGAATAAATCCATCCATTTATAAAGCGTTTTAAAATCGAATATATACTAAACGATTTAGTTTAGTTTCGAATAAACATAAACCGAATCGTTTTAAAATTAAATAAAAATTAAACGAAAACTTTTTGTGTCTAATAAAATTGAATTGGTTAATTTTGGAAACGAATAAAAATTAAGCGTTTCATTTTCGAATCGAACAAAAAGTAATCATTTCTTGTTTTAATTTATAATTAATTATTTTTTTATTTCTTTAATCGAATAAAACTGAATCAGTTCGTTTTAGAATCGAATGAAAATAAATCGGTTAATTTTAGAATAAATAAATGATAAGCCACTCCATTTTGGATTCGAAAAGAAATAAATTGGTTCATTTGAGCATTGACTAAAAAATTAACCATTTAAAACTGAAAATAATATCAATAAAATCGAATAAAACTTAACTTCATTAAAGTATTGAATAAAATACAAACAAATTATTTCGGGATCGATAAAAAACTAATCGGTTTCTTTATAAACGTATAAAAGCGAAACGCTCCATGTTAGAATTGAATGAATTTTAACCGGATAATTTTTTAATCTAATAAAAATTAACACATTTACATTAGAATCGAATAAACTGACTAATTCACTATATAATCGAATAATAATGAACTGATTCATTCAGAGGCGAATAAAAGTAAATGGCTCATTTTATAATCGAATAAAAATTTACAAATAATCAAATGGTAATAAATCGGTTGATTTTTTAATCGATTAAAAATTAAAACAATCCTAATAAAAAAAATGTTAATTTTATATTCGAACAAAAATGAATTCATACATTTTAGCTTCGAATTCTTATTAGTGTTCATTTTAATCAAATGAAATATTGATTTATTTTAATGTCGAATAAAACTGAACCGGTTAATTTTTTAATTGAAAATAAATATGTAAACAAAAAATATGTTAGAAAAGTAATACACTTCATTCCAAAAAATTAACCGATTCATTTTATTTTCGAATGAATATTACGCGGTTTAGATTAAGAGTCAGATACAACTGATCTGTCTAATTTTATAATCAAATAAAAATTAAACGTTTCATTTAAAAAAATGTAACGGCTTAATTTTCTATTCGAATGAAATGTACGTGTTTATTTTGGAATCGAATAAAAATGAACCGGTTAATTTTATAATCGAATAAAAGAGAGTTGGTTCATTTAGGAATCGAATAAAAAGTTCGAATAAAAATCATTTCAATAAGAGTGGAACAAAAACAAATCGGTTAATTTTTGAATCGTTTAAAAGAGAACAGTGGCATTTTAGTATCGAATAATAATGAAGTGGTTCATTTTTAATCGAATAGTAATAAACCAGGTTTATTCAGATTCAAATATAAATAAATCGGTTCTTTTAAACTGTTCATATCAGAAAAAATAACAAATTAGCTTATTAATTTATAAACGAATAAATATTAGCCAGTTCATATAAAATTAAAATATATGTTAAACGGTTGCTTTTAGAATCGAATAAAAAGAACCGATTAATTTTTAATGAATAAAAATGGATCGGTCATTTTAAGAATAGAAAAAATATTAGACAGTTCATATAAAATTCAAGTAAATATTATCCGATTCCTCGTAGATTCGTGTAAAAATTAAAAGGTCTTTTAGAATCAAATAAACAATTTAATTTTCAATTCGAAATCGCATAAAAACCAGTCGAAATAGAATAAAAATCTATTGAATAATTTTTGAATCGAGTAAAACTGGACTGGGTCATGTTAGAATAGAATAAAATCAATCGACGTTTCATTTTAAAATCGCATATAAATGAATCAATTTATTATCGAATAAAAATGGTTTGGTTTTTATACATATTTCTTTTTAAATTCGAGTATATTTTATACGGTTATTTGTAGACTCTAATAAAAACTAAATATTTTAGAATCGAATTATTATGAAACTGTTGGAATAAAAAAATGGACGCTTCATTTTAGAGCCGAATTAAAATGAATGCATTAATATAGAGTCGAAGAGAATTAAACCGTTTAGTTAAAGATTCGATACATATATTAAGAGGTTTATTTTAGATTCGAACAAATATGGTTAAATATCATTTTCGAATCGAATATAAATTAATCAGTATATTTAAGAATTAAAAAAATAAAGTGATTCATTTTAAAACCGCTCATTTTTAATCGAATAATTTTAAATTGTCTCAGTTTAAAATCATATAAAAATTTTCGTTTTATTTTAAATTCGAATAAATATGGTTAATTATCATTTTAGAATTGAATATATACTAAGCGGTTAATTTTAAAACCGAATAAAAGTGAACCGGTTCATTTTTAATCGAATAAAAATTATTTGCTTCAGTTTAAATTCAAATAAATATGGCAAATTATCATTTCAGAATCGAATAAAAATTAACCGGTTAATTTTTAATCGAATATAAATTATTCGCTTCATTTAAAAATTTATAAAAATTAACCAGTTTATTTAAGAATTGAAAAAAGTATATCATTTCATTTTAAAACCGAATAAAAATGTATCAATTCATTTTAAAATCAAATAAATTTGAAACGCTTTCAAAAAAGAAAAAAAATCTTTCCATTGTATCGCTGATAAAATTCTAAATTTTTAAATAATTTTAAAAGCGACATAATATCTCTTGCTATGCTCTCCTATTAGCACTTCTCTGATATTTTAATGTTGTGGTGAAAAGCAAATAAATTTAAAATTTTTTCATATGAATAAATGTATGACTGAATGAACGAAACGAACGAATGACTGTATTTATTGGTTTGGAGGAGTAAATAATATTCCACTGGACTCATACAATGTTTGGATGTTTGTTATTTTAATTATGTTCAAGTTGGCTTATTAAAATAATAGTTGAGTTTTAATTCCAATTCGTTTTTTTTTCATTCTTTGTTTTCTGATATTTGATGTTGTGTTTTCAATTAGAGGTTTATTAAATTTATTTATTGCTGTGCAATGAATTATATTTATTATTTGGGATGAAAAAAAAAAAAAAAATAAATAAAATAATAATTATAAAGGAAAACCAAAAATAGGTGGTGTTGACCAATCATTAAAATAAAATTAATAAACTGAGTTTAATTAGCTTGGAAAAAGAGTGGAAAAAAAGATGGAAATTTTAAATTAAGTTCTTTTTTCAATTTTTAATATTTTTTTGTTTAAGGGTTTTATTTGTAGAATTCTGTATTTTGTTCAAGAGTTAAGTGCACCTGTTGTTTTATTAGCCCTAAACATTAAAAAGTCAATCATATTGTCAGTTTTAGTTAATTTCTGTATATTTAACATTTATTTATTTATTTTTTTTTTCTAAAAACATTTTTTTGCTTTCCCATTAATTTGAACATAATTTTTTTTTTTTTTTGTTTGAAAAAAAAAAACTGAATATAGTTCATAGTCATGTTTTGTTTTCGCTAGTTTTTATTATTTTATTTTTTTTCTTTAGTTTTTATTTTTCAGATTATTTTCAGATTTTCATTGTAAATAAAATCTGGTGTTTTGTATATATTTTTGGCTTTTAGCCAAACATTTAAATAATTATTGTTTTGTTAGTTGTTCAATTGGTTTTTAGTTTGCATAAAAAATCTTTTAGATACATATAATATATTTTGCTGTATTTTTAAATAAAATGGTTTAAAAAAGTTAAGATTTTTGTAACAAAAAAATCTATAGGATTTATTCCGTAATGTCTTAAAAAGTTGAAAGTTTAAAATTAATGAACTAATTTATAAAAAAAATCTAAAATTTAGATTCGAATTTTCCTTATTTATTAATTTCCTTAAAATATTTATTTTAATTAATTATATTCCATTTATTTGGTTCAATTTCTACAAGTGTTTTCTGCCTTGAATGCTCGATATTTTTTGGCAGCGACTAATATTTCATAATCAAGTAAATTCGAAAACATTTTGAAATGGAAACTAAATTAAAATAAATAAAATAACAAAAGTCAGCCAAAATATTAAAAATCATAGACAAAGTGTCTTCTCTGACAAGTATTTTTTTCCATTTTCGAGACCATGAAAATGGAAAACATGTGTTGCCACTGCTTCTGCTTACGTTGATGATGATGATAAAGAAATTTATATTTCCTTTAGTCTATTGTGAAAATTATTTTATGGATTTTTGATTGTGTATTTTCTAGATACAATTTGTGACGTAGAGAAAATGATTTATTTAAAAATGAAATGGTTTTATGTTTTGGCTAAACATATTTCTTAAGAGTGTTTACACGTTTTTCTTTAAAAAAAATTAGTAGAAAGAATATTTTTCATTGTCATTTAGAATTTTGATGCTAAAACATAAAATGAACTTTGGTAAAATTAAAGAAAAGGGAAAAATTTAATCTTTTAATAAAAAAAATTTAAGAAAATATAGCTAAAGAAAAATACTTAATGTATTTGGAATAAATTTGATCTAAAACCATTTAAGAATTTTTAAAAATGAGAATATTAAAATATTAACAGAGTGTTTTATCAATTTTAAAAGAAAATAAAGGAAAAAAAGAAATAATACATTTTTTTAAAGAAAACTCAAGTTTTCTCTATCAAAAAATTAAGATTTGTAATAAAAGTTTCAAAAAGAAACTTTTGATATTAAAATATAATTTTCGAATTGTTGAAAATTTTAATAAAAATATTAAAAAAATTGTTTTAAAAAGAAAAATTGAAACAAGGTTCAAAATTGGTTAAACTATACAAATTTCAAATTTTTTATTAAAATTATTTTAGATTTAAAATTAATAAAGTGTAAAACTTTAAAAATTTTTATTTTTTTCCAAAATTTAGAATTTTGAACTTTCAAATATAAATAAATGAAGCGAATATTTTAAAAATTATTTACGTTTTTGTAATCAGCAATAGCTAAATATAATTTTGGTATGAAATTTAGAAATTCGAAATTAAGTTAGAATTTTCGAACATGGAAAAAATTAAAAATTTCTTATATTCAATAAGAAATATGTTCAAAAAATATAAATTTTAAACATTTTTTATAAATTCGAACTTTTAAAACTTGTTAATTTGAAAGAAAATTCAAAGAATTGAAGTTTCTGTAATCAGCAGTTGTGAAAAATAATTTTGGTGAGAAATTTAGAATTTCGAAATTAAGTTCGAATTTTCGAACATGGCAAAAAAATACAAAACTTCGTATATTCAAAAAGATTTAAGTTATGAAAATTTGCTAAAAATTTAGAATTTCGAACTTTTAAAACTTGTTAATTTGAAGGAAAATTCCAAGATTTTTGAAGCTTTTGAAATCATCAACTGCAAAATATAATTTTGGTGCAAAATTAAGAATTTCGAAATTAAGTTCGAAGTTTCTAACTTGAACAAGAACTACAAATTTCATATATTAGATGGAAATTATGCTCAAAATTAATTTTTTTTTTATATTTCTTAAAATTTTGAATATCGAACAATAAGAACATGATAAATGGAACGAAAATTTTCATAATTTTTAAAATTTTGCAATCGGCAGGTTATAAAGTTTATTTTAGTATTAAATTTTGAAATTCGAAATTAAGTTCGAATTTTCGAAGTTAATTTTTTAAGTCATTTATATTAGAACTAAAAAAAAACTAAATTCAGAGTTATACAAAACCGAATAAAATATTGGTTAATTAATCGTTCATCGAATAGAAAATTAATTGTTTAATTTGAGAACTAAATGGTAAATTCACTTTTAATTTCAGAATGGAATAAAAAATAAATTAATCGAAATTGAAAAACAAAATAATCTTATTTGAAATCGAATTAAAAATTAAATTGTTGATTTTATTCAATAAAGATTTTCAGAATAACTTTCCCTTTAAACAATTTCGGAATAAATTTTTGTTGCCAACAATTTTCAGAGTAATTTTTTCTTTAAACAATTTTCGGGGCAAATTTTTATTCAAAATTTTCGTAGCAAATAATTTTTTATTAAATTTTTAAATTTCTTCTTAAAGAATTATTTTTGAAAAACATTTGGAGTGAATTTATCTATAAAAAGATTTCGGACTAGTTTTTCTTTTTTAAAAATTTTTCTGTAAATTTTCATTGTAAATTTTAATCTTTTTATAAAAAAATATTTTTCCTGAGAAAGTAAATCAAAAAGAAAAGTAAAATTTTCATAACCATTTTTTTACAAAAAATTTCGGAGTAAATATTTTTCATAATAATTGCTTCCTTATACATTTTATTCAAGATATTTTTTTTTAAATAATGGTTTTTCGTTAAAAAGGATTTTCGGAATTATCGGTTTTTCTTTAAAAAAATTTTCAAAGTAAATTTTCAGAATAACTTTTTTTTGAAGAATATTTTCAGAATAACTGTCTCTTTAAAACAAGTTTGTGAATAATTTTTTTTTCAAAAATTTCATAGTAAATATTTTTTTCAATTTTCGTTAAAGAAAATTTATTTTAGAAAAATATTTGGAGAAAATTTTCTTTAAGACAATTTTTGCAGTCAGTTTTTTTCAACTTCAAAAAATAAAAAAAAAGAACGGAACAAATTTTACATTTTTCGGAATTAGTTTATCTGTAAAAATTGTTGGTGTAAAGTTTCCTAAAAGAATTTTTCGAGTAATTTCAGAGTAATTTGTAAAGTGATAATTTTCGGATGAAAATTTCTCTTTAAGACTGTTTTTCGGATAAAAATATTCGATGCAGAATTTTCCTCGTATATAAAAATTGTGGGAATAAATGTAGATAACTTTGTATTGAAGAAAATTTTTGTAGTAAATTTTTCATTAAGAGAGTTTTTGGGTAAAAAAATTTTCTTTAAGGCAATTTTCGGAGCGCATTTTTCTTTCAAAGAATTTTCGGAATAAATTCTTTCGTATAACAACCTTTTAGAATATTATAAAAATTTCGCAAAAACAAAATTTTCTTTGGAAAATTTTTAGTATATTAGTATATTATTTTTAGTATAAAAATTTATCTTTAGAACAACTTTTAGATAAAATTGTTTCTTTAGAAAAATTTTCGTATTAATATTTTTCATTAGAAAATTTTTCGTATTTTATCCAAATAAATTTTTTTTCGGATAAAAATTTTCTAGAAAATTTTTCGAATAAAATTTTTTTCGGAAAATTTTTAATATGTTGAATTTTTTTATCTGCGGATAAAAATTTATCTTTAGAACAATTTTCGGATAATTTTTTTTTTTTTTTTTATAAAATGGTTTCTTTAGAAAAATTTTCAAATAAGAATGTTTCATTAAAAATTTTAGTATACATTTTTTTCATTAGTAAAATTTTCGGATAAAAATGCTCCTTTATAAATTTTTCTTTAAGAAGAAAACTTTCGAATAAATATTTTTCTTGAAAAGAAATTTTGTATAATAATTTCTCAGTAAGAAAATTTTCTAATTCAAATGTTTCAATAAAAAAATTTTCAATTAAAAAATTTTTTCTTTTAAGAAAAATTTTGTTATAAATATTTTATTGCAGTAAATATAGCTTTGAAATTATTAATTTTTGTTTTTGGAATAAATTTTTTGTTAGGGACATTTTCGAATGGTCTTCGCAAATATTTTTGTTATTTTTTTTTTAGTGTTTTATCAGTATAACATTTTTCGATTAAATATATTATTGTTTTTCAATTTTTTCATATACAAATTTTTCTTTAGAAAAAATTTGGGATAAATATTTTTACCAAGAAAAAATTTCGGATTAAAAAATTTGTACAAATATTTTTGGCGCATTTCTAAGTACCCATAATTCATTTACTTTACGAAGAAATCATTTAGAATAAATATAAATTAAAAATATTTAAAATAAATGTTTAATAAAATATTTTATGTTAATGTTTATTTATTCTTAATTCAATACATAATTGCCAAAGTAACCGTTAAGGTTTTTAATATATACAACAACTTTGTAGTTAATACACACATACCAAAGCAACAACAACAATAACATAATAATGAATGAAAAAATTTATAAAAAAAATATAGCAGTTAATGAAAATAAGAAAAAAAAGCCATACTTTTCCAATTGAATGCGAAAATGCACTCATTTGAAAATTATGTAAATTGAGCTTTTGCTCTATGTGCTCTA
This sequence comes from Protocalliphora azurea, assembly GCA_932274085.1. NCBI lineage: Eukaryota > Metazoa > Arthropoda > Insecta > Diptera > Calliphoridae > Protocalliphora > Protocalliphora azurea. Next base: position 95,716,022 of record OW026523.1, read on the forward strand.
TGCAGCAAATATTTGCAGCAAGCAGCATCATGAAGTTGAATTCAGATATTAAAATTAATATTTATATTTTTCTTCTTTAATTTCATTTAGTTCTGCTCTTAATTTTTTATATTAAATTTCAAAAATTTTTCATGAGTATATGAGGTTAAACGTAATGAGCGTTATAAATATTATAAATAGAAAAAATCATTTTTTAAGCAGCCCCCTTACGAGGTTTTCAGCAGAGGTTTGAGAGAGATAGGGAGATAATTAAATATAATGTATGTTGTTGATTTTTATTTATTTTTATGATTTATTGAGTGGTTGGTTGCTATTTAAATCGTAATTATGCCACATAATAATTGAGTTTTAATTAAATACTTTTCAGTTGTTTATTATTGGTTCAATAAATCATAAAATCAATAAATATTTTGTGTTGGTTAAGAGGACGTATTTTTTTAATAAATAATTTATAATAAGAAGCGGGAAATAATCTGAAATAATTTTTCTTTTAAAGGAAAAAATATTCTGTGAAATTTTTTAAAGAGTAAATTTTACCATTCCTTAAGATATTTTCGGAATAAATAACTCTTTATAAAATTCTCGTAGTAAAATTTTTGTAGTAAATTTCAGTAAATTGTTTCAGAGACTTTACGATGCAAATAATTCTTAAGATAATTTTTGAAATTAATTTTGCTTTTAAAAGTATTTTCGGCTTAAATATGTCTTGAATTTTGTATTTAAAAAAAAATTTTTGATCAAATTTTTCTTACTGTTAATTAAGTCCTTTGTAGAACTTTGGAAGTAAATTTTGTAAATAGAATTTTCGGGGTGAATTTTTCCTTAAAAATATTTTTGGTTTAATTAAGAGAATTGTCAAAGCGAATTTTAATAAATAAAATTGTAAAGAAAATGTTATAATAAAATTTTAGAGAATTAATTTTTCTTGAAAAATCGGAGTAAAAAATTTTTAATTGAATAAAAATTTTCTATAGAAAAGTCTAGAAATGACATTATTTGAAAAATTTTCTTTAAATTAATCGAATAAATTTTTTTTTTTATAGGATATTCATTGAATAACAATTTTCTGTAGAATGTTATCGTATAAAAATTATAGCTTGAAAATTAATCGAATAAAATTGAATAAATTTTCTATAGAAAAATCATCGATTAAAATTTTTTTACCGAAAATTAATTGAATAATCATTTTCTATACAAAATTAATCGAGTAAAAATTTTTTTACAAAAATATATTTTATATAGAAAATTAAGCTAATAGAATTTTTTTATGGTAAGTTAATTGAATATTTTTTTTTTTTTTTGAAAAATTAACGAAATAAAACTTTTTTTCTGAAAATTAATAAAATAAAAATTTTTCATAGGAAATTATCAAATCCAAATTATCTATAGAAAATTAATGGAATAAAATTTCTTTATAGATAATTAATCGAATAAATTTCTTTATCTAAAATTAATCGAATAAACATTTTTTATAGGAGATATAGAATAGAAAATTTTATATGGAAAATTAATGAAATAAAAATTTTCTATAGAATATTAAACGAAAAAAATTTCTGTAGAAAATTAATGGAATAAAAATTGACTATAGAAAATTAAACGAATAAAAATTTTTTATAGAATCCAATAATTTTTTTTTTTTTAGAAATTTTTAATAGAAAATTAATCGAATAAAATATTTTAAAGAAACTTAAGCGAATTAAAATTTTTTATATAATATTAATCGAATGGAAATTTCTTACAGAAAATTTATCGAATAAAATTTGTCTATAGAAAACTCATCGAATAAAAGTTTTCTATAGAAAATTAATCGATTTTTTTTAGAAAATTAATCAAATAACAACTTTCTGTAGAAAATAATTCGAATGAAAATTTTATACAGAAAATTAAACAAATAAAAATTTTCTATAGAAAATTAATCAAATAAACTGTCTACAGAAAATTAATCCAATAAAAATTTTCTATGGAAAATTATTTGAATAAAAATTTTATATTGAAAATTAAGAGAATAATATTTTTTTTATAGAAATTTAATTGAATAAAAAATTTCTCTGAAAAGCAATAGAAAATTGACCGTAGAAAATTAATGGTATAAAAATTGTCTAGAGAAAATGAAACGCATAGAAATTTTCTTTAGAAAAATAATCGAATGGAATAGAATAGAATAGAATAGAATAGAATAGAATAGAATAGAATATAATATAATATAATAGAATAGAATAGAATAGAATAGAATAGAATAGAATAGAATATAATAGAATAATATAGAATAGAATAATATAGAATAGAATATAATAGAATAGAATAGAATAGAATAGAATAGAATAGAATAGAATAATATAGAATAGAATAGAATAGAATAGAATAGAATAGAATAGAATAGAATAGAATAGAATAGAATAATATAGAATAGAATAGAATAATATAGAATAGAATAGAATAGAATAGAATAGAATAGAATAGAATAGAATAGAATAGAATAGAATAGAATAGAATAGAATAGAATAGAATAGAATAGAATAGAATAGAATAGAATAGAATAGAATAGAATAGAATAATATAGAATAGAATAATATAGAATAGAATAGAATAGAATAGAATAGAATAGAATAGAATAGAATAGAATAGAACAGAACAGAATAGAACAGAATAGAACAGAATAGAATAGAATAGAATAGAATAGAATAGAATAGAATAGAATAGAATAGAATAGAATAGAATAGAATAGAATAGAATAGAATAGAATAGAATAATATAGAATAGAATAATATAGAATAGAATAATATAGAATAGAATAGAATAGAATAGAATAGAATAGAATAGAATAGAATAGAATAGAATAGAATAGAATAGAATAATATAGAATAGAATAATATAGAATAGAATAATATAGAATAGAATAGAATAGAATAGAATAGAATAGAATAGAATAGAATAGAATAGAATAGAATAGAATAGAACAGAATAGAACAGAATAGAACAGAATAGAACAGAATAGAATAGAATAGAATAGAATAGAATAGAATAGAATAGAATAGAATAGAACAGAATAGAACAGAATAGAATAGAATATAATAGAATAGAATAGAATAGAATAGAATAGAATAGAATAGAATAGAATAGAATAAAATAGAATAGAATAGAAAAGCAGACAAATAAAAATTTAGCTTTAAATTATTCGAATAAAAATTTTTAGAATAAATTTTTTAAGATATTTTTCTTTTAGAAAATTGTTCTGATAAAAAATGATCCAGATGAAGATTTTTGAGAAAATCATTGGAATAAAAATTATTTTATTAATCATTTAGATACAAAATTTTCTTGAGAAAGGTTTTTGAATGGGATCATTTTAGAAACGTTTTCGGATAAATTTTTTTAGAAATATTTCGAATGAACATTTTTCATAAGGAATTTTTTGAATACGTATTATTCTTTAGAAAATTTTACAAATTATAAATTTTCGATTTTATTAAATATCATTACTTTTTCGCCACTTGTATAGATCCTCTTATAAAAATCCCTAATATAGATTTTATTAAATATCATTATTTTCTCGCCACTTGTAGGACATTTAAATTAAATGCCTCTTATAAAAATCCCTAATATAGTTATCAATGATATTGAGAAACAAAAATTCACAACATTTCTTTTAACTTTATTTTTCTATCAAATCCAATGTTAATAACTTTAAAAACTGACATAAAACACATATACATAACATATTTAGCCAACAGAAAGTCAAAATCTATGTGACATAGTCATGACAGAGTATGGATGATGAGGAATAATATTTTTCTCCAATTGAAAACACCCTCTGTAACATTACAAAGTTACACAGTTTTACACATTGGCTTAAATAGACAAAAACAGAAAAACAAACTGTTTTTTCCACTAAAATCATCAAAATGAAATCATGAATTTTTGTTTCAGTTCTTTTGCTGCAGCAGTTTGTCAGTCAATTATATTTAACCAACAACACCAACGAAAACGTATTCACAGATTTCATGTTGTGGTTGCATGCTGTTTCAACACTGGTTGAATGTTGACGAGGATGACTGCATCGTTGGCTGGCTGACTGCTTGAACTGAAATCAAATGATAGATTCTGTTCATTCCTCTTTATGTTAAAGTTTTATGGTGGCAATTTTCATGTAATATAAGTAGACATAAAAAAAACTTCCAAAAACCTACATGAGAGATGGCAAACAAAAAATATAAAAAAAAAAAACTATAGAAAAAAGTGTGTGTAGGAAAACGAATTGAATCAATTTTGTTCAAAATATCTGTCAAAGTCAATTTGGGAATTGTCAAGTTTTTGTTGCCATGAAGGAATAATATTAGAATTGATATTATGAATGACTACTATAGTGCGGTAATATTAAATAGCTATAAAACAAAATGCTCCAAAAACGAAACAAACTCATTTTAAAAATTGAATAGAAAAAATCATAACAAACTGACAGTAATATTTAGAAAATTATTTTAAAACTTGAATATTTGTAAGACTGAATTTTTAAAACAATCATATGATTTTATAAAACTTCAAGTGGAAATCAGGTGAAAAACATTGCATATTAGATCAGTTATTAAAAAAAAGAATGACCGTTGCTCCGTCTTTCTGTTACAACAAATTTTCCGGAGATTGAAAAAGAAAGAGCCTAAATTGTGCTTTAAAAAAGGTCAGAAAAGGACCAAAAAGATAAGGCCAGAAAAAAGCTAATATTTTTAGATTTCAAAACTTACTTTTTTTCTTGCTCTCATTAGGTTTTGAATCTTTTCAAAGACATTGTAATAAATTTATAAATAAAACATCGAACAGCTGCCAGCAAAATGATCCATTGAAAAATAGTTCACAAAATTCCCCTACAAAGTTGAGTTGTATTTGCAAAATGTTACCCAATATTTTGAAGTGATTTTTTGGTTATTTTTGAATTATACAGGTGTGTCACAGAAATTTTTTGGAAGTGAATATTTTCGTATAGTCGAATTCGAAACGTTTTTGTTTTGCTTCTTCCGCTTTAATACGTTTTTGCAAATCCGAAAGAAATTAAAATCACATTTTTCCTTAAGAAAATGTGGCATCATCACACAACAGCTGATTAATAAACAAAGAAAATGAAAGTAAAATAAGAGAATCAAGAAATGAAATTAAAAGTGATCTCGGTATTTACTATTAAAAAGTTAATTTCAAAAGTGTAAACAAAATAGTTTTATAGGATTTTAAATATGACTGGTATTTCAATTGTGGCTGTATTAGAAGAAGTAAGAAATGAACATTTCCTTGAAAAACTGAGGCGAAAATCATTAAGGGACGCATCAAATCTCTTGTCCTATCAAAGTGCAATTAAAGTAAAATAATTTAAACTATGTATTTATAGAGGTTATAATATTTACTAATTTTTATTTATAGTTTCATTAGTTTGTACCGATTAAACAAAGAAGCTTTTGTTATGGTATTAGAAAGAATTGAACCATCGCTGCAAAGTTCTTTAATACCGGCAAATATACAATTAGCAACAGCACTTCGTTTTTTTTTTTGGTAACGGGATCGTATCAAGGCGTCATCGGAAGAGATGTAAACATAAGTATGGGACGAAGTACTGTTTCAACAATATTATGGAGAATTTTGAATGTTATTGAAGAACATATAATAGTATTGTAGTACTTTAAAGTGATGTAATTTTGTCTAATTTATAAATACTTACATATTTGAGTATCAAAATGATAAATGAAATTTAAATTTAAAAAAAATGTCGTTTAAATTTAAAGAAACTGACTTTTTACTAATTTTCTTTTGTTTGTATTCTTAACATAGTGTCTACATTAGAGATTTTTTTTATCAAGACAAATGTCAAACCTAATGCGAATTAGTGGAAGGTGGCAATAGCTGCATAAAAACAACAATATGGCGTATTAATTATAGTTTTTTATATATGCAGTTTGACAACGGTAACAAACAAAATAATAATCAGCTGTTTAACTAAGGTTACCTTGTATATATCCGCACTGAATTAGTCGTTTGTTTTGATAAAAATTTGCCTAATGTAGACCCTAGGTAAATGATGTTACCAAATCGTATTTGTTTAGATTTTTCTTAAATACATATGGTAACTATTGAAAAAAAAAAGAAAACTTTATTGGTAGCACGAAATTATATATTTTCATATTTTTTTGGCCACTTAAAATTAAATTTAAGAAAATTATTAATTTTTGGACAAAATTAGATTTTTTTTAAGTGAAATTAATAAATGAATAATTCATTGTTTATTTTTATTAACTTTTTGTGTTTTTTTTATCCATTAAGCGGTGAAAATATTAATTTCACTTTAACATTTTAAAGTGAATTGAAGGCGACAATTTTTTTCGTTTTTAGTTTTCTGAAGAAGCTAAATACGATTCCATTTTCACTTTCGTACGAATTTGTGCTCTGTGACATACCCGATAATTTCTTCTTGATTAGTAATTTTAAAATTTTTGGGTGACTTTTCGTTTTTATAAGAATATTATAAATTATATTCCTAAATATTTTCTATGGTTACAAAATTTTATTAAAAAATAATTATACTAATTAATTAAGTCTATATGATGAATTAAGTTATTTATATTTGATTTAGAAAATGAAGCCCCACAGGCGAAAATCTTTGTTAAACATAAGTAATCTGGATTTTTTGTACGAATTAATACACAAAAATTATTATATCGATGATTATGTAAAAATAAAATTAATAAAAGCAAATAAGAAATACAAAAATTTTTGCCTTTTTTAAATCAGTATTAAGAACCAAAAAGGCTACAAAGAATCTATAAGCTACTAAAAGCAAAATAAAAAGTTTAGATTTAGCCTTTTTACTGATAAATACGTATGTTTGTAAAAAGTTCTCGGAGAATTTACGGTGCAAATTATTCTTAAGAGAATTTTCCAAATGAATTTTCTCTTAGGAGAATTTTAGAATGAATTTTCATATAAAAATTTTTTATAGCAAATTAATCGAATACATATTTTGTTTAGAAAATTAATCGAATAAAAGTTTTCTTTAGAAAATTATTCCAATAAAAATTGTCTATAGAAAATTATTCGAACATTATTATAAAGAAAATTAATCGAATAAAAATTTCCTGCAGAAGGTTAATAGAATAAAAAATTTCTTTGCAAGTTAATCGAATAAAATTTTTCTTTTTTATATAGAAATTTAATTGAATAAACGTTTAATTTAGCAAATAATTGAATAAAAATTTTCTAAAGAAAGTTAATCGAATGAAAAAGTTCTTCTTAATAAAATAAAAATATTATAAAAAATTTAATCAGAAAAAATTTCTACAGAAAGTTAACCGGGTAAAAAATTTTCTTGAAAATTAATCGATTAACAATTTTTTTAGAAATTTTTTCCCATAAAAATATTATACAGAAAATTATTCGAATAAAAATTATATATAGGATAAATTATACAATATAGGTTGGTTATAGAAAATGAATTGAATAAATATTTTCTTCAGAAAATTATTCGAATAAAAATTTTCTATAGAAAGTTAAAAGAATTAAAAATTTATACGGAAAGTTAAACGAATAAAAAATTTCTTTGAAAATTAATCGAATAAAAATTTACTTTAGAAAATTAATCGAATAAAAATTTACTTTAGAAAACTAATCGAATAAAAATTGTCTATAGACAATTTTTCGAATTGAAATTTTCTGTAGAAAATCAATCGAATAAAAATTTTCTGCAGAAAATTAATCGTATGAAAACGGTCCTAAGAAAATTAATCGAATAAAAATTATCTACATAAAATTATTTGAATGAAAATTTTCTAAAGAAAATTAATCAAATAAGAGTTTTATAGAAAATTGTTCGAAAAAAGTTCAATAAAAAAAATTAATCGCATATAAATTTTCCATAGAAAATTAATCGAATACAAATTTTCTACAAAATGTAAACGAACAAAAATTTACTTTTGAAAATAATCGAATAAAAATTCTCTATAGATTTAATCGCATAAAAATATTCTGCAAAATTAGTCAAGTAGAAATTTTCTATACAAAAATCAATCGAATAAAAATTGTCTGAAGACAATTAATCGAATAAAAATAGTCAACAAAAAATTAATCGAATAAAAATTGTCTATAAAAAATTAATTGAATGAAAATTTTCTAGAGAAAATTAATTGAATAAAAGTTCTATAGAAAAATAATCGAATAAGGTTCAATAAAAAATTAATCGAATACAAATTTTCTACAAAATGTTAATCGATTAAAAAAATGTTTTGAAAATTAACAAAAATTTATAAATTTTATAAGTCGAATAAAAATTTTCTCTGGAAAATTAATCGAATAAAATTTTCTACAACAATTTAAACGAACAAAAATTATATATAAAAATTGAATCAAATAAAATTTTTCTTTAGAAAATAATTAGATACAAATTTTCTACAGAAAGTTAATTTAATAAATTTTTTTTTAGAAAATTAACAGAATAAAAATTCAATTTAAAAAATTATTCGAATAAAAATTATCTATGAAAACTTATTCGAATAAAAATATTATATAGAAAATTAATTGAATAAAAATTTTCTATAAAAAATAACTCGAAAAAAATTTAATAAATTCATTTTATAAAAAATTAATCGAATAAAATTTTTCTATAGAAAATTTATCGAATAAAAATTGTCTATAGTAAATTTATCGAATAAAAATTGTTTATGGTAAATCATTTGAATATATAGAAAATTAATGGAATAAGGTTTCTAAAAAAGCTACTCGAATAAAAAGTAGTTTGAAAATTAATCTCATAAAAATTTTCTTTAGAAAAGTTTTCGAATATTTTTCTTTTAAATTAATCGAATTAAAATTTTCTTTAGATAATTATTCGAATAAAAATCATCTATAGAAAATTATTTGAGTAAAAATTGTATGTAGAAAATTAGTCAAAAAAAATTTAAAAATTCTTAGAAAATTATTCGAATATTTTTTTTTTTTTTTTTTTTGTTTGATATTTTAGGATCATTTGTTTTAGTATTTTGTAAAAAGTTATTCGGAATTTTTTTCTCTTTTTCTGAAAATTACTCGGATAAAAATTATTTAAAAAATATAGTTTTTAGTTTAGAATATAGTTTTGACTATTGTCTAGTGGTATGAAAATTTACTCACCGGACTTTTCAAAAACATTTTAAATTTCTACATAATAAATTTTTTTCTGAAATTATTAACTGAGGCTATTAGGAATAATGGAATAATGAATGGTCAATGAATATTTTAATATATATGATTTTTTTCTTGTACAATTCCTCAAGTAATTTGTTAGGAAAACAAATTGGAACAAGTGTTCATTTTATTTTTGCCTCTAGCAGATCATTAAAATGAGGAAGCCACGAACTGTTTGCTGCTGCTGACTTTAAATCAATATAAATTGGCCACAATTTATATTGAGTTGTGGTGTTGTTAATATTGTTATTATTTTTGCTGCTAGTTGCTTTTAATTTTTATAGTTGTTATTGCTGTTGATGTTGTTGCATTATAAAACATGTTTATAAATCAATTTGTGGAGATTTCTATAAATTTTGAATGTTTTATGGCTTAAAAGTCATTAATTTCATATGATTTATGATTTTGTAGTTTATCAAAAAATATTTATCTTTGGAGGGGTCAGTTTTTTCTTTTATCAAAAAATCAAGTTAATTGTAATAATGGCTCAATATTTAAGATTAAATCATTATAAATATACGAGTGTGGCAACAAAATTTTAGGGAATAAAATATTTGGAATTTTACAAAAAAAAAAAAAATACGAGAAACTATGACGAAACTACTTAAATAAGGTGCTTTATAATCGCTATTTTAAAAATTTTTCTACAGAAATTTAAAGCAACTAAATCTTGTTTGCCGTTTCGCTAAAATTATTAAGATTTTTTGTATCAAAAACTTTTTTTTAATTATTTATTTTTACATTTTTTTTTGTTATATTTTTGCTCTTGTTTTTTATCATTTGCATTTGAACATTGATTTAATTCGCGAATATTTTTTTCTGGTCCCCCTTTTTTAATTTTAGTGGCATAAATTTAACTTTATCTTTCGTCTTTTGATGTCATCATGCAGATGTTTCTTTCCACTTGTTTGTTGCTTGGACAAGAAACACAATGGATGACACGAAATAAAAAAATCTCTAAAAACTTATAGAAAATATGAAAAGAATGATGTCCAAACTAAATAATAAACAGACAAAAAAAAAATAATAATAATAAAGAAGTGGAACTATTGGCTATCGAATAATGGGTTAGCGAATGAGAAATGTAGAAACAAAATTTTTAGCAATCAATATTGATCTTTTTAAACGGTTCCTTTCCAATGCCTAGACTTTAATACATACATTTGGCAATTGTTATTCGATTTTATTAACTTATGGTCCCACTGTTCTTTGCAACATCTTTATTTGCATAGCACTACTTTGTTGTAATATTTAAAGTGTTTGTATGCAGTTGTCGTATATATAATTTTTTGTTAAACATTCACTTGTTAACTCCGTTGCACTTAACGTTCTTTTATTTTTATTTTACTGGTCATATTGACAATTCTTCTTGGGTTGTTGTTAAATCTTTTTGTTTTTATATTTCTGTTGTAATTTTTGCATAAATTAACTTAAAAGTGAGTGACAAGTGTTGTCCACTTCTTATATTTTTTAGGATTTTTTTCCTTTTCTTATATATAAAAAAAAAATAATGTGAAAAGAATTGAAGCCATGACAGCATACAAATTACGAGGGTCATATAATAAGTAATACAACAAAAAAATCAATACTTTAGTTCTATGCACGCAGAAAAAAAATATGGTTGCCGGAATCATAATCGCAGAGCAACATATTGTGATTGGGCTATGTGATCATAACTAATAACTAATAATAATAATAATAATAATAAGAATAATAATAATAATAATAATAATAATAATAATAATAATAATAATAATAACAATAATAATTATGAATATTATAATCATAAAATAATCTAACTCTTCATATTATGATCCGAGTTTTTGCATTTCATATTTGAATATTCTATAATATTATGATACGGTTTTATAAAATTATGCTCATATTTTCTGATATTATGATTTCATAACATGTTCAAAATTACTTACAACATGTTTTATATTAATGTTATTATGATCAATCATTATTTGTTCATGAATTAATTCTATTTACATATATTATGCAAAATAATACGAGATACTTTTTCTTAACTGATTATAGTTAATCAATATCTTATATTGCTTGAATCACACCAAAAATATAACAAAACCTTGTCTACTTATATCTATTTATGTATAAATTAAATGGGAATTATAATGAAGTTGTAAAACAAATAAGCTGTTCAACCATATTTATAAAAATCATGCGTATTATAATTATTTGTACTATTCTGTTGTTATGTGAATAATAATATTAATTTGGTTTAAAAACAATATATGGTTTAAGAAAAAAATTGGTAATATTTAATTGCTGTAGAAATAATTATATATTTTATATTAATAAAATATTGTTTCTGGTAAAATATTCAAAAACATAAGATTTTTGCAAGCGACTACATTAAAATTTTTATTGAATGTAAACATTGAATGATAAAACTGAAACAAAAACATTCTTAACACAAACATAGTATTATTAAAATTAATGAAAATTATCAATGAAAATATAGTATTGTTGTAATGACAATGACGTAACCATGTCAATTTAGCCTTCATTTTCACTCGATTCCAATAATAATTATTATTCACCCGATTATAATTGATTCGTCTGAATATTCAGTATAATATACATTAGCTTTTGTGTTTCAAATTTTTTATTGCATCATAAATTAATCGATTAATATTATTCGAAAATTCTCCTAAAGAAAATATTTATCTGAAAACGAAAGACTTTTATCGCAATTTTTTCTTAATGAAAATTTGTAGCCAAAAATAATTATCCGCAAATTTTTTATTCAAAAAGAAATTTTTTAAAAACATTTATCCGAAATTCTTTTTCCAAAAAAATTTCCTTAAAAAAACACTAATCTATAAACAATTTTCTTGAAGAAAATATTTAAACAAACAATTATCCGAAATTTTATTATGAATAAGTTTTATCCGAAACGTCTAGCTGAAAAATAAATTTTTATCCAAATATTATACCAAAAGAAAAAAATTATCCGAAAACTTTCGGAAAAGTAATAGCTTTTTAAGAACTAAATTTATGTGAAAATGTTCTTAAACAGAAATTTTTATCCAAAAAATTTCTTAAATATAAATTTTCATCTGCAATGAAAATCGATATTTTTTATATAGAATTTTGTAACCAAAGTTTTCTGTAGAGAATAAATTTTCTTTCGGTCTAAAATTTCTCTAAAAAGTTAGAGATAAAAAATTTCTCTGGGAACTGGAGAAAAAGAGATGGGATGATCATCAACTTTTTGCTGGACACGAAAGTTTATTTTATGGGTTGGGTTTAGACAGGACGGGATAAGACGGAATGGGAACTTGGGTATAAAAGAGCGACAGTTTGGATAAAGGAGAGAGAGACAAACTCAAAGTGAGTTGAGTGGAACAAAGTTTCGACTGTAGTGTTTTTATTAATTTATAATTTCAAGTTTTGTAAATATTGTAAATAAAATTGTATAATGAACCTGAAGAGATGTTCGTATATACCCTTCACATAAAATGAAGGATTTATATAAGCTTGTCATTAAATACGAAAATCTTTAAATATATATCCAGGGCCACAAATTGAAAAATATTCGTGATTGTTATAATTAAAAATAACTTTTGAGAATATATGTCCGTCCGTTTGAATGCCTGTTGATCTGTGTGTTGAAATGTATTTTTTGAAGCCCATAGTCCAATAAATACATTTCTCTTTCAACATGTGGCATATAGTCTTGAAAATCTTGATATTGAAATTCAAGGAAATTCGTTTGGAAATGGTGGAGTTATAAACGATTTTCTAGAACAGCCTCAAATATTTTTCAAATTTTCTTTGCCCAAATTTAATACTTTATATTTCACATAAAACAATATATAAGTGTTTTTCTATTGGAAGGATGTGAGATTGAATTTTCTAGAGGAAGTGTTCTAGACTATAAACCGTTAAGTCGGAATTCATATTCCCGGGACTCCATGTAAATTTTTGTTTTTCCTAAAAAAAAAACTATTTCAATTATTGAAAAAAAAAACTTAATTTGATAAGAATTTCTAGGCACGTTTTGATGTGTTTTTTATGGAAAAGTATTATTCAGATTTAAGTTGCATTTTTTTAAACCATAAATATAGCAAATTTCAACATATGGATGTGGTATACCGCTTGGATTTGTGACTGAAAGACTTTAGGTCTTGATCCTTGGCCAAGACTTTAAAAAATTGCTTTATAATTTATCTTTAAACAAAAATTAAAATTTTTAAATGTCAGATTAAGAAACTGTCAAATATATTTTTAATTAATTAAACATTTTTTTGCGAAAAGAAGTTTGACAAGTAAATTTAAGCATGTGAGAGGTTTTTGCTTAAAATATTATCACTTAACTGTAATTGTGTTTTATGTTCTTAAATGTAGATAATAAGATGGCATATCATATTTGATAGAATTTCGTCTTAGAGCTTTAAATTTAATTCGCCAAAATTAATTCTAAAAATTTTAAAATAGCTAATTCAAGCTTAAAATATCTAATTCTAAAGTATCATTTTCGAAGAGAATTGTTGGTAAAAAACTGAAAAAGAATTTACAATTTTGCATATCTCTTCTTTATGCTGCTCTTCAACACAGATGTTCTGAGCGATCTTTCCAAGTCATATGCCCAAGTATATATATATAGATTTTGTGAAGGGTATAAAAGTTTGGGCCCAGCCGAATATAACACCTCCACTTGTTTTATTTAAAATAGAGGATAGAGTGTGACAAAGAAGTCACTAAATAACAATGTACGAATATTCAATAAAATAATTTTAAAACTACATTTCTTGAAGAATGATGTATGCAAACATTTTCTTAAAGAAAAATACTTGAAAAAAGTTGATTGAAAAAATGTTTACCGGAAAATAAATTTTTAAAGATAAATCTACATTAATTCCTTTTAAATAAAAATTTAAATCCGAACATTTTCTTTTGAAAAAATAATTATTTTGAAATTTCTTTACAAAAATTTTCTTATAGAAAAATTTTTATTTGAACGTTGTTTAAAATCCCAGATTTTATACAAACAATTAAACATGTCTAATTGTTTTCTTTATTAAGTTTTTATTAATTTTTACTAATATTATTAGATATGTACTTTATCCTTTTGAATTTTCACATTTGAATTTAAATTTTTAACTGAATTTCACCACTAGTGTAAAAGTAGTTGTAACGAGTAGATTGAATTATTTTGAATTGTTATCTTGGAATTATTTTGGAAATTAAAAGTACTCAATGTAACTTAGAAAAAGAAACCAGGCTTACGTTTAAGCTGGGTTTTTCACTTAAAGTCACTTCTTATTCAACCATCGATCTTACAACATTCATTTGTTTTAATTCTGAAATTAAAATCTTGATCTTAATCTTAATTTGAATGTAATAATCATTAAGTTTTTTATTTCAATAAAATTGTATTTTTTTTTTTTTTTTTTTTTGAACCTGAAAATTATAATTCTTATAATGCTACACATTCATACGCACACAAACATAAAGGTGAGCACACTAACCTAATTTTCTCTAACCCTAAAATCTAATCCCTAACATCTCTCAACCAACCCTCGTATACTTTCTTGGGTAACCAAGAAATTATACCATAGATGACTTTTGGTGCTAATTACTCCAAAAAATTACAGTCCACTAAGTCCTCATCTACAAATTATTTAAACCCCTAAAGCACCAGATTTCTTCAAACGTTTTCTGAAAGAAAAATTTTTATCCGAAAATTTTCTTTAAAAACTTTTTTTCCAATAAATAAAAAAAATTATCCGAAAATTTTCTTAAAAAATAATTATCCGAAAAATTTCTTAGTGCAAATTGTACAGTTTCTTATAGCAATTATTGGTCGAATATTTTTATTGGAAAAAATATATACAATATTTTTCTTAGACAATTTTTTATTTAAAGCTTTAAAAAAAAAGTTATCCAAATTTTAATTAAAAACTCCGAATATTTTCTTAAAAAAAAATTTTTACTTGAACATTTTGAGAAAGCAAAACTTATAAACTGAAAAATTTCTTAAACAAATTTTGATTCCAAAATTTTATTTAAGATTTTTTTTTTTTTAGCCGAAAATTTTTTTTAAAAAATTTTTATTCAAAGGATTTCTTAAAGTTTAATTTTTAGTTAAAAAAAAACGGCCACAATTTTTAACCAAAATTTGTTGCAACCAAAAGTTTTTTAAGAAAAATGTTTACCCGATTATTAGTTAAAAATAATATTTCTTTTAATAATTATCTGAACATTTTTTTTTTATAGAAAAATTCTTATCTTGTGAAAGAAAAGTTTTTATCCGTAAAGTTTATTGAAGGCAAATTTTGATCCAAAATATTGATTTAGGAATTTAAAAAAAAAAAATCGGAAATTTTCTTAAAAATATTTATCCAAGAAAAAAATTTTTTAAAACGAATCTGTACAGCTAAAAAAAAAAAAAAAACATTTTTATCCGTAATTTTTCTTACTCAAAACTTTTTTAAGAAAAATATTTATCCGAATATTAATTAAAAAAAATATGTTTTTTATATTTATCCAAAAATTATCTTACAGAAATATTCTTATTTGAACATTTTGTGAAAGAAAAAAACTAACATTTTCTTAAAAAATATTTATCCAAAACAGTTTCTTAAAGACGAGTTTGTAGTTTCTTAAAAAAAATTTTAGTCGAGTATTTTTATGCGAAAGAAATTTCTTATCCAAAACATTTTTAAGAAAAAATTTTATCTGATTAATTTAAAAAAATTTTATCCCAAAATTTTTTATTTTAACATTTCATGAAAGAAAAACTGTTGATGAAAAAAAAGTCTTAAAAAGAAGCTTTGATCCAAAATTTTATTAAATAATTTAAAAAAAGGAAAAAATATACGAAAATTTTCTCAGAGAAAATTGTTAATCCGAAACTTTTCCTTATGAAAATTTTGATAGAAAGAAACAAATTTATCCATAGATTCTATTCAAGATAAATATTTATCTGTTGATTTTCTTTAGGATAAATATTTAGCCAAAATTTATCGCAGCAAAATATTTTCTAGAGAAAAATTTTTATCCGAAAATTTTTCTATCCTAAAATTTTATAAAGAAAATTTGTTTTAATTTTATTAACCTAAAGTAAAATGAATAATTTGTTAATTTTATTCAAAACAATCAGGAATTCATTAAAGTTATTTGTTATTATTATTTAAAATTTTTTTGTTTACATAAGATTTCAAGGAGGCTTTCTTTTACAATGTTTTCATTTGTAGTAAATAATTTTTAATTTTTCATAAAAGTAAAATTATGAATCTAAAGCAAAAACTATAAAAAAAACTATTTAATTCAATGAACAATGAATTGGGTCAGGCACATAAATCTGTCAACTATATTTTTCTTAACTTTTGCTGTTGCTGCTACTGATTTAATTCTTTATTTTCATAATTTTTAGTTTCCATTAAATGAGAAACGTATTTAGCTTTATGGTTTAAGAAATTGTGTTTATAGATGTTTTGAAATTTAGAAAAAAAAAGAACTAAATAAATTCTAATGATGCTGAAGAAATCAACGAAAAAACAAAAAAGAAGAAAAGAAATAGGTTACAGACAATTTGACATAAATTTGGTGACACTTTTTTGTGGGGAAATGATTAATTATTTCAACAGAAGAATTATTTATTAAATTTCCTTTATGTTCCAAGACTTAATAGAGAACACAAGATTAGATATTAGAAGTCATTAAAGGCTGGCTGATAGATATTAAAGTATTTATTTTTATTAAGGATTTAAGATTTGTATAGATTGAAAGGTTATGCATGAGTTATTTTTAATATTATTATTATTTTAATTGTCTAAATTCTTGGTAACTGATGAAGTCTTTAACGTAGTAAATTCATTCTCTTTTAATCACATTTCAACGAGAAATCATAATTAAGCTAATTTGTTTTTCCCAAGAATCATTAAAGTTAAACTGCAATAGAAAAAAAAACAGACGCCTTCAATTTTGTGGCGCTACAACTGTAGACATTATTTTTTTGTTTTTTCGTAACAACACATACTTATTTTGCTTAACTTTTTTTTATTAAATTTCTTTAAGACATAAAATTACAAATAAAACAAAAAAAATTGAGAAAAAAAACCTCACAGTCGATTTAAATTCATCATTGCATTTATGGTTTAATGGCGTCTTTTATTTTTATATATATTTTATACCCTTCACCATAGTTGTAAAGCGCATATATAAGTTTGTCATTCCGTTTGTAATTTCCACAGTTTTCGTCAGCGAGTAAAAAACTTTGTATTTTCTGAGTCCTAATAAGAAATGTTATTCGTTGGTTTAAATGGTGTTTTTGTAGGCTATTGATAAGTGCCATATATGTCAAGATAGGTTCAAAAATGACTGAGATATGTCTAAAAACTGGTTTTTTGAGTTTTTTTCGAATTAGAAATGTTTTAAATGACGTTTTTGAAGCTTCCAGATAACACATATATATCTATCATAAATTTTTTTTAGAACTTTTCTATTGAAATTTAGAAAAAATAGCGGAGATATTTTAAAAAAATGGTTTTCAAACCGATTTCCGTTTTTCTGAAGCCCCTATATAAGCTAGGGACTTCGTTTTTTGCAAAACAAAATCGGAAAATTTTTTTCAAATTTTTCTTCTGAAGAAATGAAGTCAATTAGTAATAGAGATATCGGCCAACATGCATTTTAGACCGATATCCAAGTCGTAAATAGGCTATAGACTTGGTTCTTATATAGATCGAGCACAAATATTTTTTCTTGAAAATTGGTTTTTTAATAAACCAAATCGGTTCATAAACAACCGAGTTAATGGTAAATCTGTTTATTTTTTATTTATTTAACATCTGCTTCCCTTATTGTTGTTGTTTTCATGGGTACTGAAAAACAACAACAATAGATTAAGGCATATTAGGTTTTTAAAACTTTCTGAAGCACTTATGTAAGCTAAAAACTACGTTCTTTCACATAAAAATCGGAAATTTTTCTAAGAATTTTTGTGTTGAAAAAAGTAGATCCGGTATTAACCGAGTTATAGGCCAAAACGCATTATTAGAATTTTTCAAGCTCCTATATAAGATATGAGCTTCATACTTGAATAAATCTATCACAAATATTTTTTCCGAATTACAGTTTTTACAGAAGTCAATCGGTCCATAGATTTTCCACCATACTTTTTTTATTTTAATATTGTCTTACATTTATAAAATATTTGTTCTGCACCGAAGTGATTATATCTTCCGTAAATATGTGCAAACTTTTGTAAAATTTCAAAGAATTAAATTTGTTATTTACTAGATTTTACCAGTGCGCTACGCTGTCCTATTTGATGAGATAACTAATATTTACTTTATATGGGAGCTACTAATGGGGGCTACCTTACCCCCTGGATCTATTAAAACTATTTTCATTTCATGAGTCCGATATGGTAGGGTAAAGGTTTCTTAGATATGCCATAATGAATATTTGCTTTATATGAGGGGTACAACTCGCCCTGCTCCAATCGAAAAATAAAATACCATATTTGAATTAAGTGACACACAGAATGATGCAGTGAATATTTTAAGCAAATCGGTTCATCCATTTGAGAGTTTTAAAAAAGTGGGCATGGCATCCGATCAGGATCTAACATAACCTATAACATTCTAGAGTGCAAGCACTATCTGTGCATCAAATTTCTTGTAAATGGATTCATTATTAAAGTGTATAACTGAAGAAAATAAATTTTTCTTGAAGTAGGAGTAAAATGGAAGCGCGACGTCCAATTGCGATCTAACAAGGTCTATAACTACCTCCTGAACTGGTACTATCCGCATGTCAAATGTCTTGGAAAGCCATTCAGCAATCAAACTTACATCTAATGTTTATAATATATATAAGGAAATAAGGATTTATAAAATCTTGATTCGATTTCAACTTTGTATGAAAATGTAAATTATTTAAAAAATATATTTGTAATTTCGTTTTCATATAACACATCTCAACACTTGTGAAGGGTATATAACATTCGACTATAACTCTCTAACTTGTTCTATTTGTTGTTGCTTTTTTTAATGTAGCATAAATTACAAGCAATTGTAATTATTGTCGTTGATGCAACTGGCATAATAAATACGAAAATAAAAAACTGAGACGAATGTGCATCAAACAAATAAAAAAAGAAACAGAAATTTTATGACTCTAATGTCAACTTTGGCAAAATGCAGACTGAAATAAATGAATTTTTTAAGTAAGAAGTTAGTTTTATTTTTTTTACCTAAATCAAATTACACTGAAAGAAAATACTAAATTACAAATATTGCAAATACAAATATTTTTTACACCACTGAAATTTCTTTTATAAAATTTAAGTAGTTTTACATGAATACCTGATAGACAGTTTTAAGGATTTTTCAAAATTCCGAGCACTTACCTAAAAAGAGAGAAAAAAAAACAATATTTTAATTAAATTATAAAAAAAAGCAAGCTCCTTTTCCAGTTTTCGAAGAAATATGTTTCCAAAAGAATTATTGATGTAAATTTCCTCCTTTAAAAACATTTTTAGATAAAAAATTTTTGTTTAATAAATTTTATAATAAAATTTTTTATAAAAGAAATTTTTTGCACAGAAATTTTTCATTAGAAAATAATTCGAACAAAATAATTCTGTAGGAAATTAATCAAATAAAAAATTCGTTAAAAATTAATCGAATAAGAAATTTCTTTGAAAATTTTTCGAATACAGATTTTTTATGGATTTTAATAAAAATAAGTTCTTTAAAAATTAATCGAATACAAATTTTCTAAAGAAAGTTAATCGAAAGGAAAATTTCTTCAAAAATTAATTGAATAAAATTTTTCTTCAAATGTTAACAAAAAAGAAATTGTTTAAAAACTAATTTAATAAAAATTTTATATAGAAAAAAAAATTTTCTTTAGAAAACAAAACGAATAAAAATGTTCTTTATAAATTAATCGAAAAAAAAACATTATAAAATTAATCGAATAAATTTTTCTATAGAATTAACATTATTTTTAAACAAATAAAATTTTCTATAGAAAAAAATTTATTTGAATAAAAAAATTGTTTATCGAAAATTAATAGAATAAAAATTAAGTGTAGAAAATAATTCGAATAAAAAATTTCTATAGAAAATTATTCGAATAATAATTGTCTATAAAAAACTAATCGAACAAAAGTTTTATATAGAAAATTAATTGATTAATATTTGTAGAAAATTTGTCGAAAAAATTCTTTGAATATTAATAGAAAAAAAAATTATCGAAGTTTATTAAAAATTTCCTATGAAAAATTATTCGAATACAAATATTCTATAGAATATTACACATAAAATTATAGAAAAATATTAGAAAACTAATCGAATAAATATCCATAGAAAATCGAATAAAAATAGAATAAGAATAGAAAATAATTCGAATAAAATTTATCTCTAGAAAATTATTCAAATAAAAATTGTGTATAGAAAATTAATCTAATAAAGGTTTTATATAAAAAAATATATCGAACTTTCTTTGGAAAGTTAATTGAATAAAAAAATTTCTTTGACAATTATTCAAATAAAAATTTTCTATGAAATACAAATTATTCGAATAAAATTTTTCTTTCGGATAAAAAAATTTCTTTTAAAATTACTCAAAATAAAAAGTTTATATAGAATATTCGTAATATAATATTCGTATAAAATCTATCTATAGAAAAATATTTGAATAAAAATTGTGTACCAAAAATTAATCGAATATAGGTTTATATAGAAAATGAATCGAACTTTCTTTAGAAAGTTAATCGAATAAAAAAATTTCTTTGACAATTATTCAAATAAAATTTCTTATGGAATAAAAATTATTCGAATAAAAAAATTTTGTGTACCGAAAATTAAACGAATAAAAGTTTTATAGGAAAATTATTCAAATAAATTTTTTTGTATAAAGTTAATCAAGAAAAAAATAAATAAATAAATAAATCTGAAAAATAATAGAAAAAAATTTTCTATAGAAAATTAATCGAATAAAAATTTTCTGTAAAAAGTTAATTGAATAAAAAATTTACCAAGGAAAATTAATCGAATAAAAAGTTTTCTGCAGAAAGTTAGTCGAACAAAAAAATTATCTATAGAAAATTCATCGAAACAAAAATTCTTTAAAAATTTCTTGAATAAAAAACTTCTTTGAAAATTAATCGAATGAAAATTTTCTAAGAGTTAATAAAAAAAAAAAAAAAAAAAATGTCTTAAAAAATTATTCGAAGAAAAATTTTCTATAGAAAGTTAATCAAATAAAAAGTTTGTAAAAAATATTAATCGAATAAAAGTTGTGTAATCTTTTCATTCTAAAAGAACCTTGGGTTTATTTTTCATTGTATTCTAAATGAACCCGAAGTTCATTTTTCATTGAATTTTAAATGAACCCGAAGTTCATTTTTCATTGTATTCTAAATGAACCCGAAGTTCATTTTTCATTGTATTCTAAATGAATCCGATGTTCATTTTTCATTGTATTTTAAATGTAACAGAAGTTTATTATTTATTGTATTCTAAATGAATCTGAAATTAATTTTTCATTGTATTCTATATGAACCCGAAGTTCATTTTTCATTGCATTCTAAATGAACCCGTGGTTCATTTTCCATTGTATCTAAATGAATCCATGGTTCATTTTCTATTGTATTCCAAATGAATCCGGGAGTTCATTTTCGATTATATTCTAAATGAACTGAGTTAATTTTTCATTGTAATTTTTGAATATTCTAAATGAACTGAGTTACTTTTTCATTTTATATTCTAAATGAACCTAGTTCATGTTCATTTAGTATTCTAAATAAACCGTACTAATTTTTCATTTTATATTCTAAATGAACTGTTTTCATATTTAATTTTATATTCTGAATGAACCGAGTTCATTTTTCATTTTGTATTATAAATAAACCGAGTTCATTTTTTATTTTATATTTTAAATGAACCCCGTGTTCATTTGTTTATTTTCAATTCTTTTTTTTTAAATAAATCTGCAAGATTATTTTTCATTCTATTCGAATTTTACCCAATTTAATTTCTCATTGAGTGGTTTATGTTATGTGCTCCTGAGGTTCATTACTCATTCCCGTCTTGTGTTTTAAATTGAAGAATTTAATTTGGAATTTTGATTATCAAAATTATTGATTTTTAATTCTTTTAAAGCTTGTTAAATTTTCTTAGAATATTCTTTAATCTTTTTATTATTTTTAATATTTATTTATTTTTTGTTTCCAAGCGGGGGGTTTTATTCATTTTGTCCCATAATTATCATTTTTTTAACGTAATATTTATTCTTGGTCTTTTCTGTCTAATAAATTTTAGAGATATTTGTTGCCAATTTTTCGTAAAATTTTCATTTTATTATTTTTTCTTTTTCGTTACTTTTCATTGAATGTGATTAAATTTTTAAATATATTTCATGTTTTCTACGCTTCATATTGTCAAGTGTATAAATAAAATGTTTAATATTTTTTCGAATTATTTTATTTAAATTCGAATAGATTAAAAAGAGACAACGTCTGACGTTTATTTGTGCATACTCGTCTGTTTGTCTGTCTGTCTATACATACAATGATTGCTGTGAATAGACATGTCGTATTTTTAATGAAGAAAATTGTAAAGAACGGAAAATGTTAATAAAATACTCGTAACATAAACTTTGCAGGTGGTAAAATTTTATAAAATCTGAAAGATGAAAGTTGGCGGAAATTTTTGTGAAAAATTCGAAATGAATTTCAAACAAAAAAATATTGTTGAGACAATTTAAATTGACATTAGCAATTGTTGGAGACAAAAAATTTTAATTCATTATTGCTTGAAAGAAAAAAAAATGCAAAAACATTGTCAATTTGAATTTAATGCTAGAGGAGTTTTCAAAAGAGAGGGAGAGGAGAAGGTTAGTTTTTAAGAACGATATAATAGGAGATCACATAAACATAAATCAAATTTTAAATTGACTCTTTAATATTAGATTTTAGAATTTTGTTAGAAAAATGAACCTATTTATTTAGAATTGTTTGAGAAATGAACTCGCTCATTTTTGTTTGCAGACGCACCCTTTTAAAAAAAAATTACTTCCTGTTTTTGCTGCCACAAAATTTGCTTGAAAAAATATATTTTTAATATCATTTTTGTCTCTAGTTTATTTTATGGTATTTTTATTTTTTATAGCATCTCGAGAAAAAAAATTGTAAATAAAATTTATTTTGTTTTTATTGTTCCTCTTCATTAAATCATTTTATTAAGCAGTTAGTAATAAAATAGCAAATATCTATATAGTCATAAACATCCATCCGTCTGTCTGTCCGTTTGTCTGTCTGGCTTTTATTTATTATATGATGGGGTTTCTTTTTCTTTTTTTGTTTCATTTAAACAAATTTTTATTTCTTTAAATATTTTTATTAATAAAAGTGTCGTTTAGTAGTTTGTATTAAAAAAATAAGACTCTTTCAATATTACGGAAAATGTCTATGTGTTGCTTTAAAGCAACAATTGTCGTTCGTCTCGCTACAAATATCGTTGTTGCTGTGACAATGATGAGCATCATGATCATCTACATCAGCAACGGTATCACACTTTTGGATGACGAATGTTTATATTTTTTTCTTTAATTTTTATTCTTATGTTCCTTAAACAAAAGTCACACGTTTTTCTAAAGTTTTTGTTGTTTTTTTTTTAGATTTGAAATTTATAGCTAAAGCAAAACCCGCTTGACCACAAACTTCGATAGTGATATCGCCTTCGAATAATTCGGGAATATTTCTCTAACAAAACCTTTCGAGAATGAACTCGTAGATCTCACACACGATCGATATGAAAGGTACATTTATGATATCGACTCATTAGCGATATCATTAGCGAAACGCAAAAAATTTCATTAGAGATTCGTTTTCAGTATCGAGAGAGATCGATAATTATTTGATATCGATATTGCTAACCAATCGTTGGCAATAGTTCGGAAACGATACTATTCTACTTTGTTTCATTTATATTTTGTTCTCAATTTAAAATTAAGAGCTGATTTTATTTTTAAAGTTATGTTTCATTTTCAACTTTTACCAAATATCCAAAAACCTAAATAAACTTGTATTATATTTTAAAGTTAATTAACAATATAAGCAATTAAAAGCTCCAACTTCCTATGACAGTTAGAAGTTAACAAAAATGTTTCCTCCAATTATATTAATTTGTCTGTTGTTCAGATCCACATTTTTTTTAGGTCAAAGTTTACTAAATTAATATACAAGAAAATAAATTAATCATTTAGATCAAATATCTTTAGAAAAGTACAAAAGTTGCCTACCGTTTTCTTAAAACTAGAATATTATGTTTTACAAAAAAAAGTTCATAAACTTTAAAAAACAATAATTTTCAATCGATTGATATGAACCTTGACTCAGTTTCTCGAAATATTGACTTTCGAGATTTTATCGAATAAATTTAATATTGCAGTAATCGATATTTTAAGAATTTTCGAAAATTACTCTTATCTTTACTATCGATAAATTATCGAGTAAGTTGCGTTGCTACGAACATTTACATTTTATTTAATTTTCAATAACTTCTCGAACATATTTCTTTTGAAAATTAGTCGTTTGTGCTAACATTTCATAATTTCTTATCTCCGGTCAAGCGGGAATTCATCTAAAAACAAACACACACTATATTTTTACTCATACAAACAAATATGTATAAATATGTAATAGTAGTATCTGCATGTATCTGAAAAATACAAATACTAAAAACAGAATTTGAAAAGAATTTATTCTTTGCAACAAAATCTATAAATTTAAAATTGAAACATTAAATACCTTCAAGGAGTCTTTAACCATAATTTGGTGGTAAAATCCAGAATTTTATCTTTGGATTTTTTTTTACAAATTTTTTCGTGTTTCCATTTTTTTAAGATTAAATCCTTTTAAATTCTGTTTATAAATCTATATAATAGATATTTAGACTGTACTGCAGAATTGTATCAAATAAAAAATACTCAACAAAATTTCTTAAAATTTACGCTGTTTAAATGTCTGTGTATCTTTCTATTTTTATGTAGAGTCTCGTTTTATACGCTAATTTTTTGTGAAATTAATATTAAAAAAGATTTTTATTGTGATACAACAAACACTTAAACCTTACAGGCGAAACCAAAAGTTTAGGGACAAATGAATAATTTTAATTTCAGTATGAACGTGCGAGTTTATTTAAAATAAAAATAAAAAATTAACACGATTCATGAAAACAAACTCTGAATTCATTGAGAATATAATGAGATATGAACCTGAGATTCATTTAGAATACAAAGAAAAATGAATCCTATATTAATTTGGATTGCATAAAAAATCAACCCCGGATTCATTTATAATATAACATGAAAAATTAT
This sequence comes from Protocalliphora azurea, assembly GCA_932274085.1. Lineage (NCBI taxonomy): Eukaryota > Metazoa > Arthropoda > Insecta > Diptera > Calliphoridae > Protocalliphora > Protocalliphora azurea. The sequence goes on from OW026523.1 coordinate 95,741,579, forward strand.
CTCGACTCATTAAGAATATAAATTTAGAATATAAAATGATAAATAAACCCCTGATTAATTTAGAATTCAATGAAAAATTATCCACAGGTTCATCTAAAAATAAAATGGAAAATGAACCCCTGATAAATTTAGATTACAATGAAAAACGAGGGCCCGGCTTCACTTAGAATACAATGAAAAATTAATTCCAGAATCCTTTAGAATACAATGAAAATAGAATATAAAATGAAAAATAAACTCTGTTCATTTAGAATATAAAAATAATTGAATGAACTCGGCTTATTTAGAATATAAAATGAGAAATGAACTCAGTTCATTTAGAATATAAAATGAGAAATGAACTCTGTTTATTTAGAATATAAAATGAGAAATGAACTCTGTTCATTTAGAATGAAATGAAAAATGAACTCTGTTCATTTAGAATGAAATAAAAAATTAACTCTGTTCATTTAGAATGAAATGAAAAATGAACTGAGTTCATTTAGAATGAAATGAAAAATGAACTCTGTTCATTTAGAATGAAATGAAAAATGAACTCTGTTCATTTAGAATGAAATGAAAAATGAACTCTGTTCATTTAGAATGAAATGAAAAATGAACTCTGTTCATTTAGAACGAAATGAAAAATGAACTCTGTTCATTTAGAACGAAATGAAAAATGAACTCGGTTCATTTCGAATGAAATGAAAAATAAACTCGGTTCATTTCGAATGAAATGAAAAATGAACTCGGTTCATTTCGAATGAAATGAAAAATGAATTCGGTTCACATAGAATGAAAATGAACCAGGTTCATTTAGAATGAAATGGAAAATGAATTCGATTCATTTATAATGAAATGAAAAATGAACTAATTTAAAATAAAATTAAAAAAATTAAATGAATGAACTTGCCACATTTAGAATATAAAATGAGAAATGAACTCTGTTCATTTAGAATGAAATGAAAAATGAACTCGGTTCATTTAGAATGAAATGAAAAATGAACTCGGTTCATTTAGAATGAAATGAAAAATGAACTCGGTTCATTTAGAATGAAATGAAAAATGAACTCGGTTCATTTAGAATGAAATGAAAAATGAACTCGGTTCATTTAGAATGAAATGAAAAATGAACTCGGTTCATTTAGAATGAAATGAAAAATGAACTCGGTTCATTTAGAATAAAATGAAAAATGAACTCGGTTCATTTAGAGTGAAATGAAAATGAACTCGGTTCATTTATTGTGAAATGAAAAATGAATTTGGTTCATTTAGAGTGAAATTAAATTAATTCGGTTCATTTAGAATGAAATGGAAAATGAACTCGGTTCACTTATAATGAAATGGAAGATGAACTAATTTAAAATAAAATTAAAAAAATTAAATGAATGAACTTAGCTCATTTAGAATATAAAATAAGAAATGAACTCAGTTCATTTAGAATATAAAACGAGAAATGAACTCAGTTCATTTAGAATAAAATGAAAAATGAACTCCGTTAATTTAGAATGAAATGAAAAATGAACTCGGTTCATTTAGAATGAAATGAAAGTTTAACTCGGTTCATTTAGAATGAAATAAAAAATGAACGCGGTTCATTTAAAATGAAACGAATAATGAACTCGGTTCATTTATAATGAAATGAAAAATGAACTAATTTAAAATAAGATGAAAAAAATTAATTCGGTTCATGTAGAATGAAATAAAAAATGAACTCGGTTCATTTAGAATGAAATTAAAATAAACTCGATTCATTTAGTATGAAATGAAAAATGAACTGGACTCACTTTCAATGAAATGAAAAATGAATTCGGTTCATTTAAAATTAAATGAGAAATGAACTAATTTAAAATGAAAAAAATTAACTCGGTTCATTTAGGATAAAATGAAAAATGAACTCGGTTCATTTAGAATGAAATGAAAAAAATGAACTCTGTTCATATAGAATTAAAAAAATGAACTCGTTCATATAGAATTAAAAAAAAATGAACACGGTTCATTTAAAATAAAACGAAATATGTACTCGGTTCATTTAGAGTGAAATGTAAAATTAACTGGGTTCATTTAGAATGAAATTAAAAATGAACTTGGTTCATTTAGAATGTAATAAAATGTGAAAAATAAAGCGGTATGTTTTTGAGAGAAAATTGAAAAATGAACCGGTATTTTAAGAATCTAGTAAAAGGTGAACCGATTCTTGCAGAATAGAAAGAAAAATTAATGGGTTGTTTTAAGATTGAAGGAAAAATTAATCGGGTCTTTTAGAATCAAGTAAAAGGAACTAGTTCGTATGAAAATCGTATGAAAAATTAAACAGTTCTTTTAATATCAAGTGAAAAAAGAACCTTTTAGTATATTGGATAAAAAATTAATTCGGTTTCTTGTGAATTTAAATTAGAAGGAACAAGAGAACATTTCAAAGTAAAGTTTTTTTTATTTTTATTTAGTCTGTTTACTTTCTCCGGGACCTGTTGAAAATTACTTTATAACATTTTTAATAAAATCTTTTTCATTTTATTCGTAGTCGTATGTATTTTGCGGAAATGTGAGTAAGCTTATTATTAATTTGTTCATCTAGTTATTTACTTTAATTTAATATAAATATTTCTGTGTATAGAAATTTACAATCATGATTTAAATACATACATTAGACATATGTTTGTCTGTGAGTAGAGGAGCCTTTTATAGATAGACTAAATATATTATAAATATTTCTTAGAAAATCAATTTTAATTCTATTATATTTTGTTTTATTTTTGCAATGTTTTTGCTGTCTAATTAAATCAAATTCATTAATATTCACATTTATAAGTGTTCAGTGAAATTGAAACACACATTTAAAGACTACTTAAGTTTTATAATTATTTTAGAAATTATAATATGAAAATAAAATAAAATAAGATAATAATAAAATGCGGTTGGTTTTTCTTTTGAAAATTTAACTGTAATTTAAAATTACTTTGAAGTTTGTATTAAAGAAACAAAGAAGATATTTGAGGTTATAAAAGATAAACTAATTAAATTTTTAATTGAAATTAAAAATATTTAACCAAAGAAATAGAGTGTAAAATTTTGATACATAATTAAAAATGTTAAATATTTTATAGAAAATTATATAATAGTTGTTAATGATCTGAAAGTTATCAGAATTAATTTCTAGAAAAATTAAAATATTCTTTTTTTTTTTTTTTTTTTGAATATTTAGAATTTTTGCTCAAACTTTTTTGCTTATTGTTAAAATAACTT